>BSBM01000640.1:0-600000 GCA_027924585.1 Larix kaempferi
TACACATATATATTGTTTTTGTAAACAATACATTCTAATGTGGCATATGTTTTTATAATAATAATAATAATAGTTGCCAATTTTTATTATAAATTATTTATTATTAATATAATATATATTATCTTATTTTTTCTTTTTATTTAAAATTATTTCAATAAATAAATAATATTTAAATAATAATAATAATTTTAATTTTAATTAATTACTTAAAATAATAAATAAGAAAATTTATTATTATTATTATTATAAAAAATATAAGAAACTCATAAACAAAACAATAAGAATAATGTTTTTTATTTTTATTATTACAAATAAGAAAATATAATTACATTCAAATAACAAAAAAATAATAAATGAAAATAAAAAATAATAAATGAAAATAATTTATAATGAAGATTGAAAATTATAATTATAATAAAAATAATATTATTAATAATTTTTATTTTTATTTCTATTTTTTATTATTCTTTATAATAATAATTAGTATTATAAGTATTATTATTATTATTTAAGTATAATAATAATTATTATTATAATTAATAATAATTATTATTATTATTATAAAATAACAATTTTTTAAATATTTTATAATAATAAAATTAATTATAAATAAAAAATTATAATTATAAATGAAAATAAAAAAATAATTAAAATAATAGTAATAAATAATTATTACTAATTAAAATAAGAGTAAATGAAAACAAGAAAATATAGTTATAACAATAATAAATTAAAATAATTTATAACTAGGATTGAATAATAATAATTTTTTTAATAATAATAATAATAGTAATAATAAAAGATATTATTTTTATTAATATTAATATTATTATTATTATTATTAAAACATATATCACATTGCGAAGTATTATTATAAACAATATGTCACATTTAGTTGATTATGGTTTAATTTGGTTGACTTTAGATGACTTTGGTTGACTTGGTTGAATTTGCTTGAATATTCTTTACTTTGGTTGAATAATTGACTTTTTTGATTACCATGGTTGAGTTTGGTTGACTTGAGATGAACATAGTTGAATTTGGTTGAACATGGTTGACTTTGGTTTACCATGGTTGCCTTTGGTTGACCATGGATTACTTTGCTTAATCATGGTTGACTTTGGTTGCCTATGGTTGACTTTTGGTTAACCTTGGTTAATAATAATTGATTATGGTTTTGGATGGTTTACCATGGTTGACCATGGTAGACTCGGGATGACCATGGTCGACTCTGGTTGACCATGATTGACTATTGTTGGCTAAGGTTAACCATGGTTGACAATGTTTGACTTTGAGTGACCATGGTTGACTTTGGTTGAACATGGTTGACTTTGGTTTAATATGGTTGAGTTTTGGTTGATTTTGGTTTACTTAAATTTGGTTGTCCATGGTTGACTTTGGATAACTTTCATTGCTTATGGACTAGGGTTTATTTTGGTTGACCGTGGTTGACTTTTGGTTTTCTTGGGTTGAATATGGTTGACTTTTGGTTTCCTTGGATTGAATATGGTTGACTTTAGCTGACCATGGTTGACTTTAGATGATTATGGTTGAATTAAGTTGACTTTTGGGTGACCATGGTTGACTTTGGTATACCGTGATTTACTTTTGGTTGATATTTGGTTAACTTTTGTTGATTACAATTGAGCAGGGTTGACTTTGGTTTACCATGGTTGACTTATGATTGACTTTACTTTACCATGCTTGACTTTAGTTGATTATGGTTCACTAAAGTTTACCATGGTTGATCTTTGTTAACTAGGGTTGACCTTTGTTTGGATTTATTCAACTATGCTTGTCGATGGATGACTTTTTGGTGACCATGGTTGACTTTAGTTTACCATGAATGAATTTGGTTGGCTTTTGTTTGAACATGGTTGACTTTAGTTGAGCATGGTTGAATTTTGATTGGCTTTGGTTGACTATGGTTAACGACTATGGTTGGCGATGGTTAACGATAGTTTACCATGGCTCACTTTGGTTGGACACTGATGGTTGACCATGGGTGACTTTAGTTGACCATGGTTGACTTTATTTGACTTTAGTGATTATATTTGACTATTGTTGAGATTGGTTGACTTGGTTTAAAACGATTGAATGTGGTCACACATGGTCAACCAAAGTCAAGCATGTTCGACCATGCTGGACCATCATTGACTTTGGTTATTTATTGTTGACTTTTGATTGACCATGGTTGCATTTGGTTTACCATTGTTGACTTTGGCTAGGCATGGTTAGGCTTGGTTAACTTTCATTTACCATGGTGAGATATGGTTGGTTATGGTTGACCATGGGTGACTTTGGTTGATATTGGTTAACGATAATTGATTTTTTGTTCAATATGGTTGACTTTTTATACCATGGTTAACTTATGGGTGACTTTGATTTACTATGGGTGACTTTGACTGACTATGGTTGGATTTGGTTTGCTTTTGTTAACCATGGTTGGCTATGGTTTGTTATGGTTGACCATAGTTGAATTTGGTTGATTTTGTTTGACAATGTTTCACTTTTGGTTGACTATGGTTGACTTTTGGTTGACGAAGGTAGACTTTTGGTTAACTAAAGTCAACCATGGTCGACTCAAGTTGACCATAGTTGACATTGGTTGACTTTTGGTTGATCACGATTGAATTTGGGTGACCATGGTTGGCTTTGTTAGACTTTGGTTTTCCATGGTTGGCTATGGTTGACCGTAGTTGACTTTGATTGACCATCATTGAATTTTTGTTGATTATGGTTGGGCATGGTTCATTATTATTAACTATGGTTGTCCATGGTTGACTATGCTTGACTATGGTTCACCATGGTTAGCATTGGTTGACCATGGTTAACTATGGTTGATTATAGTTGACTATGGTTGACTATGGTTAAACATGCTTGACTTTGGTTGATGATGGCTGACTTTTGGTTGATCATGGTTGACTTTATTTTATGATGGTTTGCTTTTGTTAACATTTAGTTGATAATGGTTGACTTTTTGTTGACCATGGTTGAATTTTGGTTTACCATGGTTAACTTTGGTTGACCATTACTTACTTTGGTTGACCATGGTTGACTATGGTTGACCATGGCTGGTCATGGTTGACTTTGGTCAACCATGGTTAACTTTGGTCAACCATGGTTTAATTTGGTTGACCATGGTTTACTCTTCATTGACCATGGTTGACTTTAGTTTACCGTGGTTGACTTTGGATGAATATGGTTAACTTTCATTGACTTTGGTAGAACATGGTTGACTATTGGTTGACCATGGTTGAATTTTTGTTGACCATGAGACTGGTTGACCATGATTGACTTTGGTTAACCATGGATGACTTTGGTTGACCATGGTTGAATTTTGGTTGACTTTAGTTGACTTTAGTTGACTATAGTTGGCCATGGTTGATCATGCTTGACTTTGGTTAACCATGGTTGACTTTGGTAACCATGGTCAATCAAAGTCAACAATGGTAAACTATGGTAGACTTAGGTTGACTCTTCGTTAACCATGGTTGACAATGGTTTACCCTGGTTGACTTCGGTTGAATATGGTTCACTTTCTCCAACTTTTGTCAAGCATGGTTGACTTTTGGTTGAATTTTTGTTAACCATGAATTTGGTTGACCATGGTTGACTTTTAGTTGACCATGGTATAGTTAGGTTGACTTTTGGTTGACCATGGTTAACTTTGGTAAACTATGGTTGAGCATGGTTGATCACGGTTGAGCATGGTTGACTTTGGCTAACGATGGTTGACTTTTAATTGACTTCAGTTGACTTTGGTTGACTGTGGTTAACCATGGTTTACAATGGTTGACCATAGAAGGCAATGGTTGACCATTGTTGATTTTGGCTGGCCATGGTTGAATTTTGGTTGAGCATGGTTGACTTTGGTTGGCTATGGTTGAATATTGGTTGATAATGTTGGGCTTCGGTTGACCTTGGTTGACTTTCGTTTGACATGGTTGACTCTGGTTGAATTTTGTTGACTTTTGATTGACCGTGGGTGACTTTGGGTTGACCTTGGTTAACTTTTAGTTAACCATGGTTCAATATGGTTGACTTTTCGTTGACCATGGTTTACTTTGATTGACCATGGTTGACTATGGTTGACCATGGTTGACTTATATTGATTGACCATAATCCTCTTTGGTTGACCATTGTTGACTTTGGCTAACCATGGTTGAATTTGGTTGACTTTCTGTTTCTCATGGTTGACTTTAGTTGACTTTGGTTGACCATGGTTGAATTTGGTTCATCATGGTTGAATTGTGTTGACCATGATTGACCATTGTTGACTACGGTCGACTTTGGTAACCATGGACAACGAAATTTTGACCATGGTTGACTTTGGTTGACCATGGTTGACTTTGGTTAACCATGGTTATATTTTGGTTTTCCATGGTTGACATTGGTTTAACATGACTTTGCTTAACCATGATTTTGGTTGACGATATTTAACTATGGTTGACTATGCTTGATTATGGTTGAGCATGGTTGAGAGTGGTTGGCCATGGTTGAGAGTGGTTGGCCATGGTTGTCTTTGGTTCACCATGGTTGATGTTGGTTGACCGTGGTTAACTTTCATTGACTCTCTTCGACCATGGTTGACTTTTGGTTGACCATGGCCGGCTTTCGCTAACCATGGTTTATTACGGTTGATTTTGTTCAACCATGATTGATTATGGTTGATGAAAGTTGACCATGGTTGACCATCATTGACTTTGATGGATAAATTTGGTTGACCATGGTTGACTCTTGGTAAACATGGTTGGCTTTGGTTGAAAATTGATAGGAAAAGTGAAAATTCTTATGATTTAAAATCACATTTATTATAATGTTTACATCATTTTTTATATAAATATATATACTATATTTGTTCTAAACCATGTTAAGGTATTAGCTTTGAATTGAAAATTGAAATCTCTTTTAGTATCCTTAATTTAAATTATTCATTGTTTAAATTATTCATTGTTCATACACATTAGTGGATATAAACATATTGAAATCAGACACTATACCTTATTATTATTTAAATGTTATATTGAATGTTTCAATGTTAATTTGAATTACTATCACTATAATTTAATTTGATATGATTTAAAAACACATACATATATACATTTTATATTATGTTTACATATATTTTTATAATGTATCTTGAATTGATTGGTGTAGTTTAAGACTAAAATTGAGAAGAAAAATGAAAATTATATGATTTAAAAAAAATAAGTTTACACATTTCTTATCACGATACAATTTTTTTTAAATAAATGTATATATTGTATTTTTGCTAAACCATGTAAAAATATTAACATTGAATTAAATTGAAATTATTTTTAATATTTTCAAATTAAATAAATTCAAATAATTTAGTGGTGAATATAGTCCATATTGAAATGTAACATTGTATACTTTTAATATAATTTTTACATAATTTTTTTATATAATTCTATATACTATACTTTTTTTTCTTACAATGTTTACATAATTTTTTTTAACAATGCTTATATTTTTTTTTATAAATCTATCTACTATAAATTTATAAACTACAATATAAGTCTATATACTATAATAATATATATAAATCTAAATATTATAAATTTATATAATATATAAATGTTTCTTGCAATATTTACATAATTTTATTATAGTATAAATGTTTCTTGCAATATTTACATAATTTTATTATAAATTATATTATCTTATTAATTTTGAATTAAAAATCAAAATTCCTTTTTTAATTTTATCTTGAATCCAAATTCAAATACTTCATAGTGTAACATCCTACTATTTTTAATATAATTTAAATGTTATATTAAGTATTTCAATATAAAATTGAATTACTTTTGTTATAATTCAAATTAATAGAATTGATTTTGAAATTTAATTTATCATAGAATTAATTTTAAAATTTTTATTCAAAATATTTATTTAATTAAAAATTAAAAACCTAAATCCTTTAAATACAAATCTTTCATTGCTTTGAATTATATTGGATACTGATCCAATTATTTTTTTGTCATTTATAGCTTTCCATTGACATGAATACTTTCATGAAGATTGTCTTTAAAAAAGCTTCAATTAAGACAAGCTTCAAACACATAAATAATTTGAAACATAAATAACCCTAATTATCTCTTAAGAGATATAATCATTTTATCTATTAAGAGATCTGAAATTTAAATTGAACATCATTTTTTATAAATTGCAGGGATTTCTTTTACATTTAAATGGTTAATTCAAATAATACTTTATGTGAGTTTTATATGGCGCACCATTCTTTCATATACGTTAGGAAAAACTCATTTTTTTTTTACTTATATCAGGCTTGGACTCAACCACTCATATTAAAAAATACCTGGACTGAAAAAGCACAGCTAAGCCGTTCAGGACATAAAAAAACATGAAAACAAATTCAAAAAAATAACGGCTATATGCATGGTAGTGGTTGGGTGGACGGTGAGTTTTAAAAGTAAAACCTAGAAGATTTTGAACTTCTTAGTGAAACAATATCATCTGGGCGAGTCTCGTTTTCCACATGAATGTGTAGAATTTTCATATCTAGCCTCCATTGTTTCAAACATATTATTATGAGACAAAGCTCGGCAATCTTTGTCATAATTAGCCAGCATTCAAGATATTGGTGGTGGCCTAAAGAAGTCAAAATTCCAGTCCCCTTCTCACATAAAATGGAATTCTTGAATTAAGACATAAGTAATTGCTCCTGCTACAGATTTTTATTTGGATTTGGCCGTAAGAGGCATTCAAACTCATTATTAGATTTGAACCGCTTATATCATTGTCCTTTTTCTTCAATTTTCCTGTGCTGGACTTTGATAGAAGCTCCTTTTAATCTCACATACACAGTCAATCATACCAGTTGCTAAAACCCTATAAAACACACATTAACCCTATAAAAACACATTAAGACAGATGCATTGCAAAATTGAAGCTGGTCATTAACTCACATATGAAATCGATACAATTTGCTTTGTATGAACATTCGGTAGAGTCATGATAACCAAGAAATCAGAATGCCATTAGAAAAACTAAGAATGAGTCAAAATTTTATTGATCTTAATGGAAACTGGGGAACTGAATGGAATAATTTCTGTTTAATCAAAGTACATATGAGGGTTTATGCAATATATGACAATCTATCCATATTTGCATATTCATGTACATCCAATATTCAAAAATAACAAGCATGACCACTAAAAACCTAATGGAAGAAAGGTTGAAAACACAAAAATGGAGCTTGAGGGTTATAATTGGGTTTGAAAACACAAATGGCGAATTGATTAGTCCCACATCGTTTAGTGCCTTCGAGGATTTCCCATGAAGAGCTTTGGGAAGTTGCAAACTTTAGGGGTTGTTGAAATCAAACTGAACCTCTACCATTTGAAGAGACATAATAGACAAAATTTATGCGACCTACATTATGAATATAGAGGGTGGAAACACGAAGGTGGGTTACACTTTGGTGAGAATCGGGCGCCGAAGAACTATAGTGGAAGTTATTCGGCCGAATAAATTTAATTATTCGGTCGAATAAATTTAATTATTCGGCCGAATAATTAAATTATTCGGCCGAATAATTAAATTATTCGGTCGAATAATTAAATTATTCGGCCGAATAATTAAATTATTCGGTCGAATAATTAAATTTATTCGGCCGAATAATTTATTATTTATTCGGCTGAATAACTTATTATTTATTCAGCCAAATAACAATTAACGGGCCACCGTTAGACCTAAAGGTGGCCTCGATGTGTGTGCGAGGTTTTAGCCGGACGGAGAAAACACACGGCTTTGTGCAATTATTCATCCGAATAATTATTCTGCATAAAAGCTCGGCCGCGGCCATTGTCTGTCACTTTCCGCTGATTTCATGGATCCCTTTGGCGCTGTTGCTGGTCCCCGCCTTCGCGTCACCCGTCTCGATTGTTTCGTGTCCACCTGCTTGTCCGTCTAGCTTGCTGTCGTCAAACTCCGCCACCTGATTCCCCGCTGCTGCGTGTCACTTCTCTGCTACCCTGTGCGTCAGGATTTGCTCGGTGGTTGGTCATTGCTCGGTTGGACGTTTCGAATTTTGTTGCTGGAGTGTTAGGCCGCTAACTTCGGCCTCTCCCATTCACTCGTCCGCCACCTTCTGCTTCTCCCATTCGCTCGTATGCGAGGTTCTACCTCTGCGGCTGGTTCGTAAGCCTGTTTGGACGTCTGGACGCTCTTTGGTGGAGTCTACGTTTGGACATCTGTAGGTTTAGCGTGCATCTGCACTTCTGTTGGTGGAGCTTTGGTGTTGGAGTGTTCTCCTAGGTACTTTTGCATAACAGTAGGGTGTTGTAGCTGGGGACCTGTCGACGCGAGGCTGTGCAAAGGTAATTCTTTTCGCATATTTATGTGTTTATTTTTTTCTTTAAATTTCTTATATTAATTTGTAATTGTTATCGCAGGTTTCCTTTTCTTGGCTGCTTGGCTCATTTCGTTTTGGCTATTTACAATTCCTCTCGGGGCTCTCTTCGGCCGGATCTAAATTCACTTGCTTTCATTTCGGCTGCGTATAAACAGGTAAGTCGTTTTTTTTTTTTTTAAATTCAAGAGTTAAGTATTGGTTTGAAAAGTTTTGAGTCCCTGTAAATGAACTCTCCCCAATTGGGCATAGTTCATGAACTCTGTCCAAAATTGGGCAGAGTTCATGAACTCTGTCCAAATGGGCAGAGTTCATGAACTAGCATAGGTAATGATACATATTACTCACAGATAGTGTGGATTAGTATTAAGAGGTTTAACATGAACTCTTTTCAATTTGACAGATTTCTTGAACTTTGTCCAGTTGGGCAGAGTTCATGAACTCTGTCCAATTGGGCAGAGTCCATGAACTCTGATCAAATAGTATGTTGAAAATTATTTAAATTTAAATATAAAAAGGGGAATATATACAGTGTTTAGTTAGTTATTTTTGTTAAATTATTGATTTTGCTTATGTGTTTAGAAATGAAAATAAAAGTAGGACTTTAATTGTATTTGCAAATGATATATCCCTTTTATATATAGGCTTGTCTTATTGGCTAAACTCTGTCAACATGGACATGGACAGAGTTCATAAACTCTGTCAACATGGACATGGACAGAGTTCATGAACTCTGTCTACGTTGACAGAGTGCAGAGATCAATATATTAGTTTTATTACAAACTGTGTTGATGGATAACTATAGATACAACAAAACTTTAGACGATTAAACTCTACTTTGGATACAACAAAACTTTAAAATTGACTTTAGGTACAACTAAACTATAGACAGGAATAGACTTTAATTTAGATGTACTATGAAATAACAAAAAACACTTAGAAGATTGATACAGTAATTTCTTATACATCCGAAAAATAATAGTCATAGTCATTTTAAAAACTATTAGATGATATTATGCCACAATGGTCTTGAGTTTTAGCCTTGTAAAGGTGGCCATTCTTGGTATTATGTTTTCTTTGGTTGCAACATGGCAAACTTGGAGAACATAATACCAAGAATCGTTACCGTTATTAGGTTGAAACTGAAGACCATTGTGGAACATGGCAAATTTGGGAAACATGTCAAACTCGAAACATAATACCATGAATGGTCAATTTTTTTTTATTCTATGGAATAATGAAAATATTTGCAGATATAATTTATGTTTAAAGTATTAAAATATATTGATTAAATTATTAATTTAAGAAACTGAAGACCATTGTGTAACATGGCAAATTTGGGAATCATGTCAAACTCGAAATATAATACCATGAATTGTCAATTTTGTTTGATTTTATGGAATAATGAAAATAATTGTAGATATAATTTATGTTTAAAGTATTAAAATATCAATTAAGTTATTAATTTAAGATTTAGATTAAAAGTTAACAGGTTCATGAACTCATTCTTTGACATAAAGAAATGAACCCTTCACTTAGTATTTTACTATATTGGTTCCATTCATTTTAAACATCAAAAACACTTAGAAGATTGGTACATTAATTCTTCACACATCTAACAATATTAGCTATACTCTTTTTAAGAACTATTAGATGATATTAGGTAAATCTAGGTCCTTATTAAATAACTTAGTCTCTTTAGCAGCTAGGTTTTAGAATTTGTAGAATTAACATGTAGAATTTGAATATGTAATCAATTGATATTTGTGCAAGTGTAGACATTATATATCAAATGGAAAGAGAGGAGTCTTTGAGGTGAAAGCGTAGGAGGTCTTCACAATCTTCTGGGGTTGGTGTTACAAGTGATAATCGGAGGTTGTCAACCTCCCCTCGGGATTTTAGTTTATTGTATAGCTCACATCGACGAGGCGAAAGGGGTACAAATGATTTCCCTATATCTTCCGTGGGAGAACGTCAATCTTGACCCTCTGTTGGTATATGAATATTGATATTTTAACATGTACATGCAAATTGTTTTTTTGTGTACGCAAAAATTGTACTTGTGTTTAAACAAAATTTTGTTTTTATTTGAAGTAGAGCATGGTTCAAAAGATGCTTGTAATTCTATAGGGAGGGAGACAGAGCGAGCAAGGGAGACGGATGAAGGTGCAGAGCAAGGTTCTCAAGAGGCTCATCATTCTGCACAAGGTGATGATGGTCGAGCTAGGACGCAATATGTTGAATTAACTGAGGGTTGTACACCCATTACAACATATCCATTTGATCTACCTCGGGAGCTTCCATGAGAAAGTGGTGATCATCAAATGACTCTTGAAAGATGTAGATCCCACTACGGCAAGTTGGAAAATGATTTGTCTACTATGGATCTCCCTCCAGAGAGTAAACAAAGTTTGGAGATTTTCTTGGGCTCATTGCAAAAATTCATTCAGGCATATGAGAATCTCGGACCAACTAAAAATGGTTTTGTTGATTTGATGCGAAGATGAAGGGAACAAGTGATGGGTCCAGACAAGTGGGATGTTGTGAAGGAGAGAGTGACGAAAGAACAGGCCAAATCAATGTTTAACTTCAAAGAAGATCTAAAGCGAGAAATGTTGAAAGTACAATATTTCAAGCATCCCGATCTTGCATATCTACTCTATGATCGGTTTCTCGCAGCCTATGGTCGATTTCCATGGAACGATGAGGTTTCTCAATATTTTACGAGATTTTTTTATGCTGATTTTTTCTTAAATATGAAGCCAGACTATACCAATGTTCATTCAAAATTTTATGGAGTTGGAAAGGGTCAAATATATAATCGAAAAGGTGTTCTTAGAGACCCTACAACTCTTCGACCTCCACTCCAGATATCTCGCCCACCTAGGTTGGTGGCATTAAGATCAGAGATAGAGCCCACATCTCAACTCGGGACAACTGCAAGGAATTTTTTTGGCGATGGTTTATCATCAACATTAGTTGGAGTAGATGTGGTATTGGTTCGAGAAAGGGCTCGTTCTGCTATTCGTCAAAAGTTTGTTTACAAAACTAATGATGAGATAGATGGAATGAACATTGAATATCTCAGGGCGTATGTCAAGGTTTGTCGCGACCTAATGGCAAATGTTATATCCAATGACACATCGAGTTTGGGACAGGTTTGTTGATTATGATATGACTTGATTTTAATTAAATATTTTATTCATTTTGAATTGAATTTTTTGTTACATTATATGAATGATAAATTATATTTATTGATGTAAAGTAATAGGTACATTATGTAAATGTTTATTGGTTGTAGTCTTCATGAATGATGAATGAACATTCTTTCCATGTTTCAACTAGCGAAAATCTAGAGAATATTCGAGAGATATATTTATTATTTACATATTTGTAATTATGTTTGAACTTTATCTCTCTCTCTCTCTCTCTCTCTCTCTATATATATATATATATATATATATATTTGAATTTTAATTTAACTATGCATCTTATTGTTAATTTGACTTATCCATGCAGGTTTCTTTAGATACGAACTTTATAAATGATTTATCATCTATTGTGAGCTAATGTTTTTTTAATCTTTTTGTTTTAGTTTTAAGTTAATTGGCACAGTAATTTTTTTGGTTTGCATTATGTTTTATTTATTAACACAATTTAAATTTTAGGGGGGAGATATAGGTTCTCTGTTTCATGCAGCAGATATTGGCAAGGAGGTAGTTTTGTTCACACTTGAATTGATCTTTGATATAAGTTTAATATTTTAATTTTTATGGATTTAGTTAAAATTTGTTTAAGTAATTTATGAGATTCATAAATTGATTTTATACATGTTGCATCTTGGGTCTCTTAAGTCTTTTGGAGGCAAAGGGAAAACTCTTTTGGAGGATGGTGGTGGATAAGTATTTGAAGAATTTGATGTAATTTTGTTAATAATTGAATTTTTTTTTTGATATATAAGTTTAACATTTTAATTTTCTAAATTTAGTTTAAATAATTTAAATGATATTCATAATCTGCTTTTATACATGTTGCATGGTAGGTTGAGTCCAGGGGGAGGCTTTAGTGGAAGATAGCATGGTGGACATTTTTTGTTTTGTTGATATGCATAGATTGTAAATATTTGTTTTGGACATGTCGAGGAGATTTATTTTGGACTAGATATACATATATGTACATTGAACTTGCATGTTCATGAACATTTTTTTGAGGATTATATACATGTCCTTTGAACTTACATATTTTGTGAAACTTGGTTTAAATGATCTACTTATTTTTGTTTATTTAGCATATTTGGTGTGATTTAAAGGCTTAGAATATGTACTTGCATGTTTAAATGAATAAATGAATATGTAAGAATGAATGTTAAGATCAAGAATGTTAAAAACATGATATTTTTGAATATTATGAAGTTTAGGAATGTTAAATGAAGTTTAAAAATAGATGAGCATAAGTTTAAAGTTCATGAATGAGGAAGTTTTGATTGAAATATGAATGAATGTTAAGATTGAATACATTAAGAACATGAATGTTATATTTGAATGTTAGGAAGTTTAGAAATGTTAGAAGTTTTGATGGAAATATGGATGAACTAGGAAGTTTAAAAATGAATGTTATCTTTGAATGTTAGGAAGTTTAAGAATGTTAGAAGTTTTAATAGAAATATGGATGAACTAAAAAGCTTAGGAATGTTCTAGGAAGACTAGGAATGTTATCTATGTTTTGATGGAAATATGGATGAACTAGGAAGTTTAAAAATAAATGTTAAGAACATGAATGTTACCTTTGAATGTTACGAAGTTTAGGAATGTTAGAAGTTTTGATAGAAATACATGGATGAACTAGGAAGCTTAAAAGTAAACACATGTTAAGTTCAAATTTTAGGAATGTTAGGAAGTTTATGAATGTTAGAAGTTTTGATGAAAATATGGATGAACTAGGAAGTTTAAAAATGAATGTTAAGAACATGAATGTTATCTTTGAATGTTAGAAAATTTAGGAATGTTAGAAGTTTTAATAGAAATATGGATGAACTAGGAAGCTTAAGAATGTTATGAAGCTCAGGAATGTTAGGAAGATTATGAATGTTATCTAAGTTTTGATGGAAATATGGATGAACTAGGAAGTTTAAAAATGAATACATTAAGAACATGAATGTTATCTTTGAATGTTAGGAAGTTTAGGAATGTTAGAAGTTTTGATAGAAATATGGATGAACTAGGAAGCTTAAAAGAGAACACATGTTAAGTTCAAATTTTAGGAATGTTATGAAGTTTAGGAATATTATAAGTTTTGATGGAAATATGGATGAACTAAGAAGTCTAAAAATGAATGTTAAGAACATGAATGTTATCTTTGAATGTTAGGAAGTTTAGGAATGTTAGAAGTTTTGATAGAAATATGGACGAACTAGGAAGCTTAAAAATGAACATGTTAAGTTCAAATTTTAAGAATTTGTTAGGAAGTTTTGATTGAAATCTGAATGTTAGGTTTAAATTTTGATAGAAATGTTAAGAATGAATGTGATGGTAAGAATTGATGTTAAAGAATTTATGATAAGGTGCAATGAATGAATGAATGTTAAGATTGAATGTCAAGAACATGATTGTTATCTTTGAATGTTAGGAAGTTTATGAATTTCAAGAAGTTTTGATAGAAGTATGAATGTTAGGAAGTTTAAAAATGAATGTTACCTGAGATCAAAGTTCCGGAATTTGTCAGGAAGTTTTGATTGAAATATGAATGTTAGGAAGTTGAAAAATGAATATTATCTGTTCAAATTTTGATATGAATTTTTAATTAATAATTCTTATTTTCAATGTTCAGGTACATTTGATGCAGCTGAAATCATGGCAAATGAGGATAACGATTTTTTGTTTTTTAATTATAAGCGAAGATTACAGGATTGTGCAGCTTGTGCTAAATTAGAGCAATGATTTTAGACAACAATTTGATGAATTTTCATCGATTTGTTGTAAATAATCATTCCTCTAATTTAGCATAAGCTTCACAATCCTGTAATCTTTTCTTGTGATTAAAAATCAAATGATCGTTGTCTCCATTTGCCATGATTTCAGTTATGTGAACTTACACAAGCGATATTTTAAATTAAAGATTCAGGGTGGAGAGTGGCAACAGCCACATATCCATTATCTCATCCATTAAGTAGTTTAATAGACATATGGAGACCCGAATAAAGTATTTTAGATAGAATTAAGACAAAATTTTTACACATTGAGGTTTTCATTACTAAATAATTTTTGAATTCAAATTTCAACATATTAAAATATGATCATTTAAACTCTTATACTCCAGTTCCTTTCAAGATCATAGACATAGAAAGAAAAAATATATTGTACACAACATTTGACAATGACATCGACAAAACCATTGATCTATTAATTTTAAATATATAGTTTTAAAAACATCGCAATGGAATGTCGTCCTTAATTATTCGTTCATGGTCATATTTGGACAGTTTCCATTTTTTATTTTTTAATTGTTTTTTCGATGAAACTTGAACCAATTTTATTCAGGATGCACATATTAAATGGCTATATTGACAACATATAACATCAGGTTCATAATCCTGAAAATAGACATAATTTTGAGTCATATGAGTCTGCTGAAAAAAATAGCCCTTTAAAATGATGGATCCTCTCTCGTATGTATAACTGTTGTGATTGTAATCTTCCAATAACTTCATTTTTCCTTCAGTGCATCGCATCAAATAATACTTCACATTTTCGTTGTTGTCTACGGGTGCAATCATAGCAAAAACATCTCCTATGCAAATTACAATTGATATTAGGATTTTTAATTCAATTAAATTGACTAATATACATGTGTATATGGTGAAGGACAATAATGAACAATCAACAAAACAATGGTATTTGATCATTACCTTCTCTAACGAGATCTGAAATTCTATCGCCATCAGATGATATTGCTATATCTTCTGATTCTAATTATTATATGCTTGCTAGTGGCATTTTTCCTTTAGGATTAATCTCTGTGTGTTTCCAATGTTTTACGTAGTTGTTCGTTATGTTTTCACAAACTTCTGTAGATTCAATATTTTCAGTGCAAATATGACAAAAGCATGATTGCTTTCTACTGTCAAATGCATAAATGTTTTGGAAGGATTTTATTTGAATAGAGTGAAAATATTTAGTCCCCTATATGGTGTTAGCATCATACGGTATTGATCTATTTATATCTTGGACCCCAACATGCCAAAATAACCTAGTACACAAATGACAAATTTTGATGTTAGGTACATACTTTTTTTTAAATTGACAATAAAATATAAATTAAAACATTTGTGTGTACATACCTGCGCACATCTTTTGATTGTTGATTATAATCATGGTTTAGATGTGATTTACACCATTGGAAAACCTCTGCAGCTGAATGGAATCATGCAGAATTATGGTTCATTTGCCATCTTCGAAGTGCTCTTTTTATGCATGCTCCTGCACCATCATGTTCACCTTTTCCATGACCAGTTTCAAAGAAATTCTAGTGATGTTTAATATTCAATGCTTTATGAAGTTGACATAACCAATAAAATGATCGCGAATATTTAAACTGTCTGGCACATCCATCCGACCATATACAATGCTCATTGAATTTAATGTTACGTCCCTTTAGTGAATTGTAGAAAATATTTTCAATACAATGCTGAACAAAATGTGTATCCTGTGTACGATCGTCACTGATATAAAATCGATATTCTTTAATCACATCTCGATTGTCGCACATGCTTTCAATGCCATCAACATCCTGTTGAGAATGTCTATATAAAACATGGACAAATATTGAAACTTTGTGAGAATGATAGTATTCACTCTGCATCTCTTTTTGTGCAGCAAATGTATAATTTTCTGCAAAATCAACCACTGACAAAATTGTTCCTGGTGGAAAAATTTCACCAGACTGTTTGAATTGAAGGTCATGCCATCGTGCTCTATGTGAATGCTTGGTGTATTTATAAATTTCACTTTCGAATTTCTTGAGAAAATCTGTCACACCTATTTTATCTTCTTGCAAATCAATCCTTTTAGAATGTACATCACTAGTACTTGTAATGTATTCATATCTTCTCCAATCAACGGTGACATTTGACAGTGAGTGATCAGTATTGATAGGATATTTATTGTGGAATAAAACCAAATTTCCACAACGATTACAATGTTTTCCATTGACACATTTCTTATTATAAAATACTTTATCATGATTTCTCTCACATAGGGTTTGAGATATGAATTCACGTATTGTGGGCGGAGGTGGTGGATTTGTCCGAAACATTTTACCAAATTCAAGAAATGTGTCGAAATATAATTGAAATTGCACATGATAACGGCAACAACATGTGTCACGGATAGTAATGGGTCTAACATACCATGGTTTTAGTTGCACAAATGTAGTGATTGACACATTAATTCCACGATGATCTTCCTTGAATTTATTGAACAATTGTACTTTTGTCATATCCATTATATGTTTTGGACTGCTTACATATACTCCTCGTGATACTCTTTGTCGTATTATATCTCTTGAATTTGGTGAAACTCGAGCATGTGTCAACCAATATTCCCGTACAATATCTTTAACACCTGCTCCCATTCTATCTTTGTAAGGCTGTCTACAAATAATTGCTCAGCAAGCAAGTTCATCATTTTCATCTATTTTCATTCTGAATTTGCTATGTTTGTATAATGTCTTTCTTGAGGTTCCAACTGCTTTTGCTAGCTGTGTTGTCAAACGTTTTTGTTTAGTACTAGTCGAAATAATTGCTGTATGAATTGCTCTTCGTGCAACACTGATGTCTTTCTTCCTAGATTTTCCAAACTTTTTTATTGCATAACCTATTTTTTCTATCACATTATGTTTTAATTTCAACTCTTTGGTCACCTTGTAAATACCCAATAATGATGTAGCATCTTCTAACTTCTTGGTCACTAATAAATATCTCAAAATTTGTGCTTGTCCTATTGCTGAATAATTCTTCATAACATCATCATAAATTTTTTGAGCTCGATATCATGCAGCATGTATGGGTATTTTTTTTCCATATTTGTTGCAATCAACGTTTTGTAATGTTTCATCATCAATGGTGAAAGTACTTATACATAAAGTTAAATTTAATTTAAAACATGTATCCAAAAATACAATTCATTATAAAAAATGAATTTGAAAAATACATGATATATACATACCTGGTCCAATTTCTGGTTCTTGAACTTGATCTTCAATATTGACTTCATCGACATTGGTATGTAAATCACTATTTACATCTTCAACAATGGTTTCTTCAACTTCAATTTGTTCTTATTGTAGTCTGTTTTCAATTTCCATTTCATCAACATTATCATGTAAAACTGTATTTGTATCTTCAATAATCATTGCTTGCGTTTTTGCAATGCTTGCTTTGTTGGCATGATATTTAAGTTTTTTCTTTTCTCTATTATCATCATCATCAACACGTTTACGATCATATTTTTTTTGATGATTTCTCTTACTTCCCATGATTGTTTAATTTATAAATGATAAATTAAAGAATCATCATTTTATTGTAAAAAAACAAAATGAAGATTTAAAAACAGTTACGAAATTTATAAACACATGAACTGAAATTTACTTCACCTTATCAAAATCTTGTAAGAGTCTTTTGAAGAAAAAGTTTTTGGAAACAAGTTTCATTTGAAAAGAACCTTCTTTGAATGAAATAAGAACTCATTGACAATAAATCACCTTTGAAAAAACCCATTGGAAAAGAATAAGAACACTTTTTAAATAAATCTTTTTTGTAAACCCACTGGAAAAAAAAAACTTCTTTGAAAAAATACCTGGAAAAAAGATTTCTTTGTAAAAACCCTTGCAACGAAATAACATTTTTGCAAAAATAACTTGGGAGACTTTGAAGAAACCTCTTTTCAAAGAAATAAGAAGGAAAAATATATCTCTTTTGTAAAAAAACTTGAAATAAAAACTTATTTGCAAAAATGCCTTGGAATAAAAACTCTATAAATGCACACTTTAGAAAAAAACATTTTCTGAAAAAACCACTTGTAAAATACTTTGTAAAATAAACGTTTTTTGCAAAAATACTTAGAAAAAAAAATTGAAAAAACTCATTTGAAAAAATCATTTTCAAATAAATAAGAAGGAAAAAGACAACTCATTTGAAAAAATAACTTGGAATAAAAACTCTTTAAAATCACCATTTTGGAAAAAAAAACCTACTGCAAAGAAATAAGAAGTGCAAAAGCTTGAAATAAAAACTTATTTTGCAAAAATGTCTTAGAAAAACATTCTTTCAATGTATTCCTTAGAAAGAAGTAACAAAAAAAATACTTCATAAAAAAAACTTTCTTTGCAAAAAAAACTCCTTAGAAAATCCTTGGAAAAAAAACCCATTGCAAAGAAATAAGAAGTGCAAAAAACTTGAAAAAAAATAGTTCATAAAAAAAACTATCTTTGCAAAAAAAACTCCTTAGAAAATCCTTGGAAAAAAAACCCATTGCAAAGAAATAAGAAGTGCAAAAAGCTTGGAATAAAAACTCATTTTGCAAAAATGCCTTAGAAAAACATTCTTTCAATGTATTCCTTAGAAATAAGTAAGAAAAAAAATACATTATAAAAAAACTCCCTTTGCAAAAAAAACTCCTTAAAAAATCCCTTCAAAAATATTCTGACGAGAAAGTATGCGAAATTAAAATGTGCGAAATTAATTGAAGTATTTAGTTTTATTTATATAAGTTTAGACAAGAACGTTGTTTTTATTTTATTTTATTTATTTATATCCGGTCGACTAGTTTTTTTTTACGTTTGGTTATTCGGCCAAATAAAATTTGATTAAATTGACGTCGCTGTTACGGAAAATAGTTATTCGGCCGAATAATTATTTGGCCAAATAACCTCTAAAACCTGAAAATCTGATTATCTCTCATAGTTTTCAGGTTTCTCCATTTTCGGAAGGTAAAAATGATCTCTTACACTACAAAGAGACTGTCGGACTTGATACCATTAGTTTCGTTATTGAATCTACTTTTCGAATATATAGATTTTTTTGTGTATAGGTAAGATATGATATTTGTAATTGTTTGTTTTCTTAACAGGTGTCGAGTTTAGTTTCATCTCTTCCAAAATGCAGTGAAATGAAAAATCCATAACTTTAAAAATACACCACGAAAAAAATTGAGAAAACTATGGTGCAGTTAATTGGCATGTCTACTTCAAAAGAGTATTCATAGAATTTTTAGTTTTATATTCAATTGAGAGAAGTTTTGCGACAAAAAATATGTTGAAAATTGACAAGGTTTCCCCATTGATCGAAATCAAATAAATATAATAATTAGTATATAGATCCATTTGTTACAAAATTATAGTCATGCAGTAGTATATTGTGTGTAGATTGTCGTAGCATATTTTTTTTTGCAAAAAACAAGTTTAACAATGATTTTACGTGTGCGACAAAACATGGCTATTTTGTAGTCCTTTCATTTTATAAGAACACACTGTCAAACATTTGCCGAATCGACATATCAAATTTCAATATAAAAAATTGAAAAAAATATGGATAGCAAGCTAACATATTCTCTAAAAATTTGCTTTTTAGTGAAAAGTGAAATTCCAAACAAAAATATCACTTTTATTCATCCAAAGATGAAAAACATGAAAAATTCAGAATTATTTTTTCACGGAACCCCCCAAAATAGACACCCATCTTCATGGATTCACTCTAGACACCTTTATACGAGAACCTTGGAATCCATTCATGGTGCATAAACTATGGATTTAGAAACTTAGATGTCACATTTCATTTAAAAAAAGTAGCAAGTGAATGTATTGTATAAATTAATTAAAGCATGAAACCCTAAAATTTCAGAGTCAACACTATAAGAAGGCGCCTATCAATCAATTAAAGAGAAAGAGCCTGTAGGAATCCCAATTAAAGAACCAATTAGGTGGGATAGTCTCAATAAATATATCACGTCAATCAATCCAATCTTGGGCACTTCTAAGTAGCAGTGAGGCTCGACCACATCTGGGAAAAACTAACATTCTTCTTAAGCTTTCCTTTTTTGTCTGCAAAAGCTTCTGCCATTTAAGATTATTTGCACACGATTCACATCACATTTAAAGGAAAGACAAGAGAAGAGCATATAAATGAAAATCATAGGAATATATAAAGACTGACGGAATATAAGAGATGATGGGTTTGGGGAAAGAAGAAAAGCATAGAACTCTTACCATGAATTTGTCCTGAGCATCTCTGATGGTCTTCTCTGGATGGTTGTCCAATGTAGTGGTTTCCTTTCCCGGCATCAATATGCTGTGATTATTTGTGATCTCCCTTATCATCTCTTTGTCAAACCACTCAATTTCCAAAGCAACGATCTTCCAAAAAATTACATTCTCAAAAGGCGGAGATGGGGTCGGACATTGCACTTTTCAATGGTATGGAAACTAGCCTCAAGAATATAGAGTGGGTTTAACGAATGGACATCCCATTCACATGAGAGACACACACTGAGAATGGATCCTTTGTAATTTGGAATAGCTATCAGATAGCATGGAACAAATCTGTATACTCACATTGCATACATTAGACTCACAAGGTCGCTAGCAATGAATAATTAGTTGCAACCGGTCTCTAGCAATGAATCACAGATCAATAGCTTGTCGCGACATTCAAGGTAGCATGCAATAGATCAGATTTGCATGTAGAGACGAGATCTCTAGCTAACACTGTAAAATCAATGCACTCATTTTCATAAAGACGCCTATCAGCTATGGATCGAAAGCACACAGAAAGCACAACAGAATTAGCATAACCATTGATGAAAAGCGGAATTAGTAGAATTAGAAGGTCGCTATAGAATTCACGGAAAGCACTTCAAAATTTAGATGCAGCAAGAAAACCCATCAATCGATTAGCACACCTGTGAAGGTCACTGGTCTTCTTTTGCGGCTGCATTCGGGCTCCCTCCAACCAAACATTACAGCCACCATAGTTCGAGCGACTCCACTCATCTTCTACCTGAGTGTGTTATTTCATTCCATTAAACCACATCATCTGCCCGCGTTCCTGCGGTAATTTATGCCAGCACACTCCACTCCTCCACTCCTCTACTCTTCTACCTGCATGATTTAATTTATGCTAGCACACCACATTATACTTAATTAATCCCTCATTATTTATGGAAGAAACGCTCATTTGACTCCTAATACCTGCACGGAAGTTATCAAATTAAATCTAGACCATCAAATTGATGGCAAGGACGATGAATATTCCCAATTATAAAATCAAAGTCACATAATTCTTAAATACAATTAAAAGACTGCAACTGTGGTCCTATATCAACATTAAGACGCCTATCGGCGTAATTAAAGTTGTTGAAATAAAAATTATAATATAAAAGGATGAAATGATGAGTATTTAAATTATTGGATAATTTTAAAAAAAATCTGAATATAACTCTAATATGGAAAGTTAATAAAAATAATATACAATTAATTTTTAAAATAAAAAATATAATATACAAGCATGGAATGATGAATATTTAAATTATTGAATAATTTTTAAAAAAAAATCTGAATATAACTCTATAACTCCAACTTGGAAAGTTAATGAAAATAATATGCAATTGCTATGAGTAATTGAATTCTATACTTTCAAAAATATTTTAAATTCCTTAATTTTAAAACTACGCTTGCTTTTTTTATTGCATATAAAAACGTTTTTTCCTTACATGACATTGAGTTTGGCATATGGATTTTTCACTTTAACTCAGTTTTCCTATCGACGACCCTCTTATGTGTCAAGCCCATGCATCACATACAATAGCTTTATAAAATGATGATACAATATCTTTACAAGTTGTTGTACAAGCTTCCATGAGTTCCTCTAATTTTCTTTAGATATGTGATGTCTTGGAGATATCTAGCATTTTGGTAGGACTCTTGGTTGTCGTGTTTTTTTAATTTCTCAAAAAATATGATGTAAATATAAAAATAACATAAATACTTAAATCCTTTTAACTTTGAATTCATAACTTAAATTTAAAATGAATTTATTCTCAATAATGATTTAGACAATATTAATAACTTCACTAATAGGGTTTAGACAATATTAATAACTTCATTAATAGGGAGAATCTATAATACCTCTAGACCCTTAGTTAAAGTTCAAATACTTTGTAATAATGTTTTTAATTATTGCTGAACAATTATTTGACCAAGTGTGGTCAAAGACACATGTTTGAGGATATTGTATTATTTTTATTATGTAATAAATAAAAACAGGAGAATCCAATCTGAAGTAGCTGCTGAAAGAGTGTTTGCTGGCCCACAAGGAGGAATGACATGTGTTGGGAAGAATGCCCATAGTGGTGAAAACCACTAATTAATATCTCAACAGGTATAGGAGGCATCATCCCCATTTTAAGGTCAGAAATCCAGGTGGAGGTTCTAGAGCAGGAGGCTCATTATAGACCTAAGTCCTAGGCAATGCTTTATTAAGCTATTTCCATCTGAAAAACAGGAGGTTTGGATGGAAGAGGGAAATTATTTTTGTTGAGTTGACAACTGAGTGATAATTCTGGTTGCTTCGGTTGACTTTGATCTTGTGGTCCAACAAACAAGCTCGAGGGTTTTAGTATTAGCAAATTGGTTGTTCTGGAAGATTGGTTGGGAGGAACGACGAACTTCAGATTGGATTTGGTCTATTCTTTCAGTCGGGTTCTATTACTGTTTATTAATATTCTATATTTTATTCTCTATCTGTTCAAGTTATTACTGTGTAGAATTTATGATAAATAACGAACTGTGTTTTATATTGTTTTTATATTCTGCTAATGATTTTATGGGTGGGATTTACATGTGTTCTTGTTTACTATATATTTACTACATGTTTGATATTTACTGTCTAAAATTAGTAGCTGATAATGAACTGTATTTTATATCCATTTTAATGATTCTGTTAGGTTAAATTATATGCAAACATGTTTACTTCAGTTATGCTATATACATTCAGTTATCATTATTATATCTATGAATTTTCATTATGTTACTGTAGATAGAATGTTTATATACAGCTTTATAACTCTGTTGTCTAATAATTTATTTAGCTAAACTGAACTAGGGTTTGATCTAAATATACATACTATTATTATATAAACATTCAGTACGGATATAGAGTATATATATATATATATATATAAATGAAACTGTATATATATAAATATTTCGTTCATGTTCAAGCACATTAACATTATCATGTTAATAACCAAGTCAAACAATATAAAGATCCAAGAGTTTCGATATGAGTTCAAGAACAAGCAACATAGCTAAAAAGTATTCAAAGATAATGTAATAATATATCAATAGAGCCACGATTTTACCTCTGTAGGTATTCACCGCTTACAACAGAATTGTATAACTCTTAACAACCATGGGCATACGATTTCGAAGGTTAAGAACAAAGCTGGGAGACTTGTTTGTATAGTAACCAGGGTTTACATTATAATATATCATGGTTATTACTGGGCTACGAAGCTCGCATGCATTGCATGCTAGGTAAAGAATATAGCATGAAAACGTTTAGTATAGATAAATACGATATTCGCAGGTAATCTTTGCTAAGATAAATAACAATACTTAAACGACAAACAGAGTCGTATGAATCTTTTGCAATACGATTGCAAGGGTTGAAGACAAATCTGTAAGGCTTGTTCATACTGGAAAGATAGGTTAATAAACTCTAACCAATCCGTAAGGCCACATAAATACTTCTAAAAGAATCATGAAGGTTCCAATCCAGAAATTGTAGGTTGCACATATAATATCATGTTTGAATTTTCACTATTTTATATGATGCATCTAATTTCAGGAAAGAAGCACAAGGATATACTTGCATATTCTTATAAGTTCATTCTCACAACATTACGATTATAAAGGAAACCATGTTTGATTAGCAAATGTCTCTTATGAAAAATAATAGAACGAGATACTCAACAACAATTAATACTTGATGCAACAGTCAAATAAGATGGGACCTATTTGAGGTTCAAAAAGGAGTACCAATATTTATCATGAATATTTATTTGTGCAAAAACTCATTTAAACTTATATTAATTGTAAGAACAAGAAAGAAAAATCAATAATATCATAAAACATAATATCCCAAGTCATATAAGATATATGCATATTGACATCTAGAAATCCGACCAATTAGTGTGCATTAAACTTGTATAGAAAATACCCAATGTATTACATATTACATTTTTCAGATATATGGATCTAACTAAACTAGCTTACCTATCTATGCAAACAATAACATATCACAGTAAATAAGAAAATAAAGAGAATAAAAGAAAAGAGTACACCAGATATACGTGGTTCACCCAATTGGGCTACGTCCACGAGAAGGTAGTCTTCTATTATCTAAAATATAGCAATACTTGTGAAAGTATAGATCATGATGAGTGATGTGACTCCCTTGACTCTATTATATACTAAGAGATGGGAATGAATTACTCTCACATATTACATGTGGGATAATATAATTCAACATAATAACATCTCTTTATATAATAATGAATATCAAGAGTATATTTTACCATAATGAATATGGGATAAATGTATTACTCTTTTACATAAGATTGTGGATATCTTCTGACATAATAAAAAGACATTATTACCTTCCAAGGAATATAAAATATTCCAACACTCTCCCTTAATAATGGCTTGGATAAAATCCCACTAACAAAGGAAGGAAGGAGTCATTACTGCTCCCCTTGATAACAACTTCCCTCATCCCAAGTAAGGAACGAAGATGCACATACTTCGGTGTTGTTAAGGATTTGGGGAAGATATCGGCTGCTTGTTACTTAGTAGGACAATACTCAAAAGAAAGAATACCATCTGCGATGAGACCTAAAATGTAATGAGCATCAAGATCGAGATGCTTTGTCTTGGAGTGATATACTGGATTATAAGCAAGTTGAATTGCACCTTGATTGTCACATTTCAACACAGTGGACGATTTTGGAACTAGACCAAGCTCAGTGAGAACATGCTGTAACCAAACTATTTATTTTGCTGCTTCTTAGGCTACTCTATACTCTGCTTCACACGAAGATAAAGAAAGAGTCTTCACCTTTTTGCTGCACCACAAAATCTGACCTGAACTAAGTTGAAATATATAACCAGCAGTTGACTGTCAATCAGAATTGTCACCTGCCTAGTCAAAACCTATATAACCAGAAAGTGAAACTGTAGTATTGCTCGAATAAAAAACACCATAGTACAATGTCCCTTGTAAATATCTCAGAATCCTCTTTGTTGCTTGCCAATGAATTTCATGAGGTTGCTGCATGAACCGTGAAACCATACTGATGGTGAAAGAGAGATCTGGTCTGCTATGAGTTAAATATATCAAACTGCCAACAAGCTGACGATAAAGAGTAGCATCAACAAGAGGAGTAGTACACTCAACAGTTAACTTTACGCCGAACTGAAAAGGCGTAGGAGCAGGTTTACAATCACTCATATGGAAATGAGCCAATAAATTTGTAGCATACATCGGTTGAGAGAGAAAAATACTATCTGCCATATGCCAAATTTGAATACCCAATAAATAGTGCAATATACCGATATCAGTCATTTCAAACTGCTTGTGAGGGTCACTTTTCATACTTTGAATGAGAACAGGTTGGCTGCCAGTGATAATAAGATCATCCACATATAAAACAATAACAATGATATTATCATCAACATGCTTAACATATAGGTTAGGATCATATGTACAACGCTTAAAACCATTATTCAAGAAATATGCATCAATTTTATCATACCAAGCCCTAGGTGCTTGTTTAAGACCCTATAAAGACTTGTGTAATTTACATACTAAACTTGATGATTCAGCATTAATAAAATCAGGAGGATGTTGCATATAAATATCTTCATTAATATCACCATTTAAAAAAGTACTTTTAACATCCATTTGGTGTATTTCCCATAAATAAGATGAAGCAATAGATAAAATGGTTCTTATTGTATTCATTTTAGCAACAGGAGCAAAAGTTTCGTTATAATCTATACCTTCAAGTTGATTAAAACCTTTTGCAACTAATCTAGTTTTATACTTTTCAATCTGTCCTTCTACAGTAAATTTAGTTTTATAAACCCATTTACAACCAACTAAATTCTTTCCTGAAGGAAGAGGAACAATAGACCAAGTCTTGTTCTTCATAAGACAACCATACTCAACAGTCATAGTTTGTTCCCAATGAGTTTCAACCTTAGCTTGAGCATAAGAGGTAGGATCATCTGTGGCCAAAAATTTGGTCATAAGAGAAAAGTTAGATCTAGTTATACGATTATCGGAAGGGATTCCAATATCAATTCCTGTAGATTCAAGAGTTTTTTGGGCCCAAACAGGAAGGTTAGAAGGGACAAAAATCACTTCAGGAGCTTCGAGACATTCAGGTGGAATACTTGATGAAGAAGAAGAAGGTGAACTAAGATCAGTCACAGAACTGGAAGGAGAAATCGAGATAGGAGTAATAGGTGATAAGGGAGTATTTAAAGTAACATGAGGTTCTACAGACTCGGGTGGTGGAGATGTAACATACCCTTTTAGCTGGAAAACATTTTGTGTTAGCAAACATTATTATAACTTTTATTGTAAAGTTTTAAGTTGGACAAGTGTCCAAGGATGACTGTAATTTGCACAATATATTATTATTAAATAAATAAAATAGGAGAAAAACACCTAAGAGGACTGTTGAAAGAGTGGTTACTGATCCACTAGGTGGAATGGAATCTGGGGTAGAAGGAAATGGAAAAGTGGCAGCATCATGATGCAACTAACTAGCTGTTGGTATGGGACAACTCCCTTGAAATGTGGTCATAGTGCCTTGAAAGATGGGACTGGAGCTTGAGGCTCATTTATTCCAAACTGACCAGTAAAGACCTAGGTAGTCTATATAATAGCTATCAAATTGTGAACTGAGGTTCATCACTTTTCCTGACGAGGAAATTTACCTTGGGGTTTTGCTGTGTTTGCACCCAAGAGATTTGATGAGGGGATATGCTATGTTGTTGATCATGTTATGAGTCTGCCAAACTCTTATTGAGTTCAGGAGGTTGATGCCGAGTGGAGAAGGCATGTTATTTCAGGAGGTTGATGCTGAGTGGAGAAGGCATTTTTGAGTGCCTTGCTTCTACATAGATTCCACCCACTTATTGGATGAGTAATCAGGATCGAGGGTTCACAAGAAGCTAGCAGTTGAGCTACTTCTTCTGGAATAGATTGGGAGGAACAGGCCTCCTTGGGTGTTTGTCGGCCCTATCATTATTTACAGGTTCCATTGTCTTATCTATTTTTATTTTAAAGTTCTGTTGTCTATTAACCTTTACTGTTTATTTTATAAGTTTATTTCAGTTTCTTGAATAATTTAATAATTCTGTATAAAATCGAACTGATTAAATAAAATAGCCTCTGCATTTTTCCCCATGCAAAAAAGAACAACATCGTACTCTAGTACAGAGACAAATTAAGTAGAATAGATCAAGATAGGCAAATAGCCAAGTGAATGAGAAGATAAAATTATTATATTTTCTCAAGTGTTCTACTTACTATTTAGTTCCTATGTATACATTTACAGTGCCCTCATTATCATTTATTTTTAGCTAATTGCCTTCCTAATTTACATGTACTGTTTCCTCGTTTATAAATATCTTTGTTTCAAAATAAATAGATTTCTGTTCTAACAGTATAAGAATTGTTATCTATATTCAGTAGTTAAAATATACATGTCTATATTAGGATAATTATAGATTTAATTTCAATATACTGCAGAGTGATATACAGTGTACAGACAACAAGAGGTTCCAACTATTTCATGTATACAATTACACATTGTTTTATATCATAAATTCCATAGTGGAAATCAAAACATTTATCAATTTATGCTATAACCCTAAACAGAGTTATCAACTCACAGCATATAGTCAACATTCTCATTTTAAACAAATTAAACTTTATATCTCTCTATTACACGATTCCAATTAAGATACAGAATTGTTACAATTTATACAGAATCGAGTTATGGTTTCAACATCATACAGTGGAGAAATCTAGTTACGCATTATCAATTCTCATCACAATTTTCAAACTTAAACTTAGTATCTTAAACCCTAACCCATGACAAGGCTTATAGATCGAACACACAAACATTTCTTACAAATCGACGAAGCTACATATAGGCTGAAGCCTATCATGCATTACAAACACATAACCTTTGTTTAAAAGACAGTAGCAGTATTTTCATTATTCATACATAGCACACGATTTCCTTTCCCAATGTTTAAAACATTTCATAAGTTCACAGTCCATTAAAAAAACGATAGTAACAAGAAAGGGCAAGTTGGATGCCGTTATCAATCAAAGAATAGATTAAAAAAAACCAAACATTTTATACCAAAATCGCCCAATAGGTCGAATAGTTAAATTACAGTATCATCTTCAAGATTCAGTCATTACAACATGTGTAGGATATTTCTAAACCATTTAGCAAAACACCAGTTTGAAGCCGAGACCCTATCAAAGAAAAACATAAAAAATTATACATTTCCAAATGAAGACGAAACCCTAACCCTGGTAAAATTCGTAAGAGTAGAATGCAGCAACATTGTTTATAACATAGACGATCTACACATAGGTCGAAAACCTCCATAAACATCAAATAGTTACCATTGTTATTTAAACACATAACTTATTATTTTATTCCAAGCTTGTGAGGAAGAACAACTTCTTACAACCGTTATCATTAAACAGGCTCATGCCTTTTGAGTGGAGGAATTATCCTCCCCAATCTTTTACAAACCCTAAGTTTGACGAATTACAAAACTCTCCAAGTCTAAAATGAAGGCACAAAACAAACACATGTCGGCCAACACTTTCCACATAACCAGAGTTACAAGGCACCTCCGAGGCTTACCGGTTGGGGTAGTTGCAGCCCACTCTCAACACCTAGACTGGAGGAGTTACCAAACCATACACCTGCAAATGCAATATAGACGTGGTTAAAAACATTATTTCTTAAAAGAATGAATTCATTATCATTTCGAACAAACAAAACTGTGTTAACACTCAGGAAAGGGAAATTTTAGTGAAAGCTTCGAAGTACATTACCCTTTAAACGTTGGATTGTAGCAAAAGAACACCAAACAACAACATCTGCAAACTATAACTGGAAACTCACACTGTCGAATGTTGAGATATATGGAAACCACACTGAGCCATCAACTTTTGAACAGTTAAACAGTGCCAAGACTTGGAACAACCATGACAAGGAATTGGTTTCTCACTCGAATCTAATTTTAAATTAAAAACCCTCAACAAGTTGGGGTATCGAACCACACCAAAGACAAACTCTAAGTTTCCAACCGATACATTCACCACTGTACAAGAACTGGAGAGTTCGGCTCTATAAATTACACAGGTCACGAGTTCAAGACGCAGGAGCTACGCCTCCACAGGAAAAACAACAAACCTACAAACCCTCAGCCTATCGGCCATGCAGAGCTACCACTACCAAATAACAAATATCACAATAAACTCTTTGATTGCAGCAAAGCTAGGGTTTAACCACATTCATTGAAATCCCTGCCAGATCAACGGTGGAGATCACCGGTTGGATTTACGAAACAACATTTCCATCTACCTTATTAAATGAGCCATCATTGCCACAGCCACGAAGGAGCCAGCTCGACAACACTTAAACCTTTGTAAAATTTACAACTCATCCCTCAGTTGTTACACCATGATGCTATCACGTGAACCAAGCTTACTATGCCATCCACGTTGGAACTTCACTATTCTCGTTAGTTGTAAGCATTTAATGCATAAGACACATCTACATCCTCCAACCTGTAATGCATAGTAACATTCATATCGTGGAGTTATTACAACATGGATATGGTTACGGTAAGGTCGTGATATACCACCCTTGTAACATTAAGTTAAGGGTTGGATGGAATTTCACCAAGGTTGCATAAGTGTCACATAGGGTCACGTAGAGTGCACACAACCCACAATAGAATTTCACCAAAGTTTATATAGTATCAATAGAATCAAGACGGTGCACACACACAAATATTATATAAAGTCATTTATATAATAGTTGGTTATTATTTCAACACATTGCAAATAAACTATAGAAATGATCCAAGGAAAAAGCATACATTACATATAGCATAGAGTTATAGTTTATTAATGGGTCGTTTATATTGCAAATAGATTATAGCAATAATCTAAGAAAATTTCCTACATTCTAAGGATAGTGAAATAAAAGACAATGTCGATAAATCAAAAAATTTATCAACATCATTGTAGGGTATAGACCCTAGGCAAGTTATCAAAACAGTTATACAAAGAATTTCCACAAATTGCCATGAAGGAAGAAGGTAGATAATTACATACAGTTCGACATGAATGGAAACCAAAACTAATTCTGAGTACAAAACTGTGATACGATCATTACAGAGCTTCTCTTGAAAAACATATACAAGCTTATATTTTACAAAGATTTAGATGCCCTATACGCATCAGCAGTCAATTTCAGATGTCTTTATCTTTAAAGATTTTAGTCTCAAACCAAGATTCTCACCAATGGATTGCCAAAGTGTTATCTCTTCAAATGTTCACTAAGAAGATTACTAAAAAACTATTTGAATACTTGTCGCAACTTTAAACTTTTACCTGTAAACTATCACAAGTACGAAATCACATGCTTTAGCACGAATGCTAAGTAAGCCTCGGGGCATCCGTACGACCCCTTCATCAATCAACAAAAGCACATTAGTCAAAAGCAGTTAATTCATCATTCATAAACAACAACATTAGAAGTTGCAACAGTACAGCTGAATAGGAATAACATCAAGACATAATCTGAAATCTTTAGTCGCAATTTCTTTTATTATAAACTAGCTTGGCATTTAGTACAACAAGCTAAACTTTTATGCATTGTTCTATTTCTGCATACAATAAATAAGCAATAAATGTCACGTAGAAAATTTTTAAATTTTTGTGATTTTTACGGGATGTTACATGTGGTATCAGAGCGCAAGTTCAAACTCTAGGCCTGATTGAGGCTCATGCGCGCCAACAGAAAATAAATCAGAAAGTTTGTGTTACTAACTTTTGTAATTTAATTTTATTTTTGTACAGAACAAATTGACCTTTAATTGCAGGTATGGAAATACCAGAGGAATCAGCAGAGGATAGATCTCCTTGTAATGAACGCATTAATAATAACAATACTGAAGGAATTTATGTTGAGTTAAACAACCGGTCTTCTGAAATTTTATGCACTGTACAAGATTTAAAATCTGAGTTAAAAGCTGTTAAAGAACAAAATGAACGGATCCTTAAGGTACAGGAAGATTTATAACATAATTTAAAAGGAAGCTGTCATAGTGATGAAAGAGGCAGAAAATCAGAATTTAAGGCTGATTCTGAAATAATGTCCCACCAACATAAGCATAAGAAAACAAGAAATGATAAAGGAACAATCACTCGTCCTCTAAATCTGATTCAAGTAATGATGATATTAATTATGATAGCAGTAATAGTGAATGTTGCTCTAAAGAGAGAAAAAATAAACATCATGAACAGATTTCTGGGGAATTTAAAAAGATTAAGCCACCTACCTTTAATGGCGAAAGTGAGAAAGGTGAGACAGTAGAAGCTTGGCTATCTAGAATGAAAAAGTACTTTAATATTTATGACTACTCTTCTCAACTGAAAGCCAAGATGGCTATTTACAATCTGACCGGGAAGACAGATATATGGTGGCAGGATCTTAAAAGAATCAACAGTATAAAAGAAAAAGAAGTAACTTGGACTATATTTAAAAGTTTGTTTAAAAAGAAGTTTTTATTGGAACAATACTTTGAAGATAAGTCAAAGGAGTTTTACGATTTAAAGTTGGGTACAATGAATGTGAAAGAACTGTGCAGCAAGTTCCTTAACTTGCTGAAGTACGTGCCCTACATGGTTGAGGAAAAGCCTAAAGTACAAAGGTTTCTCAGTTGTTTACCTTTTAATATAAAAGATCGTATTGAGTATGATAATCCTTCCACTTTGGAAGAGGCCATGAGGAAGGCAAATTTTTGTTTTGATCAAAACAGAAAAAGAGAAGGAACAATTGGCTGGAAGAACAGTAAGACTAATCAGTATAACTATAGAAAGAAGAATTTTAATCATAATGTTGGAGCTTTTAAGAAAAATTTTAATAACAAAAATTTTCCTAATAATTACCGGAATAATGCATCTCAGAACTCTACTGCTGCAAGAAATGTACCTAATAATAATCATCACCGCAATAACAATAACAACAACAACAGGTATGCTGAACAGAAGGGACCCATAAAGTGCTATGAATGTGGCGGACCACATAAGAGAGCAGATTTCCCACGCAACAAGAGGACAACTAACAACATTCATACTATGCAAGCATAACCTACAGTTGGAGATATTGTAAGAGAAATGCCCAAGATAAATGCAGCACTGGAGAACCGTCAAGCGGACCATCAAACATCCATAGTCGAAATTGAAGGTATGATACAAAATGAGTCTATTTCTATTTTAATAGATCCAAGTGCAAATCTAAGTTATATTTCACCTACTTTAGTAAACCGTTGCAAGTTAAAAACAGAGAAATTTGATAATGCATGGTTAGTTCAGGTTGCAACAGGAACTAAAAGAAAGGTTACAGATTATGTCAAGAATTGTGAATTATTTTTAAGTCAGTTGAAAACGCAAATTAATCTGAATGTTTTACCCTTAAGGTCATATGATTTGTTGATTGGTATGGATTGGCTTGAACAAAATAGAGTTTTACTGAATTGTTATCATAAATATTTTACATGTGTAAATAATGAAAGAAATACAGAAACAGTAAAAGGAATTCATAGGCAGATTTCAGCCTTACAATTAAAGAGAGCTGCCAGAAAAGGCTGTAAAATGTTTTCTATTAATGTTATTAATGATGAGTGCACATCTAAAGAAGACAAGTTAAGGCTAGAGGATATTCCCATCTTAGGGACTTTTCTGATGTATTCCCAGAAGAAATTCCAGGATTACCTCCAAAAAGAGAACTTGATTTCACCATTGAGTTAGTACCCGGTGCGGTACCAAACTCGAAGGTCCCCTATAGGATGAATATTCTGGAGTTAAATGAGTTAAAATCTTAGCTGAAAGAATTAATAGATAAAAACTACATAAGGCCTAGTGTGTCCCCTTAGGGATCACTAGTAATATTTGTTAAAAAGAAGGACAGTACCATGCGTTTGTGCATTGATTACCGACAACTTAATAAAATGAAAATTAAGAACCGATATCCCTTACCCCGCATAGATGATCTATTTGATCAAGTATGCGGAGCAGAGATATTCACTAAAATTGATTTAAGGTCGGGTTATCATCAAGTCTAGATAAAAGACGAGGACATATTCAACACTCCATTCAGGACGCGTTATGGACACTACGAGTTCGTAGTTATGCCGTTTGGGATAACTAACGCACCGACAATGTTCATGTGTTTAATGAACATCGTTCTGCATAAATATTTGGATAAGTTCGTAGTGGTATTCATTGATGATATTCTGGTTTACTCAAAAACTAAAGAAGAACATGACGAACATTTAAAAATCATTTTACAAGTACTTAGAGAACATCAGCTTTACGCTAAGTTCAGTAAGTGTGATTTCTATAAAGATAAAATTCAGTATTTGGGTCATAATTTGTAACATACCCTTCCATCATCAAATGCAGGGAAGGAAACATTAACAACACACCGGGCTTTTGGCAGGATTAGTCCCAATATTTTTACTCATAAAAATACATAAGAATTAAAAACTTCTGTGTGCAGATTCGAACTTTAATAAAACACAGCGAAATTAAACATAACAACACACATAAGCACAAACATAAGATGATTCCATATGCAGGGATTCAATCCCATTCTTATGCTATGCACATACTTCATTACAATATCAATCTCATGAATAAATAACATTCAGATTTAGCACATTGTAGAACACATAATATATATATAAATTAAAATCACAGAGAGCACTTATCTTGCAACGCAATGTCCAACGACTGGATACGTGAGAGCAACGTTCCACCCAACCATAGATCTCTGCCCAGCCTATATTTTTTCAGCTGAGAGATCACCCCCGAGCTGGGCTGTGTATCCACTAAGGAGGAACTAGATGGCTCACTCACAGTCAAGGTTTCACTCAAACAGCCATGCTAAGCCAACACAAAGTTGGGTTTTTCAAGCATGCAATAGGAGATGGAGGAGGATGCTAGCCGACTGAGCTCAATCCCAGAGCCACATACACTTCAAGCTGGACTCAACAATCCCATCCTCTGTTCATACATCCACTCTTGGATTTCTCACATCTCTGTCACAAATAACCCCAAATCCGTCACTGATTTTCTGGGCAGTTAAGACTGGGTTTTCCCATGGATTTTGGGGTAGCTATTGCTCCCAAATTCACCCTAAGGCTCATACCAATGGATCTCCCATTGGATTTCACTGTCCAATACCCCTTCTGGGCGTTTTTGGCTTCCCAAAACGTGGGTTCTCTCACAGTTGCGATTTCTGGTTTTGCTCCCTGCTGGGAACTCGTTTTTGGATAGAAAATGATGCTAGGTTCTTTCAACATGGATTGGGGATGAGGAAAAAGCAACTCCTAAGAGGTAGAGTGACTTGTGGCACAAGTAAACAGAGCCCATACTTACCCATACGAATTTCAGGGCTGCCCATGCTCCATTGAAGCCATGGACTGACATCTCAACCACTTCCTTACAACAGGCATAAATGTCATCTAGGGAAGTCAATGGGTTCTCATAACGACATATGGCAGCCTATGGTTCCATCCCATAGCCCCCTCACCACTCCCTAGTGGATACACGTGGCCCTTTCTCATTCGTTGCCTCCATAGCCAGTCTTGGGATTTTTATTGCATGATGTTTATTTACATCCTATTACAATTTTCATGGCTTAAGAGCACATGTGCATCAAATATCAATGCTTGCCCTTTTAAATCAAATTCGGGCTTTCACTAGCGGGGCCTTGGCCTTGAGCTCCACGCTAGTAAAACATACATTACATGTACACATTATTTACATTAAATGCTAATACATCCTAAGAGTCAGAATGGGGTATTACATAATTTCTAAAGATGCTATTTCTATTGATCCTGAGAAAATAAAAGCAATTAATGAATGGCCTGTCCCAAAAGACGTAACTGATGTACGGTCATTCATGAGAATAACGGGTTATTGTAGAAAGTTTATTGAAGGGCTCTCTAGAATTGCTAACCCCATAACTTCTTTGAAGAATAAAGGGAAGAAATTCGTATGGGATCAAAAGTGTCAAGACAGTTTTAATAAGTTAAAAGAGTTATTAACTACTGCACCCATCTTAAAAATTGCAGATCCTAATAAGGATTTCGTCATATGCACAGATACATGCAACGAAGGACTTGGAGGGGTCTTAAGTCAAGAAGGTTATGCAATTGCTTTTGAGTTAAGGAAGTTAAAAATACATGAAAATAATTGTGTTACTTATGATCTTGTGTTGGCAGCTGTGATACATGCATTAAAAATGTGGCGCCATCACTTGATCAGAAGAAAATTCATTTTAATGACTGATAACAAGGGCTTAAAGTATTTATTGGATCAAACAAATCTTAACGCAAGGCAAGCTAGGTGGTTAGCTTTCTTTAGTGAGTACGATTTTGAAATTCATCACATTAATGGAAAGGAGAATAAGGTTGCTGATGCATTGAGCAGAAATGCTAGATTGAGTTTTGTGGCAGCAATCGGTACTTTTAAAACTGATCTGGAAAATCAGATCGAAGAAGGAATTAAGCAAGACCAAAACATGAGGGATTCACTCAATAAACCGCTATCATAGCACGTTCGTTCGTGGCATATGAAACAATACCCCTAATTTCACTAAATATTGGAAAATACCTTCCAAAATCATTTTTTTTTAACCCCCTCCCAATATGCCTTCCCAATTTAAAAAAAACCCCTATTTTCACTAGATATTGTATGTATCAATTTTTTCATTAACATTTTTTATACCCCTTTATATTTCTACCTAGTATATTGATATGATACCCCTCTTATAACCCTACATGCATTCTACAATGCATCTTGCTTTGTTCAATGTATATTATAGATGCACATTACTTCACCCACAATGCAATTACTCAACCACATATCATTATGATTTCCAACATCTAATGGTGTAATGAAGAGATAGGAGATCGCTTCTTGTATGTCACTAGAGCCAATGCACATAGTACAACATTTAGATTGCATGTTGCAGTTCCCCAATCGCTGACTAAGCCTATTGTGGGCTAGGTATCCAAGTCCCCAGGGCCTGTAACAAGCTCTAGGAGGCTAACTAAACCTACTAAGGCCTATGATAGGCACAATTTGTTGGGTATTCAAGCCCCCAAGGCCTATCGAGGGCCTATAATAGGCCCTAGAGGCATAGAACCTCCCAAGGATATTGGTGACAGTTGGCTGAGTGCTATTGGTAACAATTGGTTGTCAATGACCACTGTCTCTCAACTATGATCGACTGGAAACCCACTTCACCACGAAACCCCTGGCCTCAAGCATGCCTCAAGACGCGATTTCCCTGCATAAGCTCAAGCCTTGCCTCAACCCTATTTCTCATTCGGCCTTGATCCCGCCATCTCCATTTGGCGGATGTTTGCCAGCCCACCCATATAAAAAAGACCCCAAAGTATTTTTGTATTATTACATTAAATAATAAAAAAACCCTTTTCCCCTTAATATATAAGCAATATAATTTTTAGGTTTTCATGAATATTTAATACCGCAATATGAATGAACGTGGTATTATATTGCCTTATAGTGAAGCCCCCGTGGATGAAAATTACCAAAAATTACATGATAAAGTGGCTGAAAATTCATCTGAAAATGTTATAACAGATTATAGTATTAATGAAAAATGCTTCTTAACATATAAAAACAGAGTTTATGTACCTAATTTTTCGAAGGTTAAGTTGCTGATTTTAGATGAAGTTCACAAGAGTTCTTATTCAGGGCATCCTGGTTATCAAAAAATGATAACTATGTTAAGAAATGAGTATTTTTGGCCCAACATGAAGAGTGAAGTTGCTGAATATATATCTAGATGCTTTGAATGTCAGACTATTAAAGCTGAACATCAACATCCAGCTGGGCTATTGCAACCCTTACCAATTCCAGAATGGAAATGAGAAATTATAAGCATTGACTTTATTACAGGTTTGCCTAAAAATCAGAAGTAGAATGACTCAATTATGGTTGTTGTTGATAAACTTAGTAAAGCTGCTCCTTTTATTCCTGCTAAAACTACTTTCAAGGCTTCTAACATTGCAGATATTTTCATGAAGCAAATTTTTTGCTTGCATGGAATTCCAAAGGTAATTATTTCAGACCGGGACTCTAAGTTCACCAACAATTTTTGGACAGCATTGTTTAAAGGATTAAATACTAAACTAAATTTCAACACTTCTTTCCAACCACAAACTGATGGTCAAACAGAAAGATTAAATCAAATTTTAGAAAACATGTTAAGATTGTATGTTAAAGATCAACCATCTAAGTGGGAAGATTACTTGCATTTAGTAGAATTTGCCTACAATGATAATTATCAAGCATCTGCTAAGTTAATCCCATTTGAGATTTTATATGGAAGAAAATGTTGTACTCCAATTTCTTGGGATAATCTTGTAGACAGATTAATGTTAGGACTAGATTTATTGAAAGAAATGGAGCTACCCGTGAAATAGGTTCAAGGAAACTTAAAGGTTGCCCAAGATCGATAGAAAAACTATGTTGATTTGAAACACACTGAAAGAGAATTTCAGGTAGGAGACCATGTTTTTATAAAGGTAAAGCCCAAGAAAAGTTCTTTGAAGCTTGGGAGCTGTGCTAAATTAGCACCAAGGTATTGTGGACCATTCAAAATCCTATCAAGGATTGGAGCTGTTGCATATCAATTGGCATTGCGATATAATTTAAAAATCCATAATGTTTTTCATGTTTTTGTTTTAAAGAAGTATGTGCACGATGCTACTCATGTGCTGAATTGGAATGACATACAGGTGGAACCCGAAGGAGATTTTTAGGTGGAACTAGACTGTATTCTCGACTAGAGGGAAATTATGCTTCGGAATCGCACCATAGGATAGGTAAAGGTGCAATGGAAGCACCTTAGCCCTGATGAAGCTACTTGGGAGCTGGAAAGTAATATGCGAGCAACATATCCAGTTATGTTCCATGAGGAACTTGATAATGAATAAGCAACATCGAGGACGATGTTGAGCTTAAGTGGGGGTATTTGTAACATACCCTTTTAGCTGGAAAACATTTTGTGTTAGCAAACATTATTATAACTTTTATTGTAAAGTTTTATGTTTGATACGTGTCCAAGGATGAATGTAATTTGCACAATATATTATTATTAAATAAATAAAATAGGAGACAAACACCAAAGAGGACTGTTGAAAGAGTGGTTACTGATCCACTAGGTGGAATGGAATCTGGGGTAGAAGGCAATGGACAAGTGGCAGCATCATGATGCAACTAACTAGCTGTTGGTATGGGACAACTCCCTTGAAATATGGTCATAGTGCCCTGAAAGATGGGACTGGAGCTTGAGGCTCATTTATTCCAAACTGACCACTAAAGACCTAGGCAGTCTATATAATAGCCATCAAATTGTGAACTGAGGTTCATCCCTTTTCCTGACGAGGAAATTTACCTTGGGGTTTTGCTATGTTTGCACCCAAGAGATTTGATGAGGGGATATGCTATGTTGTTCATCATGTTATGAGTCTGCCAAACTCTTATTGAGTTCAGGAGGTTGATGCCGAGTGGAGAAGGCATGTTATTTCAGGAGGTTGATGCTGAGTGGAGAAAGAATTTTTGAGTGCCTTGCTTCTACACAGATTCCACCCACTTATTGGATCAGTAATCAGGCTCGGGGGTTCACAAGAAGCTAGCAGTTGAGCTACTTCTTCTGGAATAGGTTGGGATGAATAGGCCTCCTTGGGTGTTTGTCGGCCCTATCATTATTTACAGGTTCCATTGTCTTATCTATTTTTATTTTAAAGTTCTGTTGTCTATTAACCTTTGCTGTTTATTTTATAAGTTTATTTCAATTTCCTGAATAATTTAATAATTCTGTATAAAATCGAACTGATTGAATAAAATAGTATCTGCATTTTTCCCCATGCAAAAAGGAACAACATCGTACTTTAGTACAGAGACAAATTAAGTAGAATAGATCAAGATAGGCAAATAGCCAAGTGAATGAGAAGATAAAATTATTATATTTTCTCAAGTTTTCTATTTACTGTTTAGTTCCTGTGTATACATTTACAGTGCCCTCATTATCATTTATTTTTAGCTAATTGCCTTCCTAATTTACATGTACTGTTTCCTCGTTTATAAATATCTCTGTTTCAAAATAAATAGATTTCTGTTCTAACAGTATACGAATTGTTATCTATATTCAGTAGTTAAAATATACATGTCTATATTAGGATAATTATATATTTAATTTCAATATCCTGCAGAGTGATATACAGTGTACAAACAACAAGAATTTCCAACTATTTCATGTATACAATTACACATTGTTTTATATCATAAATTCCATAGTGGAAATCAAAACATTTATCAATTTATGCTATAACCCTAAACAGAGTTATCAACTCCCAACATATAGTCAACATTCTCATTTTAAACAAATTAAACTTTATATCTCTCTATTACACGATTCCAATTAAGATACAGAATTGTTACAATTTATATAGAATTGAGTTATGGTTTCAACATCATATAGTGGAGAAATCTAGTTAAGCATTATCAATTCTCATCACAGTTTTCAAACTTAAACTTAGTATCTTAAAACCTAACCCATGACAAGGCTTATAGATCGAACACACAAACATTTCTTACAAATCGACGAAGCTGCATATAGGCCAAAGCCTATCATGCATTACACGCACATAACCTTTGTTTAAAAGACACTAGCAGCATTTTCATTATTCATACATAGCACACGATTTCCTTTCCCAATGTTTAAAACATTTCATAAGTTCACAGTCCATAACAAAACGATAGTAACAAGAAAGGGCAAGTTGGATGCCATTATCAATCAAAGAACAGAGTAAAAAAAACCAAGCATTTTATACCAAAATCGCCCAGTAGGTCGAATAGTTAAATTACAGTATCATATTCAAGATTCAGTCATTACAACATATGTAGGATATTTCTAAACCATTTAGCAAAACACCAGTTTGAAGTCGAGACCCTATCAAAGACAAACATAAAAAATTATACATTTCCAAATGAAGACGAAACCCTAACCCTGGTAAAATTCGTAAGAGTAGAATGCAACAACATTGTTTATAACATAGACAATCTACACACAGGTCGAAAACCTCCATAAACATCAAACAGTTACCATTGTTATTAAACACATAAATTATTATTTTATTCCAAGCCTATGAGGAAGAACAACTTCTTATGTAATCGTTATCATCAAAACAGGCTCATGCCTTTTGAGTGGAGGAATTATCCTCCCCAATCTTTTACAAACCCTAAGGTTGAGGAATTACAAAACTCTCCAAGTCTAAAATGAAGGCACAGAAAAAACATATGTCGGCCAACACTTTCCACATAACCAAAGTTACAAGGCACCTCCGAGGTTTACCGGTTGGTGTAGCTATAGCCCACTCTCAATGCCCAGACTGGAGGAGTTACCAAACCATACACCTGCAAATGCAATATAGACGTGGTTAAAAACATTATTTCTTAAAAGAATGAATTCATTATCATTTCGAACAAATAAAACTGTGTTAACACTCAGGAAAGGGAATTTTTAGTGAAAGCTTCGAAGTACATTACCCTTTAAACATTGGATTGTAGCAGAAGAACGCCAAACAATAGCAGATCTGCATGCAAACTATAACTGGAAACTCACACTATCGAATGCTGAGATAGATGGAAACCACACCGAGCCATCAACTTTTGAACAGTTAAATAGTGCCAAGACCTGGAACAACCATGACGAGGAATTGGTTTCTCACTCGAATCCAATTTTAAATTAAAAACCCTCAACAAGTTGGGGTATCGAACCGCACCAAAGACAAACTCTAAGTTTCCAACTGAGACATTCACCACTGTACAAGAACTGGAGAGTTCAGCTCTATAAATTACATAGGTCACAAGTTCAAGACGCAGGAGCTACGCCTCCACAGGAAAAACACAAACCTACAAACCCTCAGCTTGTTGGCCATGAAGAGCTACCACTACCAAATGACAAAGATCACAATAAAATATTTGATCGCAGCAAAGGTAGGGTTTAACCACATTCATTGAAACCCCTGCCAGATCAACGGTGGAGATCATTGGTTGGATTTATGAAACAACATTGCCATCTACCTTATTAAATGAGCCATCATTGCCATGGCCACGAAGGAGCCAGCTCAACAACACTTAAACCTTTGTCAAATTTACAACTCATCCCTCAGTTGTTACACCATGACGCTATCACGTGAACCAAGCTTACTATGCCATCCACATTGGAACTTCACTATTCTCGTTAGTTGTAAGCATTCAATGCATAAGACACATCTACATCTGCCAACCTGTAATGCATAGTAACATTCATATCATGGATTTATTACAACATGGATATGGTTATGGTAAGGTTGTGATATACCACTCTTGTATCATTAAGTTAAGGGTTGGATAGAATTTCACCAAGGTTGCATAAGTGTCACATAGGGTCACGTAGAGTGCACACAACCCACAATAGAATTTCACCAAAGTTTATATAGTATCAATAGAGTCAAGACGGTGCACACACACAAATATTATATAAAGTCATTTATATAATAGTTGGTTATTATTTCAACACATTGCAAATAAACTATAGAAATGATCCAAGGAAAAAGCATACATTACATATAGCATAGAGTTATAGTTGATTAATGGGTCGTTTATATTGCAAATAGATTATAGCAATAATCTAAGAAAATTTCTTACATTCTAAGGATAGTAAAATAAAAGACAATGTCGATAAATCGAAATAGTTATCACCATCATCGTAGGGTATAGACCCTAGGCAAGTTAGCAAAACAGTTATACAAAGAATTTCCACAAATTGCCACGGAGGAAGAAGGTAGATAATTACATACAGTTCGACATGAATGGAAACCAAAAATAATTCTGAGTACAAAACTGTGATACGATCATTACAGACCTTCTCTTGAAAAATAGATACAATCTTATAATTTACAAAGATTTAGATGCCATGTACGCACCATTAGTCAATTTCAGATGTCTTTATCTTTAAATATTTTAGTCTCAAACCAAGATTCTCACCGGTGGATTGCCAAAGTGTTATCTCTTCAAATGTTCACTAAGGAGATTACTAAAAAACTGTTTGAATACTTGTCGCAACTTTAAACTCTTACCTGTAAACTGTCACAAGTAAGAAATCGCATGCTTTAGCACGAATGCTAAGTAAGCCTCGGGGCATCCGTAGGACCCTTTCATTAATCAACAAAAGCACATTAGTCAAAAGCAGTTAATTCATCATTCATAAACAACAACATTAGAAGTTGCAACAGTACAGCTGAATAGGAATAACATCAAGACATAATATGAAATCTTTAGTTGCAATTTCTTTTATTATAAACCAGCTTGGCATTTAGTACAGCAAGCTAAACTTTTATGCATTGTTCTATTTCTGCATACAGTAAATAAGCAATAAATGTCACGTAATTTTTTTTTAAATTTTTGTGATTTTTATGGGATGTTACAGGAGAGACTTCAATAAATTGAACATCTCTTATAATGATGACACTTTGATTAGAATGATCAAACAACCTATAAGCCTTAGAATCCTCAAAATAACCAATGAATATACACTTGTGAGACTTGGGTTCTAACTTTTTTCATTTTTCATCAGGAATATGAGCCCAACATTCACAACCAAACACTTGAAAGTTACTAATATCCGGTTTTCTACCATTCCATTTTTCCTCAGGGGTAACATTCCTAACAGATTTTGTAGGAACTCTATTTAAAATAAAGTTAGCACAACTTATGGCTTCGGCCCAAAAATTTTTATCTAATGCTTGAGAATAAAGCATACATCTAGCCATTTCAACTAAAGTTCTGTTTTTCCGTTCAGCAACACCATTTCGTTGAGGTTTGTAAGGAATAGTCTTTTGATGTTGAATTCCATGCCTATATAAAAATACTTCAAATTCTTTCTTAATGAATTCCCCCTCATTATCAGTTCTTAAAATCTTAATCTTTTTACCAGATTCGTTTTCAACCAAGGATTTAAATATTTGAAATTTAGAAAAAGTTTCACTTTTATGTTTCAAAAAATAAACCCATGATTTTCTACTAAAGTCATCAATAAAAGTAAGAAAATAAACTGCATTAGAGATATAAGGAACTTCAAGAGGACCACAAATGTCACTATGAATTAATTGCAAAGATTCTTTAGCACACCAAGCTTTACCTTTATCAAACATTTCTCTATGATGTTTACCAAGAACACAACCTTCACAAACACCGTTAGTAGACGAAACATTAGGCAAGCCAAGTACCATTTTAGTTAACATTTTCATTTTACCATAATTCAAACAACCTAATTTTTCATGCCATAATTTACTTAGTTCATCAGCATGAGCAACATAGGAATAAAATGGTTGTCATTTAGTTGAATTAAAACTAGTAAAATTTATATAAACTAGCAGTATGATCAACACGACTAGAAGAAACTACTTTGAAATTTTGATTGATATCTTTAACAACATATTTATCAGGCCAAGCTTCAAATTTATATCATTTTTGACATGCACGATAAATAGAAAGTAAGTTGATGGGCATATTTTCAACATGAAAAACATCTTCCAATTGACCATTAGCAACATTAACATTAGCATAACCAATTACGGAAAGTTGTTTAACATCACCTATATAGACTTTTGAGATGTGTTTTTATTATTTTCATAAGATGAAAATAAAGAAGCATTACCAGTCATATGTTTAGAAGCACCAGAATCCATTATCCATTCCACATTAGAAGAAGAATTACTAGAAGAAATAACAGAAGCACACAAAGCTACTTGTGATTCATCAGAACCATTCTTTTTAGCTTTAGCTTTTAAACGTTTTAATTTAAAACAATTCTTTTCAGGATGATTAGTTTTACCACAATGCTTACAAGGATCATACACTTTCTTCTTCTTACTATTGTCATGATGTGCATTAGAAGCATTACCAGAGTTTTTAGTAGGATTTGAAGTGTGTGAATTAGAACCTTTAACATTATTAAAACTTTTCTTAGGAGTCTTATTATGTGCCATAAGAGCCTTATTAGGTGTTATTTGTCCTGAAACAATTAACCTTTATTTCTCATTAATAAATCCTGTACAAAAATCATCAAAAGTAGGTTTCGTGGTATTTGAAGACAATTCAAGAGCTCTATTCCTAGTTTGAATGAACATATCAAAACAAGATGACGATTTTTGTGCTAAAAGAATTATAAGAGCAGTGTCTGTTTTCTTGTAATATGTACCACAATTATTTAATTTTTTATTTAAAGTTTTCACTTTAGCAAGATATAATTCTACTCTATCAAAGTTAGTAGGATCTAGCTCATAAATCTTCTTTTGAAGGTATAAGTAGAAACATCATCAGATTTATCAAATAAAGAAGCAAGAGTCTTCCATACCTCAACGGGGTTGTCTTCTGCCTCTATACTTACCTGAAGACTATCTACAATTGTTTGACCAATGAGCGCTCTTGCTTGATCACATTTATCTTCCCATATAGCCAAAGCTTGAGCATCAGTAGGTTTCATGTGTTCACCGTTAACAATCCTCCATAGATTCTTACTCCTGGTAACATCAATCATTTTTCTCTTTTAGGCAAGATAGTTAGGACCAACAAGTTCAGGAACAAAAGAAAATTATGAAGTCATAATGATAGAAATTTTGACTAGAAACCCAAATGCTAGAAATGACAAGAGAAAGATAGTGAATAAAAAAAATTGAAATACTTTACCATACTAATCTGAATTTGCAAAAAAAACAGAGTTAGAAAAAACAGTAAAGGAAAGAGAAACTTTTACTTACAACCCTTTTGATTGAGTGCCCAGACTTTCCCATACTTCTGTTATGTTTGCGAAGGTGGACGTAGAACAACTTCTCTAGTTCCAAAATTAGGTTATAATAAAAATTCTGGTTAATATTGACTGAGTTATGGTCACTTGCAGGTTTGCCAACAGGAAACCTGTAATGTCCCTGAATTAGTAAAAATTAAAAAAAAAATCCACTTACTGCTAACATCGTCTGTTTGAGTACATATTTAACAAATTAACTTCAGTACTGGGAAATAGTATAAGTATCGTTGACTCAATGAGACAAACATGGTTTATAGATTTGGTTTACGATTTAATGGTTGAATTTATATGGATGTGATCATCTTTTATTTCATGATCCCGCGGAAGTAATGTTTTGACATAGTGTACAAATGAACCTCAAAAGATTAGCATCTTGATCTGATTGATCAGTTTAGTATTTGTAATTAATTCAATGGTATTCCTATCTGCTTTTGATTATAGTTTAAACGTATGTGTGTGTTTTGAAAAGTATTGAAGACCTTTTGTTTATTAAACCAGGATTAATGGACATTATGAAGAGAATAAGAAAACTTGAAGTTTAAGTTGGGTAGTTGTGTTACAGGAAGGGTTTCCGAGGGATGAGGGATGAGTAGAGAACTGCCCTGGTCTTACTTAGCAAAATTTGCTAAAGAATCACTCAAAAATTGTTTTGCAGGTGTATAAAGATGAAGACCCTCCACTAACTTTCTAACAACAACCTAAGCTTATGAACTTAGAAAGGGAAATGACAAATTTAGAATAAAGGTTATGTATTAAAACAATAGAAGTTTGAACATTTATCGTGACCCTAACTATATGGAAATGTAATCACAATGCAGCGTTGGTGGAGTTTGTTGTAGCCTTGAATGCTACCTATGTGAAGTTCACGTGTTGCTTGCCAGCTGTAAGAGGGTTTATACTCAAAGGTCCTAGCGACCATCATTGTCATTTCATGGTTTTGGAGTTTGGATGGCAGCTTCATGTTGCGCTCTTGTTTTAATGGCACTCCACGCTTGACCTGATCTACGCTCATGGTCAACGTGTTCATTGGAGCTCTATACCGACATGGAGAAGACCATACTCAAAGACAAGGTAAGCTGCCCTCTCCAAATCGTGGTTTTCAGTAAAGTGTTTCCACTGTAGTTGGTATCATCATTATAGTTAACTCGTTTTGTTCTTTTGAATCTTGTTGGAAGAGTTTGCAGGTAAGGAAAGCCTCTACGTTTGCGATGGGGTTTTAAAAAGGGCAGAGAAGATTAGCGTAAACTTGGTAAGCCCAGGACCCTTTCAGGGCTAAATCTCTACCTGTCGTAGCCAAATAAACTTTGTTTGGAAGGCTCTACAGTTTTGGGTTTTAACTTCTTTATAATGGAGATGCCCTTCGAGATTTTAGCTTCTGGGGAAGTTTTGGTCAAGCTCTACCTTGTTTATCCTAGATAATGGTGATGGTGGGTTTTGATTTGGCTCTTCTTGGATTATGGGTATGCTAGGCCACTATTTTGTAATTCAATTTAAATACTTAAGCTGAGACAGTGGTGAATTTAAATGAAGGGATAAACCCTTAATGGTTTTTTTTGTTTTAAAGTTGTAGATTACATTTGCTTCTCTATGGTTTGAAAATGTGCTTTGTTTATTTGAATGCTTTTGTTAATTACTTTTGTGCTTCTGGTTTTCATACTGAGGGTTTTAGATAGATATGGTTGTAAAAATCGTGACATTGATTGGTCAGGATTAAAAGAGAAAGTATTTTGTCCTTAAGCTGTAATTCGTTTCATTGCATTGAGGCCGTGGGTGGGTCTGCAATTTTTAAGTATTTGTATGGTTTAAGCAGACAATAGCTCTGCAAGGTACCTTGATAAGTTTGAAAGCTCTTTGAAATCTTTGTGTAAAATTTAGTGGTATACAAAGAGAATCTCAGTCCTATGCTTTAGTATTTTGGCTTGTTTTTAAGAGAATAGACTTTAGACAGGATGTGTATAATCGTAGCTCTGTTCTGGTAAAAGATGCTCTAAATTCTTACACGGGAAAAATTTGTTGGCTTCTGTAGAGCCCCTCCTCTGGGGTCTTTGTTGTTTAACCTGAAACTCAACCACTTGATACAAAAGAGATTAGAAGCATAATGACTCGATAAATAAACTAAATAATGAATAAACTAGCAAATTAAAACAAACCATAACCATAACCAGCAAAGCTCGTTTAACCATTGGCGAAGCAACCGTTAGCTCCGCCACCCAACCATAGGCTCATGCTTTCAGTCGCATGGCCTCCCCCGAGCTTTGGGTCGTAGAGCTCACACACGCTTTTCAGAAATCCAGCTTGGGCTTCCCCTCCCACCAGGATTTCTCAGCCAAACCCTTAGATAGCATCAAGTCTTTGAGGCATTCAAAAATTACGACAATCGTCCAAATCATCGGCCTTTTACCCATTCCCTAAGCCTTCCTTATAAAGGAAAATCTCCTGCGACACATGTCGCTCCATGCATAATTAAATATTTTTATTTAATTATTTAATTAAAACACTCACCCATCCAAGTGTCAGTTTCTCTGGGAAGTGCACCTACATCCCTAAGTTTGCTCTAGTTTGTCCCCCAGATATTTTAATCAACTCCTAGCTTTTAGTTGACTAGGTGTCTAATCTTAGGATTCTATTTTGCTTCTAAATAATGATTTCTATTATTTTAAATGCTCAACAAAAACAACTACTCAAGTGCAAATGTCTAAACTATTTTTTTTTTTATGCATTTGCTAAGTAATAATCTAGAGTTATTCTCCTAAGTTTTTATGCAGTTTAATTTAACAATCAAACTCACTAGGATCACGGTGCCGCACCGTTGGGCTCCTGGTTCCTTAACTTTAATTCTCTGACATGGCACCACTCCGTCGGGTCCAGTCATCCATGGTTTCCATTCCTCGGCATGGTACCGCATCGTTGGGTCCTTGCGTCCATTCTTTCATTTCCGACAGGGTACCGCATCGTCGGGCCCTTCTGCCACCATCTTTCCGTTTTGACTTGCGGGAACTCTTGTAGGGATTTTAGGAATCGTTACCATCCATCCTCCGTCTACATGCTATCTAGGGACTAATGGCGCTGAGGAGTGAGTCCGTTCTCACTGCGCGCCCCTCAACTCGTACGTGACCAGCTCCGTCGTGGCCCACCTCGTACGCCCTCACGCATTCCTCTTGAGCAAGCGGATCAATGCTTATCTGCTCATGCATGGTATTCTTGTCGGAAGTCGACATCGTCGTCGCTCCCCCTGTGTGTGATTTACCCGTACTCTACGACCCTTCATGTTCCTTTGTGTGTCCTTCGGTGAACCGTTTCACCTATCGCTACACACATTTCTCACAAACATAAATCATTATTTTATTGATTTACAATCAATGGTAATCATAAATATACTCAAAATAAAATCAAAGGATTATTTTATTAATGTTTGAAACAGTCGGGTCACTAAGCAAGTTCCCTCAATGTCTATAGTAGTCTAGGGGCACTACATACACCCCTACTTATTTAGAACTTCGTCCCGAAGTTCAGAATAGATGCGGAAAGCTATGATGCATCTCAGTTGCATCCTCCCAAGTCACAAAGCTAAGGTTGTAGCTGTCCTACTATACTTTGACTTGATCAATCAGGGCTAATCATTAAGCAAGAACTAATCAATCAATTATACCACTCCACATATATAATTTAAATCCTTAATTCATTTATCAATTATTGTCGTCATTCACATCTTCAGGTTTTCCTCAATCTTTTAAGACATATCAAGGCTCAAGAAACCACTTTATCGAAGTTGTTCGGCTGGGTCACTCGACAAGTTCCCTTAAGGTCCACAGTCATTTAGGGGCATTACATACACCCCCTCTTAAATAGAACTTCGTCCCGAAGTTAATTTTTGTTCCCGTACTTTCGATGCTAGGATTTTGCCTTTAATTTCCCATTCTCGTCTTCTTGTCATTCTCTTCCATTTTTTTTCAAACAATCATGGCCATAAGTACCAGTGGTTCTAATCATTAGTTTTCTAGATCTTCTAGTATGGTTCCAATACATCTTCAGAAACTCAATCAAAATTTTGAGTAATGTAAATCCACTAATTCTTCCAATAACTTTCGATCCCAACCTAGATTTCCTACACCTTCTAGTCATCTGCAAAAGTCTATGATATCCAATTTAAGCTATACTACAATAATAGCCACCCATTAGTTAGCAAATCACCATCAAGCAAGACTCCAAATCCATTTGGTCATCCTTCCCTCCAAGATGAGAAGGTAAACATCATATTCTGTCCATCGAAGATGGGTAAGACATGGTCACATTTTTAGCAAATCAAGAGAGAGACCCTCAAATATTCCAAAACCAATTTCCATAAGGTTACTTCCAAAAACCCCTATTAGTGATTTAGTCGAACGTATTAGAATTTAACTCTTAGTCCTTTCTTCAGTAACATCATGTCTAAATCAATGAGCTTATCACACCCTTACCTCATTTCATCATTTCCGTTGTCATAGGACTACTTCGATAGACTCATCAAGTCGCACTATGTGTGTTTTCTCAACTTCATCGAGTTCCATCTTGAGGGCTAGTTGTCGTTTCATCAAGTTTGATTATGACCTAAGGTTAGCTTCAATGCGTTTGGTTATTATGCTAATCGTCTCCATACTTCCTTTTACGAAACATTGTCTTCATTTGACCATTTCGATACCATGGTTGAACTTCAAGTTCATAGTCCTGATTTTTCGTAAATGTTTTTGTCATAATGCAAAATGCATGTCATTCAGTTCAGCTCATCATACCGATCACATTGATATCTCGTTTTCAAATTTTAAGTTTGTTTCGCTCCCTCGACAATCTCTTAAAGTATCGTCAATCTGAGTATCTCGGTGTCTTGTTAGTCAAAATTTATCATTTTCTCGTCATTTAATAAATCCACCAATATATTCGTCCACTTGTCTTGTTATCGTGGTTATGTAGGAAAAGTTTAAAATGTCCTATCGTAGATTCATGCTTTCCTTTACTTTTCACAAGGTCCTTCGATCTCAAGCAACATGCACAAAAGTTTCTTGTAATGCGTCTAATAAATCTCCTCTTAGTTCTAGTCATCACTAATTAATTTATAGTAGAAAATATATACCGTTTCGTCATATTTGCTTACAACTGTCCCCTTGGTAGGTATTCCAAATTACATTTCATCATTACCATGTCATTATATGCATCACCTACTAATGTAGCAACCATATCGCAATTCGTAGTAAAATGTCGTTTTTTTTTTTTGTTTTTTTTTAACAATGCTCTACATCAACCTCGGATAAGGAAACACATAATACTTACATAAAATTTTCATTCTAAATAATTACTATCCTTTAATAGAAATTATACTAACCATTAATCATCCTTCTTCACAACAATCATATCTTAACTTTTATACATTTAAAAGCAAATCTTTAATTCAAACTAGGGATTTTAATCATAATTGTAAAATTAACTTTGTTCTTAGTACATTTATATATTTAAAAATAAATCCTTAATTCAAATTAGGGACCTTGATCTTCAAAAACAAAAATTCTTAAATATATATATATATATATATATATATATATAAACACATAACTTTGTTTCTAATTCTACACCTTCTTTAAAATATGTGCAACCTCTCATATATATATGTGAATTTTATTGTCAACGTTTAAAAGTCAATCCTTCATATATATATATATATATGAGAATCAACATGAATTATATCCCTCTATACGTATAATGACGACCAACTACATAACAATTTATATATAAAATATTGTTTATTATTTACTTTCATTGTTTTTTTTTTATGATATAGATACTTCCCTCTATAATCTAATTGAATCACAAAGTCACCATTATTCTATCTAATAATCAACATACTTTTACTAATATATATAAAAAAAAATGATGCTAAGAAGACTTCCCATACATTTCATAAACGTAACTCTATATATGTATAGATAAATGTATGTATATAGATATCCAAAATAACTAAGAGAAACCCTTTTGAATAGCAATTAACAATTCGGTAATTAATTTATTAACCATTAGTTAAGTATCATGTTAATTCTCTCCCTTTTCAACAACATACGTGACTTTTTAAATATAATAAAGACAAGGATTATATTCCAAGTAAGAATTAGTCAATTAATTACAATGTCTTTTTAAAAAAATAAAGTATTCATTTTTCTACATATATTAAAAGAGTGACTATTACTTATTACTTAAGAGTAGACGACGGCATTCTAACTCCTTTTCATTTAAGCTAGTTATAAATATGATTTTTTTTTATATACTCATAAAAGCAATTTCTATTTGAAATTCTATGACCATCGTGGTAAAATATCCATGCAACTATGCATTCGACCCACCATTTTAAATATACACTAAAAGTACGTTCTTTCTTAGTCATTCCGTTGAAATAAAATACATGACCCCTCCAATAATCATTGGTACACTAAAGTCCGAATTTTTCATCCACTAGACGCTGATCTGGAGGTAGGCGCGCATGAGTTAAGATAACTAAATGTTCAACTACACTTCACAATTATTACAATATCAAGGTGTAAATTAAAGACTCAAGAGCAGTCTTCAACTGCTCGACAGATGTAAGGAATAGTTCCTTCGCTCCGAGAGAACCGTTTATATCATTAATGGGATTAGATCATACATTAGTCATGAGTATCGTAATGGATTCCAAACTGCAAATGAGTCCACCAGCTAACCCCGATTTCGTGAAACTCTGAGTTTGGTCTATCCGCGAAAAACGATCCGAAGCCCAGACTTCACAGCTCAGCCAATGATTACGGTGATAACAGAGAGTGGTATGATAACAAGAACTCAGATAACGTAGTGGTGGGATAAATATGAGACATATTTTTTTTTTAACTTAACTCCACTCAAAGATTAGAGGTAGATTTGGTGGATGACGATTCAAAAATACAACCAGATCGCACTAGAAACAAGGCTTATCACCTAAATTACGGATTTGAAAAGGAGAAATTCCAGTGCCGAGGTGGGAACAACCCAAGTTTAGGCAGATGGGAATTAATAACAACATGCATTATTATAAAGAGTTTCCACGTATGGAAACAATGCAACCTAATAACATATCCTCCTGAACAGAATTGCGTGACTGTTATTTCACTAGACGATCTGAGAATAATACAAATTAAACAGAGACATCAATGGAAACACTGATTCGAATGCATTGGGCGCCAAAAGTTAATTTCAGGTTCAGCTGACAGGGCGGAATGAGTGCAACACATTGTGTAATAACTCCGAGTTATGAAAGCTACTAATCTGGAGTACGGGTCGCAAGTGATAGAGAGGAATGCAAGCACCGTGAGCTATAGTGGGTGCTCTTACATAATTTAAGGGACCTTAGAACAAACAGAGTTCTCCAGCGGCCTGCTCAAAGGTTACACTATTCCTAAACATGGATCGATCGACCAAGACTGAGTTAAGTTATAATGTAATCATTACAGTAATTCGAATTGCTGAGAAGATTTGACATAAATGCCGAGTTGGGATCACGAGGCTGAAATCCCATTGACTTAAAAAAAATTATACACAGAGATAGAGATAACTCCGGGTGTCAATTAATACCACGATTTGAGGATGAGGATTTGAAGCGTTGCGGCGGGCAGAGAGTAATACAAACACAAAGTAGAGTTAATGGCCGTAATCTATCTATATGAGTTGGAATGGTAGCATTTACCCAACCGATAATTAAAATTTAACATTCCACGTAGGGATCCAAGGGATCCAAGGGATCCAAGTGGTCACATAACTACTAAATGTATCGCTGATTACAGAGGATAGAGGGCAATTCGATTCGTAGCTGCATTTCTGGAAATGTTCACGAAATGGATCTGCACAGAGATCTTTTAAGGTCAATGGAAAATTGGATTATGAATTGGGAAAAACGTCCAAAAAAATGGTTCAAATCAATTCTTTAAAGAGTAATTGTAAATCGACCATCAGATCTGGAGAACGCCAAAGATTGGAATCGTAGTAAGATCTGGAGATGCACCTCCAACTCCAATAGAGGAGAGAGAGACAGTGTTGAGCGTCTACCAACACACGGAATAAAAGGGAATTTCATTCAACTTATGGATTCTGGAAACGTTTATATTAAGAAAATCGTTACACAGAATATGTATTTATAAATTCAGAAAATCGTTACACAGAATATGTATTTATAAATTATGGAATCGCTAAAGTAAGGGATCGTCCTCAGAGTTGGAAGGTAATTAATTTTGTAATTATGAAATCTGGATACGCCATGCATTAGAGGTACAGAGATTGGAAATTGGACAGGGCAGAATCTCAATTAAATTTTGAAGAAAACTCAGAAAAATTAAAGATCAAGATTGCATTTCATGTAATAGAATTTACACAGATTTTGAAGGGCAATTACAACCGTTTTAGGAATTTGGAGACGCGGATGTGAATTGGATTCATATGGGATTTAAAGAAAAAGAAATCACAATCGATTGATGAGAGATCTGGGAAACGTCACTGGATCTGGATCCACACCGGTTTTAAAGAGAAGAATTATAATCGATTTATGAAATCGGTAAGACAACACTGAGATGGGATCCAATAGACTTTAAAAAGACAGGTGACAATCGAATAATGAAACCTGGAAAAACGCCATTGGAACTGGATACACACAGTATTAAATTAATGAAGCACCGCATTCTCCCACCAACCCTGAACGGCTCTGGAGGTTGGACTCATATTCGTAAATTCGATGACAGATTTCTAAGTAACAATGCACAGGATATGTGAAACTACACAAGGTTCACCACAGCTACATAGGATTCAATCATTCGTCCATTGGCAAATACGAATTACAAAATAGTAATTGTTTACCGATCAATTTAAGTGTTATTCCAGATAAGGACATTATATAAATCATTTCTTATAGTGTATGGATCTCTACGGCAGAGGGTGCTCGATATAAATCGTTCCTCTGAGTATATAGATTGTTATAGCAAAGAATTCTCAGATCTGTTCGAATTCAAAATAGAAGAAAACTTATAAAAAATTAATAGTTTACAGATCTGTATTATTCTAAGCAGAAGTAATCTACAGTTCGCTAGAAGTTTTCCCCATAATTACATATTTTCTCTACAATATAATTCGTTCAATCAAAAAAAAGAATCCCCACATTCCAAGTATAATAAGAAACTACTCATCTCAGCAAAATTACATTTAGTAAAAGAATAAATAACATTGGGTTTTAAATAGAACCTGTTGAGAGGTTCGCTCTAGCCATCAATGCAGGACTTTGTAGGGTTGCCGTCGACCCACTTCAAATTCAAGATTTACCGAAGATCGACCTGAGCGTAACTAAATTTGAAACAGAGAACAAATTTACAAATCTCAGAATTTAATTTGAACCGTCCTAATTATGATTGCTTTATAGGTAGAACTCGTCAATCGCCAGATTCCCTAAAGAGGATGCAGGGTATCCCTGCCCTAAGTTGAATTCGCTGAGATCAATGACTAAAATTTTTATGATTTCGACAAAAAGGATATCCAGAAAGATGCAGAGTTTAAATTCTTGGGGAGCAGATCGATATCTGCAGTTAGATCTGAGATCGAAAATATAACGAATACAGGGTTTTTAAGATCTTAGAATTTAGACGTTTCCAACCAGTAATTCTGGAATGTATACAATAACACAAGGGTTTAAATCTTAGACAAGTAATTTGACATCATACAGTAAATCCGAAATCGAATCCTATGCCGATCAAAATTTAAAATCTCAGAAAGGTAATTCGACAACAGCGAGCCAAGTTTTTCCCCAATTTTGAATCATTTGCAGAGGTTCGAACACATATAAAACAAGGAAGAGTTAAAAATTTACAGAGATCTCCAAATCAATTTTACAACCTACGTTTTCTAAATCCCCCACATAATCTCACAATTTCAGAATTACGTATATATAGGTGAAAGACAGAATTTATACTTTTGTCAAACTAGAATTCTTGACGATTACAAATTACAGTAATAACTAAAGTACAGAAAGAAAATAATAACTGAAAAACGATGAACCTGATTTAACGGTCGAGCTTGAAAACAGGTGGATGTCTATAGCAGCGGCTGATTCGGCTGTCCGGATTCAATCCTCGATGAAGTTACCGACAACCCATCGGTAGAATATGAGTCCGGTGCCCTCAAGGCTCGATCGGCTCTGATACCAAATGTAGAGCCCCTCCTCTGGGGTCTTTGTTGTTTAACCTGAAACTCAACCACTTGCTACAAAAGAGATTAGAAGCATAATGACTCGATAAATAAACTAAATAATGAATAAACTAGCAAATTAAAACAAACCATAACCATAACCAGCAAAGCTCGTTTAACCATTGGCGAAGCAACCGTTAGCTCCGCCACCCAACCATAGGCTCATGCTTTCAGTCGCATGGCCTCCCCCGAGCTTTGGGTCGTAGAGCTCACACACGCTTTTCAGAAATCCAGCTTGGGCTTCCCCTCCCACCAGGATTTCTCAGCCAAACCCTTAGATAGCAGCAAGTCTTTGAGGCATTCAAAAATTACGACAATCGTCCAAATCATCGGCCTTTTACCCATTCCCTAAGCCTTCCTTATAAAGGAAAATCTCCTGCGACACATGTCGCTCCATGCATAATTAAATATTTTTATTTAATTATTTAATTAAAACACTCACCCATCCAAGTGTCAGTTTCTCTGGGAAGTGCACCTACATCCCTAAGTTTGCTCTAGTTTGTCCCCCAGATATTTTAATCAACTCCTAGCTTTTAGTTGACTAGGTGTCTAATCTTAGGATTCTATTTTGCTTCTAAATAATGATTTCTATTATTTTAAATGCTCAACAAAAACAACTACTCAAGTGCAAATGTCTAAACTATTTTTTTTTTTATGCATTTGCTAAGTAATAATCTAGAGTTATTCTCCTAAGTTTTTATGCAGTTTAATTTAACAATCAAACTCACTAGGATCACGGTGCCGCACCGTTGGGCTCCTGGTTCCTTAACTTTAATTCTCTGACATGGCACCACTCCGTCGGGTCCAGTCATCCATGGTTTCCATTCCTCGGCATGGTACCGCATCGTTGGGTCCTTGCGTCCATTCTTTCATTTCTCGACAGGGTACCGCATCGTCGGGCCCTTCTGCCACCATCTTTCCGTTTTGACTTGCGGGAACTCTTGTAGGGATTTTAGGAATCGTTACCATCCATTCTCCGTCTACATGCTATCTAGGGACTAATGGCGCTGAGGAGTGAGTCCGTTCTCACTGCGCGCCCCTCAACTCGTACGTGACCAGCTCCGTCGTGGCCCACCTCGTACGCCCTCACGCATTCCTCTTGAGCAAGCGGATCAATGCTTATCTGCTCATGCATGGTATTCTTGTCGGAAGTCGACATCGTCGTCGCTCCCCCTGTGTGTGATTTACCCGTACTCTACGACCCTTCATGTTCCTTTGTGTGTCCTTCGGTGAACCATTTCACCTATCGCTACACACATTTCTCACAAACATAAATCATTATTTTATTGATTTACAATCAATGGTAATCATAAATATACTCAAAATAAAATCAAAGGATTATTTTATTAATGTTTGAAACAGTCGGGTCACTAAGCAAGTTCCCTCAATGTCTATAGTAGTCTAGGGGCACTACAGCTTCTAAAACGTTGGAGATTTTTACGGTTCTGCAAAATGTTTACAAAAATTTGAGGAGAGTGAATAACTTTGTGGAAAATTATGTGGTTTAAATTAAGTAGGGGTAAACCTTGAAATTTTTGGGTGTATTTAAGTGTTGCCGAGAGCGATAGCTCCATGAATTCATGCGTTGGGATTTTGGGCACAATTCTTGTTTTTAAAATGAAATTCTTATACATTTAATAAGGGCATGGGATGCCTCTATAGATTCTTTTAAATGTTTTAAATGTAATACTACAAATGAATATTTTCTAAAGAAATTTGCAGGCCCTAACTTTGTTTAAAAAGAATTCATGTTTGGATTTTAATGTGGTATGCGTTTCAAATTCCGAGTTTTATAAAGTTCTGGACAAATAAAACGTGTGCCCTAGAAAATGTATCGCTTTTACTTTGTTAGTTTACAATTGGTGTTGGGATTTTGAGTTTTGGTTTAAAAGAATACGACCAAGTTCTCTTGTGGGTCTTCTATTGGTATTGAAATACTAAATAATTATAAAATTCTTACATTCTTAACAATCCCAAAACTTTTAGTTTCTACAGAATTTAAATTGCAGTAAGATAAATAAATGAACCAAGGCGATTCTAATAAAACACATGCAGAAATAAATTCATTTTACTCTACAGGATTTAGAGAAGTTTCTTTAGTGGTGAGAGTGTTGATCTACGCGACTATCTAGTACAGGCTAGCGATGCTATCCCTGCTAGATCCTTTAACTTTTTTGGAAAGGGTTTCTTCCTTTTTTTTGACTAACTTCTAAGCATAAATAATAATTTAAGATAACGCTTCTAAACCCTAGGGAGCCTATTCCATATGGCCCTTGCTCCCTTGGTGCATAGATGTAAACGGTTTATGAAAATAGATGAGAGGTACAGTATTATCAGAATTAAACCCTAGATAATTATGTAAATAAAATATAATTTCATACCTGGTTCCTGTAGCTTGCTTTCCTTATGAAGAACCTGCACACTAAAAAAAACTAGTTAATGAAATAGAATTCTTCTTTGGCTGACCTGTAACTGTGGACATAATGACTTTGGGACTACCATGTTCCTCCCAATCATGACCCTTAGAACCATTCCTGGTTCTACCAGATCCCCCCGAGCTGGTTCCAACATGCAATAGGATAAATAGAGGGCCTAGGGAAGACTGTTGTTGATGATCAAATCTTGGAAATAAACTCCTTCAGTTATGTGGGACAACTCTCTCCTTTTTCCATAAGGGAATGATAGAAAATAAAGATCCCTCACTTTGGGAATTGTCCTTCTTTATATAGGTGAGTTTTTGTTTTTGGAAAATAGTTGTTGGAGTTGATATTAATATTTCTAATATTTGTTTCGGTTTTTATTTTAATTTTGAATTATAAAATATGTAAAAGATATCTTTAACAAATTACTCACTCCTAGTTTATCTAGGATTTTAACTTTGTTCCTCTATGACTTTATTATAAAGGAACCTTTATAATTTATTTACTTTGTCACAACTAGGTGTATCTATAAGTTAGATCACAACCTTTTCTTTATGTATAATATTAATATAAATACATACCCTATGCATAAATTTTATACATACCTATTCACATAAGTGAGATTTCTTTTATAAATAATCAATCTAATTATTTAATTTAAATATCCTAATAACTCTTCGATAATTATTTAATTACAAGGTCCACTTCTTTGGACAAGGTCTTTTGGTAAGTTTGGATAGTCGACTAGGTTAGGTACTGCCAGGTTCCCCTTGCATGTTGTATTCCCTCGTTTAACATGGTAGTTCCTGCAGTTCTTGATGAGAGATAAAAATGATTTATTTAACCAATTAAATAGATGTAATGAATAGTAGTGCTCTTCAGAGTCTTCTCGACTCAACACTTTCAAGATCAAGTAACCCCGAGTGCTCTTCGGATCTTTGGCTCAACACTCTCACATGGGCGTTACGCTAGTGCAATTCCAGAGACTCCCGCTCAACACTAGTACTAGAATGTGTTTGCGAAGCACATCTAGGAATACAAATGGCCTCAGATCCGGTACATATTATCAATCTTGGAGTGCTCTAGGGATCATGCCCAACACTCTATGTACATCGGGGCTTACGCCCAGTACATAGTAAAAGTCCTCTATGTGCATCAGGGCTTACGCCCAGCACATGGGTCATCCATGTGCTCCAGAGCTTACGCTCAACACATCATAAGAGTCAGTCATGCATGATAAGACTCTGTACAATATAATCAAAGAACATCTCAGTATATTAGGGTTTATACCCACATCTCATGATAAACATCAATCAAGTACATCGGGGCTTTCATGCCCAGTACATAACAATAAATCTACATTAGTCAGGGTCCATGCTCAAATGTAAGCACATCATAAATAAATCATATGTATCGGGTCTTATGCCCAATATATAACATAAAGATAACCAGTCAAAATTTAGGATATTACATCCCTCCCCACTTAGAACAACACTATCCCAGTTTTCTAGGGATTAGAAATGAACTCATGAAACAAGGCGGGGTAAGCTTCTTTCATCATGGGTTTGTTTCCCTATGCGGCTTCATAAATTCAAAACTCTTTACTTCAAGGTTTTATTGGAATTGCCTTAACCCCCTTACCTGAAATAATCTCAAGTACTGTCAGTTCTATGACATATCATCATAGTCATTGCATTGTTAGTCCTGTTTTGGTGTCTATTGATCTTTTGGCACCTTTACTTCCCACAAACAACACAAGTTGTTTCTAGTGTTTCATCATATGACACATTTATTCATATGATTTTGCAAAATCAGTTAGAATATAAGTAGAAATTTTCCCTTTGCAACATCATGCATATGATTAGTTTAGAACATAAGTAATAGTTTCCCCTTGCAACAAAAAGTGCATGTAATCAATTTTAGAACATAGTAATAATTCTTGTTGCCACAAAAGGCATATGATCAATCCTTAGAACATAAACGATAGTTTTTTTTTTTTGCAACAAAATGCATATAGTCAGTCTAGGATATAAGTAATAACTTTTCTTTGCACACAATTTGCATATGGTTTTCTTCAGAAATAAGAACCTATGTTGTGTCTGCATGTAATGGTGTTCTCTTCATTTTATTTTCTATTCAATTTGCAAACAAATTGTGTGGCTTTTTAGGCTGCTAATGAAGCATAAGAAAAAACCTTTGCTAAAGAGCCACAACATAACATGTTCATAGATCGAATTATATATATTCCCTTAAACTAGATTCACAACTAAATAATAATAATATCCGATGTATCCTCACTACTAACTATATAATTATATGATACCTTGAATGCATAGGTAAATGCAATGAAAAACAGAGGTACAATCCCATGGTTCAGGCTGCATATGTGAACATCTGAGTTGTTAGGTGCCTATTCTATTAGATTCTAAAACCACTCAATAGTTAGGATTATGAGAGTCTCAGCATGTCAAGTATAAATTATATGTCAGAAACACTACCAACTAGCCACATTTTGATCTCTAAACATGAGAATTTTGAGAAGTAATAAACTATGAACAAGACCTTTTGAGAAGTAGCATGGCCACCATAATGGTCATTGCAAATGTTTGTATGGCTCTATTCGAGTACTTTCTCAGCCTCTTGTTTGTCTAGGAAACCTGAAAAACACTAGCAAAGGAATTTTTATCACTGCAAGTATTGAAGTGCCTGGGGTTGTTATTGATCACTGTATGAATGTTTTTATAGTGTTGGGACGTTTTAAAACAGTGATGAGCAAAGTTATCACTTGTCGGGGAAAATTTGTGTGGATTGAAGCATTTTTGTGATTGCTTGGGTGATTATATCATTGTCGGTTGTTTTACTCCCTTGCCTAGGGAAACTATTGAAGTGCATAGGGCATCTTTATCATCATTGGATGAATTTTGAAGTGTCTAGGAAAAGTAATGAAATGCCTGGGAAATCATGGAAGTGGATGGGGGCGTTTTTATCTTTAATGAGAGAATTTTGAAGTGCCTGGGGAAAATATTGAAGTGTCTGGGTGTTTTTATCATTGTTGGGATAATTTTGAAGTGGCTGAGGTGAATTTAGAAGTGCATGGGGTGTTTTTCTCATCACCAAGTGGATTTAGAAGTGCATGGGGTGTTTTTCACATCACCGAGTGGATTTAAAAGTGAATGGTGCATTTTTCTCATCATTGGGTTAATTTAGAAGTGAATGGGGGTGTTTTTATCTTCGGTGTGAGAACTTTGAAGTGCCTCGGGCAAATATTGAAGTGTCTGGGAGTTTTTATCATCGTTGGAAGAATTTTGAAGTGGTCAAGGCAAGTATTGAAGTGCATGGGGCATTTCTATCATCATTGGGTCAATTTAGAAGTGCACGTGGCAAGTATTGAAGTGAATTGGGGGATTGGGTGAATTTTGAAGTGCTTTGGGGAAATATTGAAGTGCATAGGGAGTTTTTATCATCCTTGGGAGAATTTAGAAGTGCCTAGGAAAATATTGAAGTTCTTAGGGAAATTTTATCAACTTTCAGAAAATTTTGATGTGCCCGGGGCAGGTATTGAAGTGCTTGGGGCGTTTTTCTCGTCACTGGGTGAATTTATAAGTGCATGGGTCGTTTTTCTCCTCACTGCGTGAATTTAGAAGTGCTTGGGGTTGTTATTGATCAATGTATGAATGCTTTTATAACGTTGGGACGTTTTAAAACAATGATGGGCAAATTTATCACTTGTTGGGGAAAATTTGTGTGGATCGGGGCATTTTGTGATTGCCTAGGTGATTATATCATTATCAGGTGTTTTTCTCCCTTTCCTAGGGAAACTATTGAAGTGCATAGGGCATCTTTATCATTATTGGACGAATTTTTAAGTGTCTGGGGAAAGTAATGAAGTGCCCAGGAAAACATTGAAGTGGATGGGGGTGTTTTTATCTTTGATGGGAGAATTTTGAAGTGCATGGGGAAAATATTGAAGTGTCTGGGTGTTTTTATCATTGTTAGGAGAATTTTGAAGTGGCCGAGGCAAGTATTGAAGTGCATGGTGTGTTTCTATCATCATTGCGTCAATTTAGAGGTGCATGGGGTAAGTATTGAAGTGCCTCGAGGGAATGTTGAAGTGCTTGGGGAAAATATTGAAGTGCATGGGGAGTTTTTATCATCCTTGGGAGAATTTAGAAGTGCCTTGGAAAATATTTAAGTGCTTAGGGAATTTTCATCATCTTTGGGAGAATTTTGAATTCATGACCCCACATGTCCATTGCACCATTAAGGGACGAGATAACAAGTAGAGTCCCTACTTGACCTTATAGTTGTGAGTGATCAAATACTGCTTGTGAAATGTATAAATAAATCCATCATTTCCTCATTCATACACTTTTTCATTTGAGATTCTAGGAGTCGAGAGAGTACAGAGTTGAGCTCCGGTGTATGTTCTTTTGTTGCACAACCTTAGTAATCTACAAAATCAAAAGCTTGAGTCTTATTGGCAAAAGATTCACCAAATTTTCACTATATTTTATAAATCAGTGAAAGATTCGCCAAGTTTTTACAATTTTTTATAATTAAGTGAAATATTCGCCAATATTTTACAATATCTTATAATTTAGTGAAAGATTCGCCAAGATTTTACAGCATTATATAATGAAATGAAAGATTCGCCAAAAAATTATATATACATATTATATTATTGATAAAATCGCCTTCAAGTTTTCCTATACATCGGGGAGATTCGCCCATTTTTTATACATATAAATTTTGGGGGGGTTCTTAAAATTATCCCTGATCCTCAGGTCTATAGCATAAGTAATAATTTATCCTTGAAAATAAAAATGCATATAATCCATTTTAGTACATGAGGAATAATTTTCCCTTAACTTGTTATAACGTTGCCTTTTCATGGAAGCTCTTTTTAGGGTTTGATTTCCTTGTAACCTATATACCTGTCCTTCATACATGATCTTAATCTAAGATACTATTTTAATTTTCCTGGCATGACATTTCTTTTCCAAGTACCCTTAATCGTTCTCTACTTGCTTTGTCCTTAGAAACGAAAAAATATTAATGTTCATAACGTGAACTGCATATGAAATTAACATATGCAAAATCTAAGCATACAATGCATACATATATATAACATGAGCATAAACAACTTTGGGTGTGTTAGAGTATACTAGCTCAATACTCAAATAGGATTTGTTAAACTCGGTGTTCCTGAGCATAAATTTACGTAAGTTTTGCTAAATTAGTCTAATAGTAGTCTAAGGGATTACTAATGCTCCAGAGCTTTTACCCCAACATTATTTTAATCACCAGGTGTCTAAGTGCTCCATAAATTTTACTGATCAAATCTTACTCTTTAAGTGTTTCCAGTTTGTTCTACTGCTCAATACTAATGAATATTTTGTCAGTCTCGGTGATCCCTTGTGTATTTATTAAGTACTCACGTAAGTTTCCTATGTTTATTACAAAAGTAGGGTAGTTACAACGTCTATTTATTAGCCCATCCTGTAGGTTTGTCAAAACGTTTGCCCATGCGAAGTAAGTATGTCATGAATCAAATCCCAATTTGAAAACTTGTAGTTTGTAATAGTACTAACATATACTTATGTGGATAGTTTAGCCTGTGAGCATAAGATATAGCTATGGTATTTTATCTCAGACCTATTCTAGCGGTCATGATGAATACCTTTACAGGGATTGGGGTTTTATAGAATGGTGCAGTCCAAGACTGTTTATGTGTGTTTTGGGGCTTCATCCCTACTCAACATTAGGCCTGATTAATCTTTTCAAGATTTGGTTAACATTCTATGTTCATTTTACACTTGCTAAACATCTTTTTAAACAAAACAGGGTACTTCTAGTATTTTGTAACAAGCATGTGTCAATTATTTCCTTAATTTTTAGTTTCTTAAGTTGATTTTTTACACAGATGTCATTAATTTCACCTATCATTTCATAATAGGATTTTGTATCCTTCTCTAAATAGGTTATGTTATTCATGTAGTTGACTATCCTTTAGTCTAGTTGTAAATCAATCATCATGCTACCCGTTTTTAAATAGTCATGCCATTATTACCCCATGTATTACCTTCCATTCACAAGGGTTTGGTGAAGTCTTTTGCACCTATATGGACACTTTACTTACAATTTTCTTTTCACATGCTATTATATTATAACCTTTTGTTCATCATACATTTATTAAGTTTCTGTTTTGGCTTTTCTATAACCATATTGTTTTCCACAAATCAATCTCCTGCGTAATTCTTAATGCATTTACTTCTCCTATAAGTATAGTCAGAACCGAATCTAGGGATATCTTCGTTCTGTCAATATTTTAAGCATAGGCTAAACCTTGCTAAACTTTTTATATTACACTCTTAGTACTGTTATTGTTAATTATGTCCCTGATCTGGATTTTATGAGAAGAATGAAATGAATACAGATTATTATCAGATGCTTAACACAAAATAATAGAGATACAGTAAAACTGGTTTTCTATTCAATAAGGAAATAAGCTAGAACTGTAAAATGCAGCGGAAAACAAGCTTGCTGGAATGGTGGTGGCTTATCTCTGAGAAGAGATGTGACGGCTGCGCTCATTTCGCAAGAAGATGGTTATAATGAGGCTCTCAAGTCCTTTTACAATAAACAGGAATGTCAAAAACCCTAGACATCCAAAAACCTAACCCTAGGAGATGAAGCGCCAAAAGTCATGGGGGGCCCGTTTGGGTAAGTTAGTATATCAACTTCCCAGGGTCGTAACTTTTGCATACGATCTCCGTTTGGGGCGCTCGGTAGCCTGTCAGAAAGGTCTATCCGAGATTTACGACTTTGGAATAGGGCCAAATGGTGCCAGAAGCAACCATTTGGCCCCGCGAATTGCCAAAAAAGGTCGTTTAGGGCCTCAAAATGGCCCCAAAAGTTTAGGACCTGAAAAACTGCTAAAAATAGTACAATACCAAAATTGACATAAAAATGTTTTGAGCCAGTTGGAAAGGTGGGTGGCCACCAATATCCACCTGGATCATTCCTCCCTCCTTAGGAAGCAATGGTCTCCATTGCGTTGAGTTCCCTCATCAGATGAGGAAATTTCTGCTGAATTTGGCCTCGGGTGAGCCACTTGCCTTGGTGCAGGAGCTGCCCTGCTTTGACAACTCGATAAAGCTGGATCCTTTGATGTCGAGTGCCCTTGATCTGTGTGTCTGCAATATGATCACAAGATGCTTGTTGTAGGCAGTCAGGGTTGAGCTCTGTTGGTGTCAACTTCTTTGCTATCTCTGAGGTGTCTAATAGTGGTGGGAAATATGGCCGAAGGAGAGACACGTTGAAGACTGGATGCAGACCAAGGAAGGGGGGAATGTTGAGCTTAAAAGCATTGTCACCCACCACCTTGGTGATGGTGTACGGCGCATAACAGAGTGGGAGAAGCATTCGATGGGGCCCTGTAAGGCGTTCTTTCTACAAATGCAACCAAACTTTGTCGCCCACCTGAAACTTATGTGGCACCCGATGTTGATCATGGCGCTGCTTGTACTTGGCATTAGACTTATATAGAATATCCTGAACCTGTTGGCGGATATGCTGGATCCGTTCAATGAACCGAGCAGCTTTGTCAGGTTCTGGGGACGAGTCGACCAAGGTGGTCGCAAGGGGAAGTGCAACATCCATGGGGCCCAATGGTCGGAATCCCAACCCCACCTCAAAGGGGCTGTGTCCAGTTGAGCTATGCAAGGCTCGGTTGTAGCTATGTTGGACATAGGGGAGACTCTCATCCCATGTGCGGGGGTGTGTTGAATTGTACATGCGCAGGATATGTACGACCATCCGGTTGACGACCTCCGTTTGTCCATCGGTCTGGGGGTGGAAGGCAATGGATTTGGTGAGCTTGGTATCCAGCAATGACCAGAGGCTTGACTAGAATGAGTTGAGGAACCGATTGTCACGGTCTGAGATAATGGTCTGTGGGATCCCAAAATGTACCCATACTCGTTCAAAGAAGCGCTTGGCAGTGGCTTCTGCTGTGATGTTCTTCTTGCAAGCGGCTAGAATCGCCATCTTGGAAAAGCGATCTACAACCACGAAAACATAGTCGTTTCCCCTCTTGGTGGACGGGAGGCCCGACATGTAGTCCATTGAGATGGATTCCCATGGCCTGTCAGGAGTAGGAAGAGGGGTGTATAGGCCCTGTTTCTTAGTGGTCGGTTTGGCAATAGCGCAAGCGGTGCAGGACCTGATATACTTGCCGACATCCTGTTGAAGTTTCGTCCAGTAGAAATGTTTCTGCAACACTGCCACTGTCTTTTCGACGCCAAAGTGTCCTGCCACCCGACTATAGTGAGCTTCCCAAATCAGCTTCGCACGCTCGCTTGATGGAATGCAGAGATGGCCTAGATGACACAACAACCCATCTTGAAGATGGAAATTAGCAACCACTGAGTTGGTGCCCAACATTTGATAGGTGGTGGAGAAGTCATGGTCTGTCTCGTAGAGGTGGGGCCATCCGTAGGTCTCGTGGCCACAAGAATCTAGCACCGTGGTAAGTGCCGCGACTGGAGGTCAACAGAGGTAGTCAGCAACTTGGTTGGTACTCCCTGTTTTATATTTGATGTTGAGGTGGAACTGCTGTAAATATGTTGACCACTTCTGATGGCGGTCATTCTGCAACTTTCCTTGGGTCTGCATGAACTGCAGTGGCTTGTGATCAGTGTGGATGACTATCTCCTTCCCAAGAATGTAATGTCTCCACTGGTGGCAGGCTTGTACAATGGAGTACATTTCTTTGTCATAGGTAGGGTACTTGCAGATAGCATCTGATAGTGTCTCACTATGATATGCCATGGGGTGGCCGTGTTGAGTGAGAACGACACCCATAGCATGATCTGAAGCATCTGTCTCGATCTCAAATGGATGTTGCAGGTTCAGCAATGAGAGTACCGGCGATGAGCCAAAACGCTTCTTCAAATCATCGAAGGCTTGTTGTTGGGACAGGCCCCACACAAATTTTGCCTTACCACCACCCCTGGTCACTTGGCTGAGGGCCCATGCGATATGAGAGAATCCCAGCACGAATCGGCGATAGAAATTGGCGAGGCCCAAGAAGCTCCGAAGTTCAGTGAGTGTGGTTGGGGCTGGCCAGTCATGGATGACCTGGATCTTGGCTGGATCCACATGCACACCATGTCGATCAACGATGTAGCCTAAGTAATGGACCCTGTCCATGCCGAAGGAGCATTTTTCCAAGTTTGCATATAGTTTGTGCTTCCGCAGGGTGTGCAGAACCTGTTGAATATGCTGCAAGTGTTCCTCCCAAGTCTTGCTGTAGATGAGGATGTCATCCAGATACACCACTACAAAATTGTTGGTGAAAGGTCATAGGATATCGTCCATCATCCTCATAAAAGTTGTTGGAGCATTTGTCAAACCAAAAGGCATGACCAGCCATTCAAAAAGACCTTCTTTTGACTTGAAGGTAGTCTTCCATACATCTGTCTGTTCTATTGGGACCTGGTGGTAGCCAGACTTCAGATCAATATTAGTGAAGTATTTGGCCCCCGTGAGCTGATCAAGGAGGTCGTCGATTCGGGGAATCGGGTACCGGTTACGGACTGTGATTTTATTCAGGGCCCGGTAAACAATGCAGAGTCACCAGGTCCCATCTTTCTTCTGCACCAGCACGATTGGGCTCCCACAAGGTGATGAACTGGGACGGATGTGCCCCTTGTGGAGCAATTCTTGGATCTGCCTCTTGATCTCCTCGTTTTCCAATAGAGAGCGGCGATAGACTGACCCATTGGGTAGCGGTGCACTTGGGGTCAGATCGATGGGATGCTTGACCTGGCAGTGCAGAGGTACCCCGGTCGGAGAGGAGAAGATATCTGAGTATCCTTCCACCACCTTATCCACTTGCTTCTGTTGTGTGGCTAGATCGGTCGTGGAGGCCTGGAATGTGGCTGCGATCTTTCTTTCACTCTGAGAGCGAATCACGAAGAAGACAAATTTCCCGGTCTGAGAGATGACCTTCCTGCATTGCTTGGCAGAGATCAAGGAAATAGCACTAGGAGGGACTGCCTTGGGTATCCTGTACAATTTCCTGTTCAAATAAATAATAACACTACGAGGCATAGACTCATATACAGCATGACGTTTCCATAAATAAGGTTGGCCCAAAAGAACATCTGAAACTTCGAGAGGAGCAACATCACACAATACCTCGTCCTTGAAGGGCTTGATGCCGTATGGTAGTCGGCACTGTTGGCTAATGTGGAGATCGCTTCCTTTGCGGAGCCATCCAATGGTTTAGGGTTGTGGGTGTGGCGTTGTCAGCAGGGCCAGGCGCTTGATGACCTCTGCTGAGATGAGATTCTTCTGGCTACCGCTATCAACGATGAAATGCAGCGGGGTGCCTTTTACCCACATCTGTGAATGGAAGAGGCATTCTCCTTCTTCTGGCTCATCTGGTTCATCAGGATGGAGCTTGGTGGTAGCAATGGTGGCACTGGGTTCCGCATCAATGATCCGTCTTCCCCTTTCTGGTTCGGACTCAGAGTCAGAACCCACATCTGATTCAGATGCTTTCACTTCGGCCACCAGCGACTGCTTTGAGCAGCAATCAGCAGTGTTATGCCAAGGGCTCTTATGGAAGTCGCATGACTTCCCGATATATTTCTTTGTTTTTCCGGTGTCCTTCTTTGCTTGCAACTTGGACAGGTTGTCCTGATGCTGTCCATCTTTGCTTTGTCCTTTATTCTGTGGGTTGGGGCCACCCTTTCCTGTCTTTTGCTGTGAAGGGTTCCCAGGCCAAATTGCCATGTCTTTTGTTTGAGATTCTACTCGATTTTGATGGCATATCGATAGGCCGCCCCCAAGGAAGATATGTCCAGAAATTCCATTTAGGTCTGGATGTATCTATGCAAACCACCGCTATACTTGAGCACCAGATGTCGCTCTGAATCTTTGATACCCAGCTTGGTGCACAAGGTATGGAAGATATTTGTGAACTCTGGCACTGCTTGGTCTCTTTCTTGTCGCAGTGTGGTCCATTTGGTATACAAGTCGTCATAACTTCCAACAGGGTAGTATTGTTCCTTAATAGCATCCCTGAAGGATTCCTAGGTGGTCGTGACTGAAAATAATGAGGCTTCTTCTGTGTCCTTTTGCTCGCAGAATGTTTCCCACCAATCTTTGACATGGGGAACGGCTTTGAGGAGCGCAAAAGTAATCTTTTCTTTATTCGAAAAGTTATGGACAGAAAACTACCCTTCGAGTAGATTCAACCACTTATCTACAACATCTGCATCTATCTGTCCTTCAAATATAGGGATATCGAAGTTGATTTGTACCTTGAAGGGGGCGGCGCCTCCGCTCGAGGAAGATGCGTCGCTTGTTGGTAGTCGCCGAAGGATTTGCGCGAAATTATCCATCATCTCGTTCCTCTGCTGCGTGAGGGATTCCTCAAGCAACATTTTGATAGGATCTCCTGTCCTGTCATCTTTCTTTTCTCCTGCCATGAGAGGTCGCTTGGGCGTGCGAGAGCTTTTGTCCTCAAGAGAAACAAGCTCGAGACCCAATTCTTTGTACCCCAACCTCGTTGGGGACATGCATTAAGACAACAAGGAGCAGACCGCTCTGATACCAGTGATCCAGATTTTATGAGCAGAACGAAATGAATACAGATTATTATCAGATGCTTAACACAAAATAATAGAGATACAGTAAAACTGGTTTTCTATTCAATAAGGAAATAAGCTATAACTGTAAAATGCAGTGGAAAACAAGCTTGCTGGAATGGTGGCGGCTTATCTCTTAGAAGAGATGTGACGGCTGTGCTCATTTCGCAAGAAGATGGTTACAATGAGGCTCTCAAGGCCTTTTACAATAAACAGGAATGTCAAAAACCCTAGACATCCAAAAACCTAACCCTAGGAGGTGAAGTGCCAAAAGTCATGGGGGCCTCGTTTGGGTAAGTTAGTACATCAACTTCCCGGGGTCGTAACTTTTGCATATGATCTCCGTTTGGGGCGCTCGGTAGCCCGTTTGAAAGGTCTATCCGAGATTTACAACTTTCGACAAGGGCCAAATGGTGCCTGAGGCAACCATTTGACCCCACATATTGCCAAAAAAGGTCGTTTAGGGCCTCAAAATGGCCCCGAAAGTTTAGGACCCGAAAAACTGCTAAAAATAGTATAATACGAAAATTGCCATAAAACTGTTTTGAGCCAGTTGGAAAGGTGGGTGGCCACCAATATCCACCTAGATCAATCCTCCCTCCTTAGGAAGCAATGGTCTCCATTGCGTTGAGTTCCCCCATTAGATGAGGAAATTTCTACTGAATTTGGCCTCGGGTGAGCCACTTTCCTTGGTGCAGGAGCTGCCCTGCTTTGACAACTCGATAAAGCTGGATCCTTTGATGTCGATTGCCCTTGATCTCTGTGTCTGCAATATGATCACTGGATGCTTGTTGTAGGCATTCAGGGTTGAGCTCTGTTGGTGTCAACTTCTCTGCTATCTCTGAGGTGTCTAATAATGGTGGGAAATATGGCCGAAGGAGAGCCACTTTGAAGACTGGATGCAGACCAAGGAAGGGGGAAATTTTGAGCTCAAAATCATTGTCACCCACCATCTTGGTGATGGTGTACGGCCCATAACGGAGTGGGCGAAGCTTTCGATGGGGCCGTGTAAGGCGTTCTTTCTGCAAATGCAGCCAAACTTTGTCGCCCACCTGAAACTTATGTGGCACCCGATGTTGATCATGGCGTTGCTTGTACTGGCATTAGACTTCTGTAGAATATCCTGAACCTGTTGGCGGATATGCTGGATCCATTCAATGAACCGAGCGGTTTTGTCAGCTTCTGGGGATGAGTCGACCGAGGTGGTCGCAAGGGGAAGTGCAACATCCATGGGGCCCAATGGTTGGAATCCCAACCCCACCTGAAAGGGGCTGTGTCCAGTTGAGCTATGCAGGGCTCGGTTGTAGCTATGTTGGACATAGGGGAGACACTCATCCCATGTGCGGGGGTGTGTTGAATTGTACATGCGCAGGATATGTACGACCATCCGGTTGACGACCTCCGTTTGTCCATCGGTCTGGGGGTGGAAGGCAGTGGATTTGGTGAGCTTGGTATCCAGCAATGACCAGAGGCTTGACTAGAATGAGCTGAGGAACCGACTATCACAGTCTGAGATAATGGTCTGTTGGATCCCAAAATGTACCCATACTCGTTCAAAGAAGAGCTTGGCAGTGGCTTCTGCTGTGATGTTCTTCTTGCAAGCGGCTAGAATCGCCATCTTGGAAAAGTGATCTACAACCACGAAAACACAGTCGTTTCCCCTCTTGGTGGACGGGAGGCCCGACATGTAGTCCATTGAGATGGATTCCCATGGCCTGTCAGGAGTAGGAAGAGGGGTGTATAGGCCCTATTTCTTAGTGGTCGGTTTGGGAATAGCACAAGCGGTGCAGGACCTGATATACTTGCCCATATCCTTTCGAAGTTTCGGCCAGTAGAAATGTTTCTGCAACACTGCCACTGTCTTTTCGACGCCAAAGTGTCTTGCCACCCGACTATATTGAGCTTCCCAAATCAGCTTCGCACTCTCACTTGATGGAATGCAGAGATGGCCCAGATGACATAACAACCCGTCCTAAAGATGGAAATTAGCAACCACTGAGTTGGTGCCCAACATTTGATAGGTGGCGGAGAAGTCAGGGTCTGTCTCGTAGAGGTGGGGCCATCCGGAGCTCTCGTGGCCACAAGAATCTAGCACCGTGGTAAGTGCCGCGACTGGAGGTCGACTGAGGCAGTCAGCAACTCAGTTGGTACTCCTGTTGAGCCCAAAATTGGTCCCTTTTAATCATCCTCGATCAACTTTTCTTCCCCTGTCCTACACCATTTGGCATGCTAATCAGACTTGTTGTCCTCACTTTATTCCCTCAAGCTACCAAGGTATGACTGATCATTGCTCTATCTTATTAATGCTTATGATTGTGATAATTAAGGCTGTTTATATCTCAATTGTGCTAACAAGTTATGATTTATGAAGGTAGTTTGAGATAAGTGGACTGCAGGAAGGTGGGGCTGAACAAGTCTTGAAAGGAGGGATGTTCGCTGCTTAAAAAGGATCCTTAGGGCTCCAATCATCAATTAAGGCACACGGTTCTAATGTAACATCCTAGACGGAGCTATGACAAGGCAGCTGTAATAGAATGCGCTATAATTTGAGATCTTTAGTATGTTGCTGCTCGAGTATAGTTGTGATCTGGAAAGATCGCCACTCCTGGGCCAATCAACAGTTTTCTCGCATTTTTATGTCTCTACTATGCCACGTATTGTAACAGCTAGTGTTATTTAGGGTGCCTGAAGATCAGAGATCTTCATGGATGCCCGTTATTAGGATTGGATGTTATGATCTGCATGTATAAATATGGGGAGCTGCCTCGACCCAGGGGGTTGAACAACGAAGAATTTATTCGTTGTATTAGCAGTAAAATCAAACGGTGTAATCAATCTTCTGTTAATATAAGGAGTTACCTCTGAGTTAAAGGAACTTTAAGTTGTTCAACCAGCATCTCTGTGTGAAGGCTGGGCCCGTCTTCCACAGAGATTGCTGAGTTAAATTAGGACTCTTCAATTTATTGTTGTGTGATGTTTTGTTGATGATATCTCCTTTGTACGCAGCAGTAGTAAGTGTGGTGTGGATTTCAAGTTTAATTAGGATTATATTTCTTTAAGATTGGCAAGTAGTACAGAGTGACAGTCGACTGAGTAAGAGACTTTATGCAATTCGTGTGACAGTTGTACACAGCCTTATTCATCTCGCAGTTAAGTTGTGATCTCATGAACCCTTGCAATTTATCTTTCCTGTTATGATTGTTGATTTTCATTCCTGTAATTCAATCTCTTAGAGAAGCTGAACTCAATCCTTTGCAATTGAATTTCTAGATTAATATTCAGTTTATGCTTATGGTTTTCAAGAGTGATCAGATTGAAGAAGTGAGTTACTTGTTCTAGGATGTGAATACGATTTCTTTTTATCTGCAATTGTCTTTAAATATTATATTATTTCTTGTTGATGCATGGTAGAAAGGAATTGAAATTATAGTATCTAGAAAGCAATTGGGATTACACAGATCCTTGGGATGGACATAGTTGTTAGAGGATAAAAGTATTGAATTGTAGTGATTTGGTGGTTAAGCATAGACTGTGCATCTATCCTTTGAAATAAAATACTTTCTCGGGTTGACAATAAATCTCGTCTGCTCTGTATGTTGGAATAATCTATCTACATATAGGGTGCTCGACATTTTGGCGTCGTTGCCGGGGAAGGATAAAAACTAAACACTAATCATTAGTTGCATCTGGTAATTGTTTCTAGTCAGTCTTTTGTTTGCTGAAATGATTCGGCTCGCATGAATACGAGGAGGGTAAAACGCGATCACCTCCCAACTCCCAAAACCCCACAAAATACTAACAGTGCAGGTGGCTTGGGCTGCGGTCGAGGACCACCATTGGGCAGAAGAACATTCATTGACGATCTTGTTGACAGAACTGATTCATCCACCAAGGCTCGTCATCAAGAAACTCCTATCAGAAGAAGCCCTGCTGATCTTGGGGCACAAGTGTCAGGATCCATGGTGGAGAATACATGAGCAGCCGTGACTCCCTCATATATCCCTGCTGAGGAAGGCACAACTGATGCAGCTGTTACAACCGAACCTGCTATTACAACTGAGGAATACACAACTGTTACAACTGAACCTGCTATTAAGACTAAGGAAGACACAACTGTTACAACTGGATCTGCTGGTAGACGTCCGATCTGCCACATTTATAGGAAGGATGTAACTGAAGAAGAGTGGACGCAGTTCCACCAAAAGTCTGCTGATCAGGAACAAAACAAAGATGAAGGAAAAAATGAGGAAAAGAATGTAGGAACGAACGAAGAGGAGAAAACATAAGAGGAGATGAGTAACAGACACAAGTCCAACGAGGAAGAAGCGATGGTGGAAAACTATCATCGAGAAAATCACTCCCTGCCTGAGGGAACGACAGCTACACTACAATTTCTGATTCGGCAGCCAGAAGGGACAGCCCCTATGAAAAACATCTCGCCATCAATGTTGCCTCGCTTCCATGGGAGGGTGGCAGAAGATCCAGATGAATTCCTTTTTGAATTCGATATCCTCTGTCGCAGCTATGATTATGTCACCGATGCCCAAAAGCTAAAACTTTTTCCCGCCACCCTGAAGGACAACGCATTACGCTGGTTCATGAGCCTTGGGGGAGGAACTGTTGCTAATTTGGATAGGATGAAACAAGTGTTCCTAGAGAAATATCAAGAATATTGCAACACCAAGGACAAAAGAGAGGAATTATTCAAAATGGTGCAGAAGGAGGATGAAAGTCTGGAAGATTTTGTAGAAAGGTTGTTGTACAATGTGCAAAGAGTCGGGCATACGAACATGGGGCTGGACGTACTCAAGATAATCTTGCTTCGAGGGATCAGGGATGATTGTTTAGACATGTTAAACCTGCTAGGAAAGGGAGACATCTCCAAAGAACCTTTTGGGAATATTGTGGAATTATGTAAGAGATACTCCAGGGGGTCTTCCAGGAACAATAAGCGGGACAAACGGGATAAGCTGGAATGTGATGTCTTCGACAGAACTCAGAAATCGTCCAACGGAGGAGCTACCCATGCAGAGATAGGAAATCTCCTTGAAAATTTTAAAACAGAAATGAGGAGCTCCATCTCTTCGGAGATTGATGTCCTGAAGGCAAAACAAAAACAGGCAGTGGAGGATCTCACAGTAGGTGTGTTTTGTCCCCGATGCAGAAAGAATCATCTGTTGAAAGAATGCCCACTTGACAAAGTAGAAGTATGTCAACTATGTGAGTTGAACCATGACATGAAAGAATGTCCCACACTTCCCCAAGTGAAGGTTGTTCTGCAGGAATCAACTCCAGAAGTGGAATCAGCCTATTTCATTGCATAGAAGAAACCTTGGCAGCCTCGAAATCAAGGTATGCCTCTGGACCCGTTTCCATTTTTGAATAATATGAGCAATTGGAATAATAACATGCAAAATGTGAATACACAATTCCCTTCAAATTATGCTATGTGGAATCCTTCCCAACCTGCAATGCAAAATTATAACTCATGGGGTCCCTGGACATAGCCACCACATCAACCTAAGTCGTGGTCTCCTGGATGGAGGAAATTCCATCTTGGGAACCAGTTTCCTCAACCACCTCCACCTCAATAGTCACCATATTCTCCTCCATATCCTCAATTTCCTCAATATCCTCAATACCCACCTCAGCAGTCTCAGCTGCAGCTGCAAAATAATCCTGTCCCTAATACACCAATACGGCCTCAACTACCTGCCCAACCTAATCCTAACCCAAATAGTAAAACAGTCCATCAATTGGAAACTGTCAATATGCCGGCCTACTCCCTTTGCCCTGTACCTTGTAATGATATTCGTCTACGATTTGGGAAAATAGTAGAACCCGTAATTACAAAAGATGCTCCACCCTCTATGCATAAAGAAGGAGGGAGTTCACAACATCCATCCGATACAGTTCCTATCACTGAAGATGCTGAGCATCCCTTGGATGGGATGGCTGAAACATCAAATGATAAATCAGACAATATGCAGCCTACCCAGCTGATAAGGCAACCACCATACCCCGAGAGACTAATGCTACCAAAAGCAGGGGGAAACCTCGGTTTAACCTCCTAGGAGAGTTAAGGAATCTTTACGTCAAAATCGCCCTTCTTCAAGCACTCCAAGACATGCCTGTTTATGCTAGAACCATTCGGGACCTGTGCACTAAGAAACCAGGGAGGAAACCCAGAGATCCTCCCACTGTTCACGTCATAGGGAATTTATCTTCTTTGATAACAGGAAAAACCCTTGTGACCAAGTATGACGACCCTGGCAATCCTACTGTCACTGTACATATAGGACAAACGTAGATACCCAACGTGCTAGTCGACTTAGGAGCAACGATCAATGTCATAACAATTGAGACTGTAAAGAAGCTTGGACTCACTAATTTTAGACCGACCCCTACCATTTTAGAATTGGCGGACAGATCAACCATTAGACCCGAAGGGATTCTGGACGACCTTGTCATCTCAGTAGATTCATGGGAGTACCCTGCTAACTTTTTGGTATTACAACCAAAATCACAGCTAGGGGGACACCCATTGATCCTGGGGAGACCTTGGTTGGCCACAGCTAATGCTTGCATCAGCTGTCAATCAAGGTCCATGACTATATCTGACGGTACGGAGACTAAAAACCTCACCCTGTACCCTCCAGCTCAGCCAACTCTAGAGGCTGAGACTTCCCTTTGGATGGATCAGGAAGAGGAGGAGGATGTTCAGCCACTATTAACTATAGGGAAGGCCTTAACTTTTAAAAACGAAATAGAAGACGATGCTATCAGTAATTTTATTAGTGAACCTGCTTCAGGGGATAAAGAGGTCTATAAAATCCTGAACATTACCCTTGGTAAGGAAGAACAAGAAAATCTCACGGAAGAAGCACTAGTTGGTGACACAAACATAATCCCAGTTTTGAAAAGTTCAAAAAGTATTCCTATTGAGGTAGAGCCTGGAAGGACTTTGAATATCAACCCTGGTCTCTCCTTAGAGGAACAGACGCGCCTAATCAGTCTCTTGAAGGAACATAAGGGGGCATTCGCCTGGGAGTATACAGACATGAGGGGTATTCCCTCTAATCTGTGCACCCACCATATTTATATTAAAAATGACTCCCGGCCTGTGTGCCAACCCCAACGATGCATGAACCCCAATGTGAGGGATATAGTGAAGGAGGAAATCCAAAAACTTTTGGAAGCAGGATTTATATATCCTATTTCAGATAGTGAATGGGTTTCCCCACTTGTAATTGTACCTAATAAAAATGGTAAATGGAGAGTCTGTGTTGATTATAGGGAACTGAACAAAGATACGCAAAAGGATCATTTCCCTTTTCCCTTTATTGACCAAGTACTTGATACCCTATCAGGGAAGAAGTTCTTCTCCTTCCTAGATGGGTTCAGCGGGTACAATAAAATTCAGATTGCTCCCGAGGACCAGGATAAGACCACCTTCACTTGCCCCTGGGGAATGTTTTCCTACAGAGTGCTTCTCTTTGGTTTATGTAATGCACCAACAACGTTTCAAAGAGCTGTAATTGGCATATTCTCTGAATTAGTTAATGATAGTATGGAAGTCTTTATGGATGATTTTACTCCTTATGGCAAGGATTTTGAGGAAGCACTGGAAAATTTAAAGAAGGTTTTAATTCGCTGCGAATAGACTCAGCTCTCATTAAGCACTGAAAAGTGTCATATGATGATGAGTGAGGGGGTGGTATTAGGGCATTTCATCTCTACCAATGGAATTCAGGTGGATCCTTCAAAAATCAAGGTGATAAAAAATATACTGACTCCTTCAACTCAGAAAAAGGTGCGAAGTTTTCTGGGACATGCTGGATATTACCGGAGGTTTATAGAAAACTTCTCCAAACTTGCTTCTCCTTTGTTTTCTCTATTAATGAAGGATGCACAGTTTGTATGGAGTGAAGCATGCCAGACGACGTTTGATAAGCTTAAAGAGAATCTGTCCACAACTCCTATCCTAAGGGGACCTAATTGGACCCTACCCTTCCACATTTCTTCAGACGCTTCTGATACCGCCATTGGAGCAGTATTAGGACAGTAGGATGGTCAAGTACCTTATGCCATCTATTATGTTAGTAAAAACTTATCCCCTGTTGAACTTAATTATACTGTTACGGAAAAAGAATTCCTCGCTATTGTTTACTCTATTAATAAATTTCGGCATTACATTACTGGGTATCCTACATTTGTGCACACTGACCACTCTGCCATTAAATATTTAATGAGCAAACCTGTCACCAATGGCAGAGTGACCAGGTGGCTCTTATTATTGCAGGAATTTGATATTACCATTATAGATAAACCTGGAAAACAAAATGTTGTTTCTGATTTTTTATCTCTAACAATGATGACAGTTCTCCTGTTGAGGACTCTTTTCCAGATGAACATCTATTCGCACTTTCAGCTCATTCCCCCTGGTATGTAGACGTTGCTAGTTATTTGGTTGCAGGAAAGCTCCCGCCACACATGTCTAAACGAGAAAAGAGAAAAATTATCTAGCAAAGTGCCAGGTATTGTTGGCTCAATGGTCATCTCTTCTACACAGGACCCGATCTTGAGATTAGGAGATGTGTAAGGGAAGATGAGATCTTTCACATACTGAAGGCCTTTCATGATGGACCTTGTGGGGGACACTTTGTAGACAAAAGAACAGGGCATAAAGCGCTGTGGATGGGCTACTATTAGCCAACTCTGTTCAGGGACGCTAAAAGGTATGTTCAGTCCTGTGACAGCTGCCAAAGGATGGGCCAGCCTAATAAAATAGATCAGATGCCTCTACAACCTCAAGTAGTAGTTGAACCTTTTGATAGATGGGCACTGGATTTTGTTGGCCCTATCAGCCCTCCTTCCAGACAGAAAGTTTACATTCTAGTTTGTACTGATTATATGACCAAGTGGGTAGAGGCTGCAGCTTTGGCTAAGGCTAATGACCAGGCGGTGATTGATTTTCTGTACAGTGAAATATTTACCCACTTTGGGGTACCGAAGGAAGTAGTTACCGATGGGGAATCGCAATTCATCTCACACCAATTCATATCGCACAACTTGGCGCAACACCACATGGGTCTCTCCCTATGATCTAGTTTATGGGAAGAGTGCCATCTTTCCAATTGAGTTTGAGATCAAAACCCTGAAAACAACCACCAAAATGAATCTGGATGTAACAAAATCCCAAAAGAGAAGATTGAATCAACTAAATGAATTGGATGAGAAACGGTTAGCTGCAGTAGACCAGACTGTGTTGCTTCAGCAACAGAGATCCAATTGGCATGGCCGATTTATTAAAAAGAAAATCTTCCATGAGGGAGACTGGGCGCTACTATATGACTCTAGGTTCAAAAGGGATTTTAAAGGTAAATTACGTACAAGATGGCTGGGTCCATATTTGGTCGACAGGGTATTTGACAACGACACTATCCGTCTGGTGACCATCGATGAAAACCGTATACCATTACTTGCTAATGGCCACAGACTGCAACTGTATCGTAAGCCTATTTCGAAAGATGCATTCATTTCGCAAATTTCCTTCGATCCAGATTATCAGCTGGCACCAGAGCAGGAATTTCTCTCTGCCCTTGCCAATCCTTAAACTGAAAATCGCATTTTAAATTAGTGTACATAAATAACTTTCTGCTGTAGCATATAATTGTTTTTTCTTCTCTTTGCATTTGATCTTTTCGTTTGCTGTTGTTTTTCAAAAATTTCCAGGGAAGAGCTAGGAGAACGATTAGATTGGGCATGTCAAATGAGAGTCACCCTGTGCCGTCCTATGCTATATTCCCCTTTTTTCCTTAAAAAAAAAAAAAAAAAATCCGGCAGCTGCGACATATTTCTCGGCAGCTGCAACATCTTTTCCGGCAGCTGCGACATATTTTTCGGCAGCTGCAATATCTTTTCCGGCAGCCGCGATATATTTCCCGGCAGACGTAAAATCCTTTTTCCTAGCAGCCGTGAACAACTTTCCCATCGGCTGCAACAACTTTTCCCGGCAGCCGTGAACCATTTCGCAGCGGCTGCAACATCATATTTCCCAGCGGCTGCAACAACTTTTCCCGGCAGCCGTGAATCATTTCCCAGTGGCTGCAACATCATTTCCCAGCGGCTGCGATATCGTTTTCCTGGTGGCCGTGAACCATTTCCCAGCGGCTGCAAGATCATATTTCCTTGTGGCTGCAACAACTTTTCCCGGCAGTCGTGAATCATTTCCCAGCGGCTGCAACATCATTTCCAGCGGCTGCGATATCGTTTTCTTGGTGGCCGTGAACCATTTCCCGGCAGCTGTGGACTATTTCCCGGGAGCTGCAACAACTTTCCCAGCGGCTGCAACATCTTTTCCCGGCAGCTGTGAACCATTTCCCAGCAGCTACAACACCTTTTCTCGGCAGTCGTGAACCATTTCCCAACGGATGCAATATCGTTTCCCGGTGGTCGTAAAATCATTTTCCCAGTAGCCGTAAACCCCTTTTCCCGACAGCCGTGAACCATTTTCGACGGTTGCAACATATTTCCCGGCGACTGTGACGTATCTCCCGGCGCCATAAAATGTTTCCCTAGAAGCCGTGACTCTTTTATTCCGATGGCCGTAAAGCCTTTTTCCCGGCTACCATGAACCATTTTCCAGTGGCTGTAACATATTTTCCAGCGGCTGCAACATATCTCCCGGCGCCGTAAAACTTTTCCCTGATAGCCGTAATTTTTCCCGATCCCGTAAATCCTTTTCCCGGTGGCCGTGAATCTTTCCTGGCGGCTGCAACATCTTTTTCGTCGGCCGTGATATCATTTCTGGCAACTTGCATTGGTAACTCCTGTGTTAACGGAAGAATTGCTCCTACTAAATATGGCTCTGAGTCATCTTAGTCGTGCCGACGAGCTCATCATTCCGACCCTGAGGACCCGATGGTTAGTGTTTCACTGGCGGAAGGAATTATTGCATTATCCTGGTCATCATGATCATATTTATCACTGTGCACGAGTTTGGTTCCGCAACGTCACCAATTGCACACTCCACCATTCTCCGCAGGATGGCCGACGCACAGTCTCATGAGGTATGGCTTTCATTTATCACGTGATTAAGTGTTGATATAATTGAACAATATCAGTCGTACCTTTATATGTATCTCCATTATGCCTAATTAGACCTTTCCCTCGTACGACGTAAACATTAATAACTACCACCTTCCCCAATTCGGAATGGAAATTTTGAATGTTTTTCTGTGCTCAACTTTCCAAAATTGTCCATCTCCTCAACATCTCCGCTCAGTGATTCGTGCATCCTCTATGCTGCAACTTCCATTCTCGGATTCTGTCATCTGTGGGATAGCAACTTCAGCTTGTAGCCAAGACCATGGGGATTCCAGTTCGTCATGAACCTTTGAATACATAGGAACTCAGGAAAAATCTTCAAGTTCTGGCCATCTTTCAAGCCGCAGGCTGGCTCGAATTTTTTGAGAGACTAGATGGATTCAATCGGGAAGCAGCCTTGCAATTTGCTTTAAACCTCACCAAAACTCACTCCACGGTGTGGGGGCTACGCATAGAAGTCTCCGAGGCCATTATATCTGAGGTTATTGCCATCCCGCAGGTGGGAAGGGCATGGTTTAACCGACGAGTCCCCACGACGACTACACGGGAAGCATTTTTACTGGAGGGGGAGCAAGTTCAATCATCCAGAAGAGGGATCGCACTGCACTCATTGCTGCGGCCATGGGACCAGGTTGCTGTCTTTCTCAAGAAGTACATCACTTGTGAAGGTAGATATCAAACTGTTTATAACTCTGAACTCCCTTTACTTTCTCATCTCCGCCATGGCATTTTATTGAACATTCCATATTATCTACTGCATGACTTGCGTCACATGGCGGCATTTGTCCAGTCTGCTAAGCACCCACTTTCCTCCCTCACCCACCATGGCCTTATCAAATTAATAATTGTAAGAAACCTTGCCCAACATAATATAACCTGGGAGCAATTCACAGCTCGAGCTCAGCAACCCGCTCCCTTGCGGATTGTCCCACTACAGCAGGTACGAGTTCCACCACAGCAGGAGGACCGGAGTCCCTCCACTGAAGTTGGGGTGGGGGGATGAAACTGTATTAGAAGAAGAGCAACTGGGGGCACAAACAGAGCCATTGGGGGGGGACGAAACTATATTAGAAGAAGAGCAACTAGGGGCACAATCAGAGCCATTTGGGGGGGATGAAATTACATTTGAAGAAGAGCAATTGGGGGCACAAGCAGAGCCATTGGTGGAGGGTGTAGATAAAAATCCTGTGGAAAACCCAGATAACAAGGCAGCTCCGACAGTAGAAGGTGAAATTGGAGAAGCATTAAATGCTGCAACAAGTGAACCTGAAGGTGACAGAGCCAGGGAAATAGAAGAAAACATTGATCCGGTAACTATTGAATCCTCACCTGAGTGGGTAGGAGGAGCTTTAATTGAAGAAGAACAGCACAAGGAGCAAGAAAACATTCCTTCGACCTCAGCTGTGAATCCCTATATACCAGATCCACAAAAGAAAACACCACAGAGGAAAAGAAAGAGATCAATCAATGAATTTAACATAACAATACCATTCAGAAAGAAAAGAACTAGATCAGCTACAGTAGCAGAAGCAGCTAGAAAAAGATGGGAAACCTTAGAAGCACAGGTTAAGCCCCCGATCCTTGTACCGAGACCAATGGATGCTCCACAAAGGCCAGTTGAGGAAGAACCCGGAATTGAAGGACTTCTGGCTGAGAACACACTGTTAAAAGAGGACCTCCAAGTACTTTGAAGGGAATTGGAAACCTGGAAGGAAACCTACAGAAAACTAGGTGAAAGGAAACTGTATACATTGGTAGAGGCTGCAGATCAACTGGAGGAATCAAACTCTACCGATCCTGGCAAGGAAGATGAACGAGTAATCTGTCCCACCTGTGGAGAAATCTTTAAGGAGGCAGGCCACAAGATTATACTTCGTACCTGCTCAGCACAACAGCCCGCGCCCACAATAGAGGAAGCTGCAGAAAAAGAAGATGTTGCCACACAAGAACCAGCATCTTTAACCATCCTTACTGAAGCTGCCACCAATCTTGTGACAGAAGAGCTAAGGGATGAAATCATGTATGATGATGGGGATAAAGAATATACTGTAACCCCAGAATGCTCACATGACACAGAGATTATAGAGTAGATGGGAGAAGAACCTGGAATGGAGGACACTCTGGAGCTTAATAAAGAATATACTGTAACCCTAGAGTGCTCCCATGACACAGAGATTATAGAGCAGATGGGAGAAGAACCTGGAATGGAGAACAATATGGCGCTTAATGAAGAATTCTATACTGTAACCCCATAATGCTTCCACGACACAGATATTTTAGAAGCTGAGCCACAAGGACAAGACATTGATAAACTTGAACAGGGTGCTGTAACACAAGAACTAGCAAACTTGAGTAAACTTGTCCAATTGGCCGAACAGATGGGAGAAGAACCTGGGATAGAGGACACTCTGGAGTTTAATGAAGAACTCTGGGTTGTAACCCCAGATGGTTCCCATGACACAGAGCTCATAGGAGAGGAATTGCAACAACAGGAGGCTGAAGAGGCAAGCCAGGATGTTTCTACACAAGAACCAACATCCTTGAAGGCTGCAGCAGGAACTCCTGAATTTCAACTAGAAGATAACCCTGGAGTGGATATCACTCCCGATACGCAGTGGAGTGAGGATGAACACGTACAAACACAATCCTTAGGTGACACCAAAATCTTGGAGGAGGAGCTGCACAATGAGAAAGATATCCAATCTCAGCAGCAGAAGGACAAAGAAGACACTGTTACACAAGAACTAATGTCTCTGAAAGTAATGAAGGTAGCTGCTGAAGAGAGTCTAAAGGATGTTGCTGCTACACAAGAACCAACAACTCTCATATTACACTTAGATGTGCTAGAAGACACTGTCCCACAAGAACCAGTGCTTCTACCTCCTAGAAATGTCATTGATTTGGACTCAGATAAAGATTTCCTTTTAAGTCCTCCCCAGGCACAGCATATAATGAGACTGCAGGAAGAAGTGGTTTCCACTTGCACCAACCACATTTCCAAACACCAGCAGGTATCATTGGAAGGGAGTAAGCACAGATTGCAGGATGCCTCCTCTGCACTTAGAAGCCAAGTTCCTTACTGTTTCAAGAATTTCAAGCAGGCACTTTCCAGAGTCAAGGGCTATGTGGGAAATATGAGGGAGAAGTGGAGTTAATTGGTTGGGTTTGAAATTTCCCCCTCATTTGGTGGCCAATAAAACCATATAATATGGAGTTTTTTTCTTTTCTTGACTGGGCAGAAGAGCAGTGATGCTGGAAAGTATTGGGTTACTCACAGAGTTTTTTAAAAAAAAATAGATGAGGTGCCTGATTTTCCTACAACTTTTCCTCCCTCCATGAACAGAGCTCAGTACAAGACTCAGATTTCGAATGATGTAGGTTGTTGCATGAGGACATGCAACAGGATAGTTGGGGGGAGATGTTGAGCCCAGAATTGGCCCCTTTTAATCATCCTCGATCACCTTTTCTTCCCCTGTCCTACACCATTTGGCATGCTAATCAGACCTGTTGTCCTCACTTTATTCCCTCAAGCTGCTAAGGTATGACTGATCATTGCTCTATCTTATTAATGCTTATGATTGTGATAACTAAGGTTGTTTATCTCTCAATTGTGCTAACATGTTATGATTTATGAAGGTAGTTTGAGATAAGTGGACTGCAGGAAGGTGGGGCTAAACAAGTCTTGAAAGGAGGGATGTTCGCTGTTTAAAAAGGATCCTCGGGGCTCCGATCATCAATTAAGGAACACGGTTCTAATGTGGCATCCTAGACGGAGCTGTGACAGGGCAGCTGTAACAGAATGCGCTATAATTGGAGATCTTTAGTATGTTGCTGCTCGAGTATAGTTGTGATCTGGAAAGATCGCCACTCCTGGGCCAATCAACAGCTTTTTCGCATTTTTATGTCTCTACTATGCCACGTATTGTAACAGCTAGTGTTATTTAGGGCGCCTGAAGATCAGACATCTTCATGGCTGCCCGTTATTAGGATTGCACGCTATGATCTGCATGTATAAATATCGAGAGTTACCTCGACCCAGGGGGTTGAACAACGGAGAATTTATTCATTGTATTAGCAGAAAAAGAAAACTGTGTAATCATTCTTCTGTTAATATAAGGAGTTACCTCTGAGTTAAAGGAACTTTAAGTTGTTCAGCCAGCATCTCTGTGTGAAGGCTGGACCCGTCTTCCACAGAGATTGCTGAGTTAAATTAGGACTCTTCAATTTATTGTTGTGTGATGTTTTGTTGATGATATCTCCTTTGTACGCAGCAGTAGTAAGTGTGGTGTGGATTGCCGGTATAATTAGGATTATATTTCTTTAAGATTGGCAAGTAGTACAGAGTGACAATCGACTGAGTAAGAAACTTTATGCAATTTGTGTGACAGTTGTACACAGCCTTGTTCATCTTGCAGTTAAGTTGTGATCCCATGAGCCCTTGCAATTTATCTTTCCTGTTATGATTGTTGATTTTCATTCCTGTAATTCAATCTCTTAGAGCAGCTGAAGTCAATCCTTTGCAATTGAATTTCTAGATTAATATTCAGTTTATGCTTATGGTTTTCAAGAGTGATCAGATTGAAGAAGTGAGTTACTTGTTCTAGGATGTGAATAGGATTTCTTTTTATCTGCAATTGTCTTTGAACCTTATATTATTTCTTGTTGATGCATGGTAGAAAGGAATTGAAATTATAGTATCTAGAAAGCAATTGGGATTACACAGATATTTGGGATGGACATAGTTGTTAGAGGATAAAAGTATTCAATTATAGTGATTTGGTGTTTAAGCATACACTGTGCATCTATCCTTTGAAATAAAAGACTTTCTCAGGTTGAAAATAAATCTCGTCTGCTCTGTATCTTGGAATAATCTATTTTCATATAGGGTGCTCGACAACTCCTTGTTTTATATTTGATGTTGAGGTGGAACTACTGTAAATATGTTGACCACTTCTGATGGCGGTCATTCTGCAACTTTCCTTGGGTCTGCATGAACTGTAGTGGCTTATGATGAGTGTGGATGACTGTCTCCTTCCCAAGAATGTAATGTCTCCACTGGTGGCAGGCTTGTACAATGGAGTACATTTCTTTCTCATAGGTAGGGTACTTGCAGACAACATATGATAGTGTCTCACTATGATATGCCACGGGGTGGCCGTGTTGAGTGAGAACGGCACCCACAGCATGATCTGAAGCATCTGTCTCGATCTCAAAGGGATGTTGCAGGTTTCGTAATGAGAGTACCGGCGATGAGCACAAACACTTCTTCAAATAATCAAAGGCTTGTTGTTGGGACAAGCCCCACAAAAATTTTGCCTTACCACCACCCCTGGTCACTTGGCTGAGGGCCCATGCGATATGAGAGAATCCCAACACGAATCGGCGATAGAAATTGGCGAGGCCCAAGAAGATCTGAAATTCAGTGAGTGTGGTTGGGGCTAGCCAGTCACGGATGACCTGGATCTTGGCTGGATCCACATGCACACCATGTCGATCAACAATGTAGCCTAAGTAATGGACCCTGTCCATATCGAAGGAGCATTTTTCCAAGTTTCCATATAGTTTGTGCTTCCGCAGGGTGTGCAGAACCTGCTGAATAGGCTGCAAGTGTTCCTCCCAAGTCTTGCTGTAGATGAGGATGTCATCCAGCTACACCACTACAAAATTGTTGGTGAAAGATCGTAGGATATCGTCCATCATCCTCATAAAAGTTGCTAGAGCATTTGTCAAACCAAAAGGCATGACTAGCCATTCAAAAAGACCTTCTTTTGACTTGAAGGCAGTCTTCCATACATCTGTCTGTTCTATTGGGACCTGGTGGTAGCCAGACTTCAGATCAATCTTACTTAAGTATTTGGCCCCCGTGAGCTGATCAAGGAGGTCGTCAATTCGGGGAATCGGGTACCAGTTACGGACTGTGATTTTATTCAGGGCCCGGTAATCAATGCAGAGTTGCCAGGTCCCATCTTTCTTCTACACCAGCAGGATTAGGCTCGCACAAGGTGATGAGTTGGGACGGATGTGCCCCTTGTGGAGCAATTCTTGGATCTGCCTCTTGAACTCCTCATTTTCCAACAGAGAGCGACGATAGACTAGCCCATTGGGTAGCGGTGCACCCGGGGTCAGATCGATGGGATGCTTGACCTGGCAGTGCAGAGGTACCCCGGTCGGAGAGGAGAAGATATTTGAGTATCCTTCCACCACCTTATCCACTTGCTTCTGTTGTGTTGATAGATCCTTCGTGGAGGCCCGGGATGTGGCTGCGATCTTTCTTTCACTCTGAGAGCGAATCACGAAGAAGACAAATTTCCTGGTCTGAGAGATGACCTTCCTGCATTGCTTGGCAGAGATCAAGGAAATAGCACTAGGAGGGACTACCTCGGGTATCCTGTACAATTTCCTGTTCAAAGAAATAATAACACTACAAGGCCTAGACTCATATACAGCATGACGTTTCCATAAACAAGGTTGGCCCAAAAGAACATCTGAAACTTCGAGAGGAGCAACATCACACAATACCTCGTCCTTGAAGGGCTTGATGCTGTATTGTAGTCGGCACTGTTGGATGACGCGGAGATCGCTTCCTTTGCGAAGCCATCCAGTGGTGTAGGGTTGTGGGTGCGGCGTTGTCAGCATGGTCGGGCGCTTGATGACCTTTGCTGAGATGAGATTCTTCTGGCTACCGCTATCAACGATGAAATGCAACGGGGTGCCTTTTACCCACATCTGTGAATGGAAGAGGCGTTCTCCTTCTTCTGGTTCGTCTGCTTCATCAGGATGGATCTTGGTGGTAGCAATGGTGGCACTAGGTTCAGCATCAATGATCCGTCTTCCCCTTTCTGGTTCGGACTCAGAGTCAGAACCCGCATCTGATTCAGATGCTTTTAGTTCGGCCACCGGCGACTGCTTTGAGTGGCAATCAGCAGTGTTATGCCAAGGGCTCTTATGGAAGTCGCACCACTTCCCGGTATCTTTCTGTGTTTTTTCGATGTCCTTCTTTGCTTGCGGCTTGGAATGGTTGTCCTGATACTGTCCATCTTTGATTTTTCCTTTATTCTGTGGGTTGGGGCCGCCCTTTCCTTTCTTTTGCTGTGAAGGGTTCCCAGGCACAAATTGCCACGTATTTTGTTTGAGCTTTTGCTCGATTTTGACGGCATATCGGTAGGCCGCGCCCAAGGAAGACATGTCCAGAAATTCCATTTCGGTGTGGATGTATCTATGCAAACCACCGCGATACTTGAGCACCAGATGTCGCTCTGAATCTTTGATACCCAGCTTGGAGCGCAAGGTATGGAAGATATTTGTGAACTCTGGCACTGCTTGGTCTCTTTCTTGTCGCAGTGTGGTCCATTTGGTATACAAGTCGTCATAACTTCCAATAGGGTAGTATTGTTCATTAATAGCATCCCTGAAGGATTCCCAGGTGGTCATGACTGAAAATAATGACGCTTCTTCTGTGTCCTTTTGCTCACAGAATGTTTCCCACCAATCTTTGACATCGGGAACGGCTTTGAGGAGCACAAAAGTAATCTTTTCTTTATTCAAAAAGTTATGGACAGAAAAATACCCTTCGAGTAGATTCAACCACTTATCTACAGCATCTGCGTCTATCTGTCCTTCAAATATAGGGATATTGAAGTTGATTTGTACCTTGAAGGGGGCGGTGCCTTCGCTCGAGGAAGATGCGCCGCTTGTTGGTAGTCGCCGAAGGATTTGCGCGAAATTATCCATCATCTCGTTCCTCTGCTGCGTGAGGGCGTCCTCAAGCAACATTTTGATAGGATCTCCTGTCCCATCATCTTTCTTTTCTCCTGCCATGAGAGGTCGCTTGGGCATGCGAGAGATTTTGTCCTCAAGAGAAACAAGCTCGAGACCCAATTCTTTGTACCCCGACCTTGTTGGGGACATGCATTAAGACGACAAGGAGCAGACCGCTCTGATACCACTGAACTGGATTTTATGACCAGAACGAAATGAATACAGATTATTATCAGATGCTTAACACAAAATAACAGAGATACAGTAAAACTGGTTTTCTATTCAATAAGGAAATAAGCTAGAACTGTAAAATGCAGCTGAAAACAAGCTTGCTGGAATGGTGGCGGCTTATCTCTGAGAAGAGATGTGACGGCTGCGCTCATTTCGCAAGAAGATGGTTACAATGAGGCTCTCAAGGCCTTTTAAAATAAACAGGAATGTCAAAAAACCTAGACATCCAAAAACCTAACCTAGGAGATGAAGCGCCAAAAGTCATGGGGGCCCTGTTTGGGTAAGTTAGTACATCAACTTCCCGGGGTCATAACTTTTGCATACGATCTCCATTTGGGGCACTCGATAGCCTGTTGGAAAGGGCTATTTGAGATTTACAACTTTCGAGTGGGACCAAATGATGCCAGAGGCAACCATTTGACCCCTCAAATTGCCAAAAAAGGTCGTTTAGGGCCTCAAAATGGCCCCGGAAGTTTAGGACCCGAAAAACTGCTAAAAATAGTACAATACCAAAGTTGCCATAAAACTGTTTTGAGCCAGTTGGAAAGGTGGGTGGCCACCAATATCCACCTGGATCAATTCTCCCTCCTTAGGAAGCAATGGTCTCCATTGCGTTGAGTTCCCCCATCAGATGAGGAAATTTCTGTTGAATTTGGCCTCGGGTGAGCCACTTGCCTTGGTGCAGGAGCTGCCCTGCTTTGACAACTCAATAAAGCTGGATCCTTTGATGTCGAGTGCCCTTGATCTGTGTGTCTGCAATATGATCACTGGATGCTTGTTGTAGGCAGTCAGGGTTGAGCTCTGTTGGTGTCAACTTCTCTGCTATGTCTGAGGTGTCTAATTGTGGTGGGAAAGATGGCCGAAGGAGAGCCACGTTGAAGACTGGATGCAGACCAAGGAAGGGGGGAATGTTGAGCTCAAAAGCATTGTCACCCACCACCTTGGTGATGGTGTATGGCCCATAACGGAGTGGGAGAAGCTTTCGATGGGGCCCTGTAAGGCGTTCTTTCTCCAAATGCAACCAAACTTTGTCGCCCACCTGAAACTTATGTGGCACCCGATGTTGATCATGGCGCTGCTTGTACTTGGTGTTAGAATTCTGTAGAATATCCTGAACCTGTTGGCGGATATGTTGGATCCATTCAATGAACCGAGTGGCTTTGTCAGCTTCTGGGGATGAGTCGACCAAGGTGCTAGCAAGGGGAAGTGCAACATCCATGGGGCCCAATGGTTGGAATCCCAACCCCACTTGAAAGGGGTTGTGGCCAGTTGAGCTATGCAGGGCTCGGTTGTAGCTATGTTGGACATAAGGAAGACTCTCATCTCATGTGCGGGGGTGTGTTGAATTGTACATGCGCAGGATATGTACGACCATCCGGTTGACGACCTCCGTTTGTCCATCGGTTTGGGGGTGGAAGGCAGTGGATTTGGTGAGCCAAGTATCCAGCAATGACCAGAGGCTTGACCAGAATGAGCTGAGGAACCAACTGTCACGGTCTGAGATAATGGTCTGTGGGATCCCAAAATGTACCCATACTCGTTCAAAGAAGAGCTTGGCAGTGGCTTCTGCTGTGATGTTCTTCTTGCAAGCGGCTAGAATCGCCATCTTGGAAAAGCGATCTACAACCATGAAAACACAGTCATTTCCCCTCTTGGTGGATGGGAGGCCCGACATGTAGTCAATTTAGATGGATTCACATGGCCTGTCAGGAGTAGGAAGAGCGGTGTATAGGCCCTGTTTCTTAGTGGTCGGTTTGGCAATAGTGGAAGCGGTGCAGGACCTGATATACTTGCTGACATCCTATCGAAGTTTCGGCCAGTAGAAATGTTTCTGCAACACTGCCACTGTCTTTTCGACGCCAAAGTGTCCTGCCACCCGACTATAGTGAGCTTCCCAAACCAGCTTCGCACGCTCGCTTGATGGAACGCAGAGATAGCCTAGATGACACAACAATCCGTCCTGAAGATGGAAATTAGAAACCACTGAGTTGGTGCCCAACATTTGATAGGTGGTGGAAAAGTCAGGGTCTGTCTCGTAGAGGTGGGGCCATCCGGAGGTCTCGTGGCCACAAGAATCTAGCACCGTGGTAAGTGCCGCAATTGGAGGTCGACTGAGGCACTCAGCAACTCGGTTGGTACTCCTTGTTTTATATTTGATGTTGAGGTGGAACTGCTGTAAATATGTTGACCACTTCTGATGGCGGTAATTCTGCAACATTCCTTAGGTCTGCATGAACTATAGTGGCTTGTGATCAGTGTGGATGAATGTGATCTCCTTCCCAAGAATGTAATGTCTCCACTGGCGGCACGCTTGTACAATGGAGTACATTTCTTTGTCATAGGTAGGGTACTTGCAGACAGCATCTGATAGTGTCTCACTATGATATGCCACGGGGTGGCCGTGTTGAGTGAGAATGGCACGCACAGCATGATCTGAAGCATCTGTCTCGATCTCAAAGGGATGTTGCAGGTTTGGTAATGAGAGTACCTGCGATGAGCACAAACTCTTCTTCAAATCATTGAAGGCTTGTTGTTGGGACAGGCCCCACACAAATTTTGCCTTACCACCACCCCTGGTCACTTGGATGAGGGCCCATGCGATATGAGAGAATCCCAGCACGAATCGGCGATAGAAATTGCCGAGGCCCAAGAAGCTCCGAAGTTCAGTGAGTGTGGTTGGGGATGGCTAGTCACGGATGACCTGGATCTTGGCTGGATCCACATGCACACCATGTCGATCAATGATGTAGCCTAAGTAATGGACCTTGTCCATGCCGGAGGAGCATTTTTCCAAGTTTGCATATAGTTTGTGCTTCTGTAGGGTGTGCAGAGCCTGTTGAATATGCTGCAAGTGTTCCTCCCAAGTCTTGCTGTAGATGAGGATGTCATCCAAATACACCACTACAAAATTGTTGGTGAAAGGTCGTAGAATATCGTCCATCATCCTCATAAAACTTGTTGGAGCATTTGTCAAACCAAAAGGCATGACGAGCCATTCAAAAAGACCTTCTTTTGACTTGAAGGCAGTGTTCCATACATCTGTCTGTTCTATTGGGACTTGGTGGTAGCCAGACTTCAGATCAATCTTACTGAAGTATTTGGCCCCCGTGAGCTGATTAAGGAGGTCGTCGATTCGGGGAATCGGGTACCGGTTACGGACTGTGATTTTATTCAGGGCCCGGTAATCAATGCAGAGTCGCCAGGTCCCATCTTTCTTCTGCACCAGCACGATTGGGCTCCCACAAGGTGATGAAATGGGACGGATGTGCCCCTTGTGGAGCAATTCTTGGATCTGCCTCTTGATCTCCTCGTTTTCCAATAGAGAGCGGTGATAGACGGGCCCATTGGGTAGCGGTGCACCTGGGGTCAGATTGATGGGATGCTTGACCTGGCAGTGCAGAGGTACCCTGGTCGGAGAGGAGAAGATATCCGAGTATCCTTCCACCACCTTATCCACTTGCTTCTTTTGTCTGGATAGATCGGTCGTGGAGGCCTGTGATGTGGCTGCGGTCTTTCTTTTACTTTAAGAGTGAATCACGAAGAAGAAAAATTTACCGGTCTGAAAGATGACCTTCCTGCATTGCTTGGCAGAGATCAAGGAAATAGCACTAGGAGGGACTGCCTCGGGTATCCCGTACAATTTCCCGTTCAAAGAAATAATAACACTACGAGGCCTAGACTCATATACAGCATGACGTTTCCCTAAATAAGGTTGTCCCAAAAGAACATCTGAAACTTCGAGAGGAGAAACATCACACAATACCTCGTCCTTGAAGGGCTTGATACTGTATGGCAGCTGGCACTGTTGGCTGACGCGGAGATCGCTTCTTTTTTGGATCCATCCAATGGTGTAGGGTTGTGGGTGCGGAGTTGTCGGCAGGGCCAGGCGCTTGACGACCTCTACTGAGATGAGATTCTTCTGGATACCGCTATCAACGATGAAATGCAACGGGGTGCCTTTTACCCACATCTGTGAATGGAAGAGGCATTCTCGTTCTTCTGGCTCGTTTGGTTCATCAGGATGGATATTGGTGGTAGCAATGGTGGCATTGGGTTCTGCGTCAATGATCCATCTTCCCTTTTCTAGTTCGGACTGATAGTCAGAACCCGCATCTGATTCAAATGCTTTCACTTCGGCCACCAGTGACTGCTTTGAGCGGCAATCAGCAGTGTTATGCCAAGGGCTCTTATGGAGGTCGCACCACTATCCGATATATTTCTTTGTTTTTCTGTTGTCCTTCTTTGCTTGCGGCTTGGATTGGTTGTCCTTATACTGTCCATCTTTGCTTTGTCCTTTATTTTGTGGGTTGGGGCCGCCCTTTCTTGTCTTTTGCTATGAAGGGTTCCCAGGCCCAAATTGCCGCGTCTTTTGTTTGAGCTTCTGCTCGATTTTAACGGCGTATCGATAGGCCGCGCCCAAGGAAGAGATGTCCAGAAATTCCATTTCGGTCTGGATGTATCTATGCAAACCACCACGACACTTGAGCACCAGATGTCGCTCTGAATCTTTGATACCCAGCTTGGTGCGCAAGGTATGGAAGATATTTGTGAACTCTGGCACTGCTTGGTCTCTTTCTTGTCGCAGTGTGGTCCATTTGGTATACAAGTCATCATAACTTCCAACAGGGTAGTATTGTTCCTTAATAGCATCCCTGAAGGATTCCCAGGCTACCGTGACTGAAAATAATGAGGCTTCTTCTGTGTCCTTTTGCTCGCAGAATGTTTCCCACCAATCTTTGACATGGGGAACGACTTTGAGGAGCGCAAAAGTAATCGTTTCTTTATTCAAAAAGTTATGGACAGAGAAATACCCTTCTAGTAGATTCAACCACTTATCTACAGCATCTGCGTCTATCTGTCCTTCAAATATAGGGATATCAAAGTTGATTTGTACCTTGAAGGGGGCGACGCCTCCGCTCGAGGAAGATGCGTCGCTTGTTGGTAGTCGCCGAAGGATTTGCGCGAAAATATCCATCATCTCGTTTCTCTGCTGCGTGAGGGCTTCCTAAAGCAACATTTTGATAGGATCTTCTGTCCCGTCATCTTTCTTTTCTCTTTCCATGAGAGGTCGCTTGGGCGTGCAAGAGCTTTTGTCCTCAAGAGAAACAAGCTCGAGACCCAATTCTTTGTACCCCGACCTTGTTGGGGACATGCATTAAGACGACAAGGAGCAGACTGCTCTGATACCACTCATCCGGATTTTATGAGCAGAACGAAATGAATACAGATTATTATCAGATGCTTAACAAAAAATAACAGAGATACAGTAAAACTGGTTTTCTATTCAATAAGGAAATAAGCTAGAACTGTAAAATGCAGCGAAAAACAAGCTTGCTGGAATGGTGGCGGCTTATCTCTGAGAAGAGATGTGATAGCTGCGCTCATTTCGCAAGAAGATGGTTACAATGAGGCTCTCAATGCCTTTTACAATAAACACTAGACATCCAAAAACCTAACCCTAGGAGATGAAGCACCAAAAGTCATGGGGGCCCCGTTTGGGTAAGTTAGTACATCAACTTCTCGGGGTCGTAACTTTTGCATACGATCTCCGTTTGGGGTGATCGGTAGCCTGTTGGAAACGTCTATCCGAGATTTAAAAGTTTCGACTCGAGACAAATGATGCCAGAGTCAACCATTTGGCCCCCCAAATTGCCAAAAAAGGTCGTTTAGGGCCTCAAAATGGCCCCGAAAGTTTAGGACCCGAAAAACTGCTAAAAATAGTACAATACCAAAATTGCCATAAAACTGTTTTGAGCTAGTTGGAAAGGTGGGTGGCCACCAATATCCACCTGGATCAGTCCCTTCCTCTGACAACTTTAATTTGAGGTTTGCAAAAACAACTTTCCCAAAAATTCTTATTGTGTTTCATCTTGTGACTTGTAGGTGCGTAACCGTTCCGTGCATTTATACTTTGTAGTTTTACTTATGAAATTCTAATATTTTTCATTCGGCCCCTTACTCTTAACCTTCGATGCAACTATCCATAGTATATGGTAATCACATGGGTACTAACAGTCATATCGACTGCTTCAGACATTCTATGACCAAGTACGATATTTATCAATCTTCATGAACTTTAACTACTACTCTCGAGTTTTTGTGACTCTTTTCACGTTTCTACATTTTGTTTATGTGTCACTTAGTACTTTTAATATATAGAATCTTCTGGTTTGTGCTTTCGACACTATGTATTTGAATGGTTTAGATCTCCTATAACTTTCTATACTATGGGCTAAATGTATGCCCTGACTTGCTACTTATGCAAGAGGGTAATTCTTTCTATCTCTCTCAGAATATTGTATACAACCTGTTTATCACATTTTTGAAATCTCGAGGTTTATTTTATGTTTCTTTGGTACTTACGATTGTATGACGCAACATATGTGAGTATATTTTTTTTTTCATTTACTAAAGGTCAATGCATCTCTGATGTATTCTACTAAACTTGCTAAGTTTTGGATTCATTTTCATGCCATTTATTTAGTCAAGGCTTTTATCATAGGTTTTAAGTATTCCTTATAAATGACTTACGTTCCGATTTCTTTAAGTATATTTACTTATACCATACTAATTGTAGATGTACTTTGAAGTTATGTGGTAATCATGCTCAAGGTTTTTTGATGCTTTGTTTCAAATCTTCTATATAGAAGATAATTACTATGTTTATGTATGTATACTTCATGACTCCATGGTCAAACAAGGGGTGAACGTAACCAACTTATCCTTCGGTTTATCTGACTAACGGTTTAAAACCCTATCATTCTTTTTTATTGGGACGAAACATTTGTCCTAGTACATAGGTTTTTTTTTTTAAACATTTCTCTTCCTAGGTAGTCCTTTCTTCTAGATGGAATATATAAATAAAACAATATCTAAATGTCATACCAGTTAGTTGATACTTGATATATATTATGTATGTCAGTAAGATAGCGAAAATCTAATCAAGTATTTTACTATTGCTGTCTTTTCCTGTATTCATCGATCAGGTTGTATTTGCACCTGCAATATTTCACCAATTTGTGAGAACAAAAATTTTGTTAGTTTATATATATATATAAATAAATTCGTAGGTATAATTTTCGAAATGTATGTATTTGAAGTGGATTATGTTTTTCTGTAATGAGCCCAATAGGTCTCTTAGTGTTGTAGTTGGGCTCTGATACGTGACTTGTAATGTCCCTGAATCAGTAAATTTTTTTTAAAAAATTCCACTTATTGCTAACATCATCTGTTCAAGTACATATTTAACAAATTAACTTCAGTACTAGGAAATAGTATAAGCATGGTTGATTCATTGAGACAAACATGGTTTATAGATTTGGTTTACGATTTAATGGTTGAATTTATATGGATGTGATCATCTTTTATCTCATGATCCTGCGGAAGCAATGTTTTGACATAGTGTACAAATGAACCTCAAAAGATTAACATCTTGATTTGATTGATCAGTTTAGTATTTGTAATTAATTCAATGGTCTTCCTATCTTCTTTTGATTATAGTTTAAACGTATTTGTGTGTTTTGAAAAGTATTGAAGACCTTTTGTTTATTAAACTAGGATTAATGGACATTATGAAGAGAATAAGAAAACTTGAGGTTTAAGTTGGGTAGTTGTGTTATATGCAGGGTTGCCAATGGATGAGGGATGAGTAGAGAACTGCCCTGGGATTACTTAGCAAAATTTGCTAAAGCATCACTCAAAACTTGTTTTATAGGTGTATAAAGATGAAGACCCTACACTAACTTTCTAACAACAACCTAAACTGATGAACTCAGAAAGGGAAATGGCATCTTTAGATTAAAGGTTATGTATTAAAACAATAGAAGTTTGAACATTTATCGTGACCCTAACTATAGGGAAATGTAATCACAATGTAGTGCTGGTGGAGTTTGTTGTAGCCTTGAATGCTACCTATGTGAAGTTCAGGTCTTGCTTGCCAGCTGTAAGAGGGTTTATACTCAAAGGTCCTAGCAACCAGCATTGTCATTTCATGGTTTTGGAGTTTGGATGGCAGCTTCATGACGCGCTCTAGTTTTAATGGCGCTCCACGCTTGACCTGAGCTACGCTCATGGTCATCATGTTCACTGGAGCTATGTACCGATGTGGAGGAGACCCTGCTCAAAGACAAGGTAAGCTGCCCTCTCCAAATCGTGGCTTTCACTAAAGTGTTTACACTGTAGTTGGCATCGTCGTTATAGTTAACTCATTTTGTGCTTTTGAATCTTGCTGGTAGAGTTTGCAAGTAAAGAAAGCCTCTACATTTGGGATGGGGTTTTAAAAAGGGCAGAGAAGATTAGCGTAAACTTGGTAAGCCCAGGACCCTTTCAGGGCTAAATCTCTCCCTATCGTAGCCAAATAAACTTTGTTTTGAAGGCTCTACAGTTTTGGGTTTTAACTTCTTTGCAATGGAGATGCCCTTCGAGCTTTTAGCTTCTGGGGAAGTTTTGGTCAAGCTCTACCTTGTTTACCATAGATAATGGTGATGGTGGGTTTTGATTTGGCTCTTCTTGGATTATGGGTATGCCCGGCCACTGTTTTGTAATTCAATTTAAATACTTAAGCTGAGACACTGGTGAATTTAAATGAAGGGATAAACCCTTAATGGTTTTTTTGTTTTAAAGCTGTAGATTACGTTTTCTTCTCTATGGTTTGAAAATGTGATTCGTTGATTTGAATGCTTTTGTTAATAACTTTTGTGCTTCTGGTTTTCATACTGAGGGTTTTAGCTAGCTATGGTTGTAAAAATTGTGACGTTGACTGGTCAGGATTAAAAGAGAAAGTATTTTGTCCTCAAGCTGTAATTCGTTTCATTTCTTTGAGGCCATGGGCAGCTCTACAATTTTTAAGTATTTGTATGGTTTAAGCAGGCAATAGCTCTACAAGGTACTTTGATAAGTTTGAAAGCTCTTTGAAATCTTTGTGTAAACTTTCGTGGTATTCAAAGAGAATCTCAGTCCTATGCTTTCGTATTCTAGCTTGTTTTTAAGAGAATAGACTTTAGACAGGATGTGTATAATCGTAGCTCTGTTCTGGTAAAAGATGCTCTAAATTTTCACATAGCAAAAATTCGTTGGCTTCTAAAACGTTGGATATTTTAACGGTTCTGCAAAATGTTCACAAAAATTTGAGGAGAGTGAATAACTCTGTGGAAAATTATGTGGTTTAAATTAAGTAGGGATAAACCCTGAAATTTTTGGGTGTATTTATGTGTTGCTGAGAGCGATAGCTCCATGAATTCATGCATTGGGATTTTGGGCACAATCCTTGTTTTTAAAATGAAATTCTTATACATTTAATAAGGGCATGGAACGCCTCTAAAGATTCTTTTAAATCTTTTAAATGTAATACTGCAAATAAATATTTTCTAAAGAAATTTGCAGGCCCTAACTTGGTTTAAAAAGAATTCATGTTTGGATTTTAATGTGGTTTGCGTTTCAAATTCTGAGTTTTATAAAGTTCTGGGCAAATAAAACGTGTGCCCTAGAAGATGCATCACTTTTACTTTGTTAGTTTACAGTTGGTGCTGGGCGTTTGAGTTTTGGTTTAAAAGAATACGACCAGGTTCTCTCGTGGGTCTTCTATTGGTATTGAAATACTAAATAATTATAAAAGTCTTACATTCCTAACTAGCCCTAAACTTTTAGTTTCTATAGAATTTAAATTGCAGTAAGATAAATAAATGAACCAAGGCGATTCTAATAAAACACATGCAGAAATAAATTCATTTTACTCTACAGGATTTAGAGAAGTTTCTTTAGTGGTGAGAGTGTTGATCTACGTGAGTATCTGGTACAGGATAGCGATGCTAGCCCTGCTAGATCCTTTAAATTTTTAGGATAGGGTTTCTTCCTTTTTTTTTATGAACTTCTAAGCATAAATAATAATTTAAGCTAAAGATTCTAAACCTTGGGGAGCCTATGCCATACGGCCCTTGCTCCCTTGGTGCATAGATGTAAATAGTTTATGAAAATAGATGAGAGGTACAGTATTATCAGAATTAAACCCTAGATAATTATGTAAATAAAATATAATTTCATACCTGGTTCCTGTAGCTTTCTTTCCCTATGAAGAACCTGCAGACTAAAACAAATTAGTTAATGAAATATAATTCTTCTTTGGCTGACTTGTAACTGCGGACAGAATTAATTTGGGACTACCACGTTCCTCCCAACCATGACCCTTAGAACTGTTCCAGGTTCTACTAGATCCCCCCACGTTGGTTCCAACATGCAATAGGATAAATAGAGGGCCTAGGTTAGACTATTGTTGATGATAAGAACTTGGAAATAAACTCCTTCAGTTCTGTGGGACAACTCTCTCCTTTTCCATAAGGGAATGATAGAAAGGAAAGATCCCTCACTTTGGGAATTGTCCTTCTTTATATAGGTGAGTTTTTTTTTGTTTGGAAAATAGCTGCTGGAGTTGATATTAATATTTCTATTATTTATTTCAGTTTTTATTTTAATTTTGAATTATAAAATATGTAAAAGATATCTTTAACAAATTACTCACCTAGTTTTTCTAGGATTTTAACTTTGTTCCTCTATGACTTTATTATAAAGGAACCTTTGTAATTTATTTACTTTGTCACAACTAGGTGTATCTATAAGTTAGATCACATCCTTTTCTTTATGTATAATATTAATATAAATAGATATCCTATGCATAAATTTTATACATACTTATTCACATAAGTGAGATTTATTTGATAAATAATCAATTTGATTATTTAATTTAAATATCCTAATAACTCTTCGATAATTATTTAATTATGAGGTCCACTTCTTTGGACAAGTTCTTTTGGTAAGTTTGGATAGTTGACTAGGTTAGGTACCTCTAGGTTCCCCTTGCATGTTGGATTCCCTCGTTTAACATGGTAGTTCCCACAGTTCTTGATGAGAGATAAAAATGATTCATTTAACCAATTAAATAGATGTGATGAATAGTAGTGCTCTTCAGAGTCTTCTCGACTCAACACTTTAAATATCAAGTAACCCCAAGTGCTCTTCATAGCTTTGGCTCAACACTCTCACATGGGCATTACGCTAGTTCAATTCTAGAGCCTTGCACTCAACACTAGTACTAGAATGTGTTTGCGAAGCACATCTAGGAATACAAATGGCGTTGGATCTGGTACTTGTTATCAATCTTGGAGTGCTCTAGGGCTTATTCCCAACACTCTATGTACATCGGGTCTTACGCCCAGTACATAATAAAAGTCCTCTATGTGCATCGGGGCTTACACCCAGCACATGGGTCATCCATGCGCTCTAGAGCTTACGCTCAACACATCATAAAAGTCAATCATGCATAATAAGACTCTGCACAATATAATCAAAGAACATCTTAGTATATTAGGGTTTATACCCACATCTCATTATAAACATCAATCAAGTACATCGGGGCTTTGATGCCCAGTACATAACAATAAATCTGCATCAGTCAGGGTCCATTCCCAAATGTAAGTACAGCATAAATAAATCATATGTATCAGGGGTTACGCCCAATATATAACATAAACATAAATAGCCAAATTCAGGATATTACAAAACCTGTGAATAAACACTGATACTCGTGGGTTCTGCTCAGTAAAGGTTGCGGTTACTCGCGGGTTGCGATGTAAAGGAGTCACGGCTACTCGTGGGTCTTTGCACTGTAAGGTCACAAATATGCCGAAGCATTTGCGAGCTCAGCACAGGGAGGGTCGCAAATAGTTTTATGCAAACACGGGTTTGGTAGTGGAACAGTCGCGAGTATGCTAGAGCATACGCGGGTCTACATCCTGGGATGTTGCGAGTCTATAGAGTATTCACGGGTTCGCAGTAAGAATAGTCGCGGTTAACCATGGGTTCCTGCGAAGAAAAGTTGCGAGTGTCTAGTATAAGGCCGAAAACAGAGCTGAATCTGCCGAAGATGGAAACCTGCACAAAGTCTACCAAACTTGGACGAATTTTTTTGTTTTGACAACTAGAAGATAGATCTTCTTAAGGAGAATCAAAAAATCATATAGATATACAAAAACAACATCAAGAAACCCTTGAAAAATTTATGCAAAAATCTACACAACAAGGTTAGGGTTAGAAATAAAAAACTGCAGAAATATGCCCAGATCTGAAGAGAAGCCTAATGGCTACCAGATAGAAAGAAAATCTACAAGAAATAATCAATGTCCAAATGATAAAATATTGTTTGAAAGAATAGAAGGTGCTATATCATATCAACAAGCTCTGATACCATGTCATAGATATGGATCTAACTAAACTAGCTTACCTATCTATGCAAACAATAACATATCACAGTAAATAAGAATAGAAAGATAATGAGAGAAAAGATTACATCAGATATACGTGGTTCACCCAATTGGGCTACGCCCACGGGAAGGTAGTCGTCTATTATCTCTAGAATATCTCCCTCACGCTTACAGAGAGCAATGCCAATAACCCCAATACAATATAGAAATACTTGTGAAAGTATAGATCATGATGAGTGATGTGGCTCCCTTGACTCTATTATATACTAAGAGATGAGGAGGAATTACTCTCACATATTACATGTGGTATAATATAATTCTCCATAATAACATCTCTTTATATAATAATGAATATCAAGAGTATATTTTACCATAATGAATATGGGATAAATGTATAACTCTTTTACATAAGATTGTGGATATCTTCTGAAATAATACAAAGACATTATTACCTTCCAAGGAATATAAAATATTCCAACAACATCAATGTTGTTGAAACAAACCCAGTCAACAGGGGCTCCACACATTGTCGACACCCAGCCACTACGATCTCCCTGAGCACCGGCCCAGACAGGTTTTACCCTGTCTAGCAACACTTGCAGAGCAAATGAGGTCTCACCTAATATGTTCAAGGGAGAGTTGACGGAACCATGTTTCTGCCGAATGAAGGAGGATGTTGTGCATCTAACTGATTAACTTATTGCAACATTCAGAAATAGATCTAAGCATTCAACTCAGGCATTAAGCATAATTGTGGCGTCATTCAACAGATCTTATCATTGACAGAACCATAAATATGCAACAGACATAATAGTAAAGCATTAATCGTATCAAGGAAACATCACATCATTCACAGAGTCATATCGCATAATGCATTTACCACAGAGAGATGGACACAACACAAAGATTCTGCTCAAAAACTTAGTCACATCATATTTATCTCCACAGAAACCCAGATACAATAAGATACTCAGTCTTTAGCTTCTTCAGAACAAGATCTCTCAGATATAAAGATTCAACAACACTTACAAAAGATTATATCAACCCCTACAAACCTACATCTATTTATAGGCTTGTTCCTTTACATTTACGATCCACTTACACAACTGCCTAACTATTTCTTAACAAATCCTACAAAATATGACCCAAAACCCACATAATACAGTCAAATGACCCAAAATACGCATGAAGCAGTCCAAATGACCCAAAAATACAAATGACGTGGTCCAAATGACCCAAAAACTACAAAAAGTACTATTGCCATGCGCGCAGCTTTCCTCCTTTTGTGGTACCTTTGGCCTTGTGCAGCATCCGCAATGCTACGATGTTGACTCATCAAACCGCCTGCAAATAGGCCCCCAACACAATCTTATGGCTCGCTCTCGATCCACGTTAGGCAAACATAGCGTACTCGGGCCCGTCTATCGTTGGATTGTATCTCTGCAACTATTCTTGTTGTCTAGATCTCGCTGTGATATACTGCTCCCTCTACTATGATGATCGTCGACTCGCTTTCATGTACTTCTCAACCTCAAGTGGTGATCCTCCAGCTTGCTGTCATGTGCTTCTCAAACTCTTCCTCCAGTCTCTGAGAACCTGGTGTAGACTGAGGAGAAGTTGATGAACAATGCCGAGGTGCAAAACAGGCAAACTGCTCTGGCACATCTATTTCGCATCGGTGATCACGTACTACCAGGACGAGGGGGCTGCCACCCCCATCATCCTTGTGTTCGTAGGGACCACAAAGCTTCGGACTACCACCATATGCCTATACATATCGGATGAGGCTTCGTCTCTGTGACACACGAGTATCCGCGGCGCTTCCTTCTCCAAGCGCTCATGCACACTTGTCGTTCGGACCCTCAATGCACTTGGTGTACTACCATCTGAAATGAAATGGATCATTTCCACAACCTCCTTGGAATTCCTAACTTAACTAGATGCCTGACCCTCTCGTAGCATGAATTCCTCTCATCTGGTAAATATCATGTTGTTCAACTAGCCTTTGGTTCCTGTATTTATGCATCGCCCCCGTCCGAACATCTGCCTAAAAAATCATTCGTAAACTGGTTCACGTAAGGTGCCAATCATGCCATCCCGGTGGTTCCTGCGTGTGTATACCAGAATGCTGATGGGAGGAGTGGCAACCATACTTCCTCTAGCTATCATGCGTGCCAAAACGTGCAAACCATCACCCCTGGTGCCATTGGCCATGCTTCCACAGTGTGTTCCATGTGCCAAACGTGCCTTTCGGCGGTGCCGATTAGGGCGAATATCAATCGTACAAGTCCCATATGATATCGAGCCATAATGATTGCTGATTTGACCTAGTCATGACCCTGCCACTGTCGTGACCCATCGCCTAAGCTGCAATACATGTTCTCCAACCTGCCCATTCTGTTCATGTTGGTGCACCATCCTACCACCGAGCAGCCTGCACCTTTTTTTTTCTTCCCCCGCGATGCAACTCAAGCATCGCGCTGCTCGAAGCCCGACTTGTAGGGCTTCAACCTGCTACCATTTACCAACTTTGGGAGCATCACTCCATCTAACTGCTGCAATTGTATTGCACCTCCTGAAGTGATGCTACTGATGCGATATGGACCAAGCCAGTGCATCTGCAATTTTCCTGGATGCTTCATAAACTTGTTGTCATACAATAGCACCAAGTCACCCTATTAAAATTGTTTGTTCTTGATGTGGCAAGCATGCCAATCCTTCTGCCGATCCTTCTCGACATTTTGGTGGAAACCTGTGATAAAGCGGTCTTCCTCAAGTTGTATGAGTTGTGCCAAATGTTCTCCTAATGCCGCTTCGTCATCCATGCCTGTCGCTGCCGCGATGTGCAGACTCGGAATAATGTACTGCATAGGCATAATCATTTCTTGTCCATACACCAATTTGAATGGTGTATGTCCCGTCAACCTTTTACAAGTGGTGCGATACACCCACAAGACCGCTGGAATACTCAAATCCCAGTCATCGCGGTTTGCATTACAAAATTTTGTTAGCGCATACTCCAAGACCTTGTTGAAAGCTTCTACTGTGCCATTTTCCTGCGCATGATATGGAGTGCTCTTCTTATGATGTATCAACAGTTCCGCTGTCAATGTGTTCATGGTGTGATTAATGAAATGACTGCCCTGATCACTCGTCAATACTTTCAGGTAGCCACACCGAGTGACAATATTGTCGAATAAGAAACACGCTGCTGTTGCAGTGGTGCAGTCTACGACTGGTGCAACCTCCGCCCATCTTGTCAAATAATCTGTCACTGTGATGATGTATCGTGCACTAGTGCGTTTCCTAGGTGGGTTGATAGGGCCCACGAAATCCAATGCCCATTTGTCAAATGGTTGTATTGTCACTTGAGGTATTAACGGCATCTCATCCCTCCTGGAGGGCTTCCCAGTTCTCTGTCAGACATCGTAGGTCCGCACATAATCTTTCGCATCATTGTGAAGCGTGGGCCACCAAATCCCTGCGCGAAGCACCTTCCTGGCAGTCTCACGACCACCGTAGTTCCCACCAGCCACACCTACATGTGCTTCCGACAAGATCTTCCATTTCTCATGTGGCAAGACGCAGTGCCTCAAAATATCGTCTAATCCCAGTTTGTACAATTGTCTCAGAATCAGCTGGAAATCTGCATCCTTGACCACCAACTACTTCCTCTGATTGGTGGTAAACCCCTCCGGTGTGGTGTCTATCCCCAGAAACTGAATGATTTCTTCATAGTAATCATTATCTACTTCAACCTTAAACAGTTGCACATCAGGCAACCCATCTTCAATGTTGGTTGGTTCCTCTCTTGTCTCAATTCGCGACAGATGATCTGGCCCTACATTCAATTGTCCTGGCTTCACAATCACCTCAAAATCGAACTCCTGAAAAAGAAGTAGCCAGCGGCATATCTTCCCCCCCAACACAGGCTTGTTGACCAGATATTTTAATGTAGAATGGTCTGTGAACATCTTAAAGTGCCCTCCCAATAAGTAGTGCCGAAACTTCTACAATGCATATACCATCGCCAGACCTTCCCTCTTTGTAGTTGTATAGTTCCTCTCTGCAGACAACAACTTCCGACTCGCGAAAGAAATGGGATGATCTAGATCCCCTTCCCTTGGTTGCGCGAGCACTACTCCTAGTGCAATTGATGATGCATCTACATGGACATGGAATTCCTTGCTCCACTCCAGAAATACCAGTATCAGTGCTGAAGCCATCTTAGCTTTCAACGTCTCAAAACTAACTTGACATTCAGGGCTCCATTGGAATACTGCATCTTTCTTCAATAACTTCTCCATAGGGGTCGTGATCGCTGCATAACCCCGGATGAACTTGCGATAATAACCAGTGTGTCCCAACATCGCTATCAACTGCTTGACACTAGTCGGTGGTGTTAAGCTCATAATGAGTGCAAACTTTGCTGGGTCGACCAACAATCCTTGCTTGCACACAATGTGACCCAGTAATATCCCAAATGGTGCACAGAAGATGCACTTTTTCAAGTTCAGCGATATCTGATGCTGTCAACAGCACTCCAACTTCAACCGTAGATTGGCCAGATGATCACTGATCAAGTCATAGACTGTCTAGTCATCCATGTACACTTGCAAGAACTTCTGGATGAAATACCTAAAGATAACAACAACGACTCGCGAGAATATCGCAGGTGCATTCTTCAGTCCAAACGGCATCACCGTGTACTGAAAACAACCCCATTCTATCACAAAGGTTGTCTTGTGGAGGTCTTCTTTCGCAATTCTGATCTGGTGGTAGCCAAAAAACCCATCCATGAAAGAATATATCTCTTGGCCGTCCACGTCTTCTAGCACCTAATCAGTGAACGGGGTCGGAAAGGGATCATGCAAACATGCGTCATTCAACTTCTGCAAGTCGACACAAATGTGCACTTCACCTGTCTTCTTGTCCTGCACCACCATAGGAATAATCCAGTTGTATTCCTCAACCGGTTCAATAATTCCAGCATCCAACATGCGGTCAAGTTCTACTTTGACCCTCTCCTTATGGCGCGGATTTAGTCGATATGGTCGTTGCCTTATTGGTTTTGCATCTGGTTTCAATGGGATATTCATCTCCCACAAATCCCCCAAGATTCCCTTCATCTCAGAAAAATTCATAGGGAATAAGTCTTGGAACTCGTGCAACAGGTTTGTGACCTTCCCCATCATCTCATTATCCCAATAGTCCCCAACATTCACGAACTTTGGACTTTCCTCTGTCCCGATGTTGACCTTCCGAAGCTTCAGCAGATGATTGATCGGATCAGTTGGTGCATCAGGTGCTGCAACATCACGACTTCCTTCGGATTCCGGAATATTGACGTTCTACGGATCATCACCATCTTCTGGCCCACCAGTGATATTATAACATTCCATCATTGACTGCATCTTGCAGTGAGTGTGTGGTTCCACAGGAGATGCCACTGGAACAACCTTCAAAACCACATCGCGGATGAGCTGCAAAGCATTATGGACATCTAGGTTGGCATCTGCGAAGTTGGAAGTATGAGTAAAGAAAACTGTCAACTCTAACCAAGTGGTAATTTCCCCTCACAACTCGGATGTAGTATACCATGATAATAGCATCTCGTCCAGAGTATGGACCCACTCATCCTTTGGTCGCGATGCCCACAACATCTGACATTCCATCAAATGACTGCCAGGGTCATTCTGTCCATCGTATTTCTTTGTGTGGTAAACTTCGGTGTCGCCAAAGCGAACCATCATCAATCTCCGACACTGTGACCACCCTGCAATTGACTTCTTATGTGTCTCCCACCAATGTACTGGAGCAGCCTTCAGCGCTTCCTCCAATGCCAACAATCGATGTGGTTCTGAGACCTTTTCCTCGAACACCACAAGAAAATCAGACAAGCCGGGAAACCTTCATATACTGGCAGTGCAACAATTTCGGTCGCAACATGGCATAATTACTGTGTGATCAACCCACACTTGCGGAGTGACACCTCATGCAAGCAATTTTTCCAATTCTCTAAAGCGTCATCAGAGTCGGAAGACGTAGAGCTGTAGCTGCACCACCCAAGCTCACCATCGGTAGTCGGATGAATATAATCTTCTGAAATATTGTATGCGTGGTCCCATCCACTGGGATCTTCATCCTTTACCGGTTCAATGTACATGCGTCCTTCAGTCGCATCCAATGGAGCTATGACTTTGAGGTCGTGGTTTTCAAAAGTCATCATCCACTTCTTAAAGTTGATTACTGCTGCACTGTCATTATCCCATCCAATCCCCAGTAATGCGTGATAGGAGCTGCCTCCTCCAAATACTTCAATGACGTCAAAGTCGACATATGTCTTCATTCCCTCAACATCCACAACCAAGCATGGAACTCTCCCAATCGGTGTCACCTTGGCCTGATTAGCCAGACGGAGCTGTACAGGAGAATAGCTCAGCGTTGGACTCCCCATTTTATGCCAGGACTGCTTGGTTAGGATGTTGACATCCGAACCAAGATTCAGAATAACAAAATCAACCTCATAGTCTCCAATTTGAATGTTCATGTGCATGTCCTTACTTGTTTGCTGCCTCTGTAAGCAGTTTACCGTGGACTCTTGTTGTCCCTTGGCTGGTCGCTGCAACAGCCCCTCGATCTCGGCAAGAGCATCAGGATCCCTGGCTAGTGATAAACAACTCTCAAAAAACTTCTATAAGGTTCTAGACTGCCGCAATGGACCTGTCTCTGAAGTGGCGTAAAAAACAGAAGGGAAGTCATAAATAATGGCCTTACCGCGATCTGTTTCCATCGCACGACTCGCTTAAAAGAATGCATCACGTTCAAAATCAATGTCGAACTGTACCTTCTTCTGCCCTGCTAACTGGATGAGTGGATGTGGACCATCTTCTCGTTTCATTGCACCTCCATGAGTGATAACTACAATAGCAGCATCTTGTGTTTGTGGCTCCGCAGAAACTGTCGCGATAGTTGCACCTTGAGTCTGGTTCAGGGGTGGATTCCCAGGTTGGTTCACATTCTAGTTGGCATTCTGATTTGGACGCTGATTCTGGTTCTGTGGTGGGTTTTGTTTCTACACTGGTTGCTGCACTTGATTCTAGTTCTGCAACTGCGAAACATTCCCTGCTTGCCATTGTGCCATCAACTGCGGACAGTTTTCAAGAGTGTGATCAGTAACAAAACAAAACATATACTGTGTCTGTAATTATGGGAAATGTTGTTGGTAGTGTCCCCACACTCCACAATTATAACACTGGATAGGTCCTCGACCTCCTCGTCCTCCTCTGTGACCAAAGCCTCCATCACGTCCTCCCCGAAATCCTCCACGGAATCCCCCTTGTTGTTGGTATTGCGGATGATGGAACTGTTGCTGCATGGGATTCGGTTGAAGTTGCACACCCTACCTAGGCTGCACGTACTGTGGCTGCTGTGGAGCCATCTGCATCAGATCATATTGTGGCATAAACTATTGTGGTTGTTGATGCAGTATAAACTGTACCTACAGTTGAGGTAGCAGCTAGGCTACCTATGGATGCTGTTGCAGTTGTTGTATGGCACACTGGTCGTCCTTCGCATAGAATGCATTATACATTCGTTCATGAAGTAACCTGTTATTTCTAGGGGAATGAAATTGTCCCAATTAATGATTGCTGATAACGAGATGGAAAAGCAAGAAATCGATGTTTTCATTTCGGAGAATGAAAATTTCATAGATATGCAGACAAATATGGGATATATACCAGAGGCATTGTTTGAAAAGAAGCAGGTTCATGACATGAATCAAGCATAAAGTTCTAAGGGAATACAAAAATAAGATGTTACAATGGATGCAGATGACATGGAGTTTGTTCTTGAATTAGACCAAGTGAAGAAAACCTTGAAATCTTACAAGGAAGAGTGCCATTACTTGCAGAATATTAATGAGAGCTTGTTGTTGGAAAATAAGAGGCTTCGAGAGGACTTGGGGCAGAAGGATTCTGATTATCAGATGTTAGCAGCTGTAGCTAAAGAGACATTGCAAAAGAAGATAACCTTGCATAAGGAATACAAACAAATGAAGATCCAGCTGGATGAGTTACAAGGGCCAGAGAACAATGTTGATATTGAATATACCAAGTTACAAAGAAGATCTCAAGTTCTAGATGACCTGGCTGTTCTAGCTGAGTCATATAGAAGCATCTAGTTTGTTTTGCTATAATTTAGTGATAGGATTTCATAGCTGGTAGATTGTCTTGTTATTTTACTTATGTTAAGGGTTCGAAAGACTCAAATTCAAAACTCTGTTCCACTTTTTGAGGAATTAGATCCAATAGAATAGGATCTATTAATTGTTCTATTTTGAACAAATTTTTGTATATAGATGAGATAGACATGAAATAGAAAAGGTTGGAATTTGAACAGCATGATGGAAGTTCGATCTTAGAAGCTTTTTGTACAGGCATGTATGATGTTTTCTTATATTGATATGTTACATAAATGATTGTTTATGAAATAAAATATAATCTTTGAGCCTGTCTTGTTTTAATCTATGAAGTATATGCTATCAGTATTTTGTCTATACATGGTCTAAATTTAATGTTGTGATCTTCTGAATAGTATACAACTATGCCCCAATTATGAAATGATATCTGAGCTCTTACATTTGTAGGTTTATGATCACAGTCATTTTCTGTTTCTATTTATATATTGAAATTTTTATATTATCCTTGTCTTCTGTTTTTAATCATCCAACCTAACTCATACCTTCATTTACCACCATAAATACTTAAGAATTATTGTGTAGATGTCCCATTCCTACCATCTAAGATTTCCTTAAGCCTGAACCCTTGTAGTCTAGGTTCAACTTTAAGGATAACATCTTTTGGCGCCGCTGCAGGGGACAGAGAAACAAAAGTATATCTTCCCTGGGTGTTCGACATCTTTATAGCTGATTTTGAGAGGTGACAAGATCAGTACATTTGTTTACATACTACATTCACCTGATAGTCAAAAAGTTACAGTGGCTTCAAATCCGATTGGTACAAGAGGGAACCCTTCATCTCCTTTACATGGAGGAGTTTTTGATCTAGAAAAGATTATCAGGGAGGCTAGAAGGAAGTTAAATATTCCATCATCCAGTAACCCTCAATTTTCCACTAATGATACAGATCTAGGATCTTCCTCTTCAAACCTTGTGAACAACCAAGAAGAAAATAAATTGGATATATCAGTTATCATTCCTGAAGTTGATGAATTAAATCCAACACAGGTTGGTAATTTTAATGTATATTCAAATCCTCTTTCTGTAGAACATAAACATATTCCTGAGGAAGTTTTTACCTTGAAATATTTGACAGAACCTAAAATACCCCTTATGAGTAGGCTTTTCATTGGCCATTTGAAAATTGAAGTACCTTCCCCTCCACATACTAAACCACCATCTGCACAGAATCAGCCAGTTATCCCATAGATTTCTCATTTATTAAATATGTTTGGTCAACCCCCTGATATGATGGACCGTATGGTAGCAGCTAGATATGCTCCATTGGTTATGCATCGACCCTTAAACCCTTTTCCTGGTGGTGACTATCAAAAATAATTGCCTAGGTTTGATGGCCAGGGTGGAAAAACTGCTGAAGAACATTGGGTTAAGTTTTGTAGTTATGCTGATAACTACAACATTGAAGCTAGAGATGTTTGGATGAGAATGTTTGTTCAGAGTTTAGATGGAGAGGTTATAAAATGGGTTAGGGAGTTACCAGAGAATTCTATAGATGGTTTGGAGGAGTTGCACCATGTGTTTATCAGACAATTGGGAGATACAAAAGATTACCTTTACTATTACACAGAGTTCACAGCATTAAAAAGAAAGCCTGATGAAGCAGTTGCATATTTTTCCAAAAGGTTTAATAAAATGTATAACAAGATTCCCCTAGAAATTAAACCTACTGAACCTGCAACAAAATTGACTTATGCCAATGCTTTTGATCATCAATATTCTTTATGGTTGAGGGAGAGAAAAGCAGTATCTTTGATGAACATGCAGGATGCAGCCCTAGAGGTTGAATCCAACATTTTGGCATCAAATAAACTCAAAGAAGAAGATGAAGGTCAAAAGATGGATCGGAAGGGTAAAAAGGAGATGATACCTTCTTCTTCTTTTACAAAGGTTTTAGATAGAAAATATGATGAGATGCATAAAACCATAAAAGATTTGTCTACAAAAATTGTGAGATTGGAAATAGAAAAGAAAAATCAAAATAGGCCTGCCCAGGATAATGATAATAGAAATCAAAATCAGTTTAGGCGCCCTTATCCTCCTAGATTCATTCCCAGAGAAAGAAGGAACAATGAAATTTAAAGGGAGAGGAGAGAAACTGAGGACCAGAAGATTCAGCCACCTTTTCAGAATAATTTGATGAGAGATGATGATCCTTATGAAACAACATTAGAAGAGATTGAAGAGTCAGAGCACGATATTAGTCAGTTGGATGATGTGTATGCTTCTAATTTTATAACTAGGGATGATTATTATGCTGCAGCAGAGCTTGATTATGAAGAAGTACACCTTAATGAGAAGCAATCTGAAATCTGTTAGTAGGAGCAACATAAATCATATGGATTGAGGTCAGGAATAAAACCAGCTACACCATTCAAAAAGAAGGTGAAATTTGTGCCTACCAAAAAAGTATTGCCATCTAAAGAACAACAGGAACCACAAAAAGATATGAACAACCCTGTTAAATCAGCAGAAGTAGGCAATATTCTTGGTTTTGATTTGGAGCATGAGATAAATAAACTTAAGGTCCCCATCCCTTTAACTGAATTGATAAGGATAAGATATTATATAGAACCTACCACGAAAATCTTGAACTCATCACCTGTTCATGCCTTAGAAGATGTGATAAATTTGCAGGATAAAGATCCCACCATTATCATTGGTTCGAAAGCTTCTGACCAGTCAGAAATAAAATCCTGTTATCCCCCACCTTTCTATATTACACTTACTATACATGACCAGATGTTGCATAATTGTCTTTTGGATTCATGTGCTTTGCACAATCTTATGCCAAAGGACGTTATGGAAGCCCTAGGATTATCTGTCACAAAACCCTATCATGACTTATATGCTTTTGATTCCCAAGCTGTCAAATGTTTAGGAGTCATAAAAGACCTTGTAGTCAACCTTGCCCAGGCCTATGAAAAGTATTCTTATGGATGTAGTAGTAGTTGATATTTCTCCTAAGTTTGGCATGCTATTGTCAAGGTCATGGGCTAAAAAGATAGGTGGCACTCTCTAAATGGACCTATCTTATGCTTCAATTCCTATATTTGGAGGTGAATATAGAAGATTATACAGAGAGGTGCAATTGGCATTCCTGGTAAGTGATGACAGAAATCCTATGAATCATCCTATTTATACAATACAAGAGGATATGGGTTCATGCATGTTACAGGTAAATGATGATGCTGCAGGGGTTTTGCAAGTTCGGAAAGACAGTTCAGTTCAGTGTAGCACAGAGGAATAGGGAGGCATTTGGCAGATGTATTTTGATGGGTCATCAAATAAGGATGGAGCAGGGGCTAGTGTGTTGTTGATTTCTCCTGGAGGTGAGATGATTTCATTAATGTATAAATTAGAATTCCAAACCACAAATAATACTGCTGAGTATGAGGCACTAATCCTTGGATTGAGAGCTGCAAAAGATATGAATATTCAAAGTTTTGCAGTGTTTGGCGACTCTGAATTGGTAATTCAGCAAGTAAAGAGTATTTATCAAGTAAAGCAATCATTATTGAAAGTTTACAGAAATGAAGTGTGGGATATGATAGATAATTTTTTTTTCTGTGCTTTTAATATAACATATATTCCAAGAGATTGTAATCAGACTACAGATTCACTGGCATTAGCAACAACATATTTCAGAATTCCAAAATTGACACACCTAAAGTATCCCATTGATGTGAGGTATAGACTAGCAGTCCCAGACGATATTAAACATTGGAGGTTTTTCCAAGATGAGCAGGAAATAAAAGAATTTTTAGAATTAACTGAAGAATTTGCAGATGACCAGGTTGATTTAGATGAAGATGTAAATCTAGCTGAATTGTCTACCCATGAAAAACATGAAATTGCTGATAAAAAAATTCTTGATTTAAAGAGCAATTTTATCCCTAAGGGACTTGTTCCATTGGAGAGGCTGTTTTCAAAGAATGATACACTATTGAAAAATAATTTTCAGACCACTGAAGAAAATGTAATAAGCTGTAATATTGGGTCTGCAGCAGAACCTAGGATGGTCAAGATATCTAAGCAACTGTCAGAAAAGGAGAGAAACAGATACATCATTTTGTTGAAGGCATTCATACATATTTTTGCATGGTCCTATGAGGATCCTAAAACCTATGACACTAATGTTATCTAGCATAAGATCCCATTGAAGCCCAATACTAAGCCTTTTAAACAAAAACTTAGAAGGCTTAATCCAGCACTTTTACCAGTCATTGAAAAAGAGGTGAAAAAATTGCTAGATGCCAAGATTATTGTTCCTCTTAGGTATTTGTCCTAGGTAGCTAACCTTGTTCCAGTACGCAAGAAAAATGGAGAAATAATGTTATGTGTAGATTTTCGCAATTTAAACAGAGCATGCCTTAAAGATAACTATTCATTGCCCAAGATAGATCAGATTTTGCAGAGAGTAGTAGGTGCAGAAAGAATTTCAATGATTGATGGTTTCTCTGGTTATAACTAGATTGCGGTTCAGCTAGAGGATAGAGAGAAAACGGCTTTTACAACCCCCTGGGGTACATTCATGTATGACAAAATGCCTTTTGGGCTAATGAATGCAGGTGCCACGTTTCAGAGGGCAATGGACATAGCCTTCGTAGGTGAAAATGAAAAATTTGTGGTCATTTATCAAGATGATATCACAGTCTTTTCCAAATATGATGAAGAGCATTTGAAACATCTAAAGCAAACTTTCATGAAATGCAGAAGATTTGGGCTATCATTGAACCCAAAGAAGTTTCACTTTCCTATGACAGAAGGTAAGTTATTGGGTCACATAGTTTCTGCAGATGGGATTAAAATAGGCCCGGAGAGACTGAAAGCTATTTTAAAGATTGCTATTCCTAGAAATAAAAAAGAAATTCAGTCTTTCATAGGAAAACTCAATTTTTTGAGTTGGTTTATTCCTAACTTTGCTGAAACTATTAAGTATATTACTGATATGCTTAAGAAGGACAGGGAGGTAAGATGGTCTGAGCAAGCTAAAAAATCATTTGAAAAAATTAAGCAGGAATTGGTAGAAGCACCTGTGTTGACAGCCCCAGATTACACTAAAGATTTTGCCATTTTTTCATTTGCATCAGAAGAAACAATTGCTGCTGTGTTGCAGAAAAACTCTGATGGATTAGAACAACCCATCTCATTATTTAGCAAAACATTAAGGGATTCAGAGTTGAAATACACTAGTATGGAGAAACAGGCCTATGCCTTGGTTAAGGCACTTAAATTTTTCAGAATTTATGTACTCCATTCTAAAGTTTTAGCTTATGTTCCTAATTCAGCTGTAAAAGACATTTTGGTACAGCCTGATAGCGAAGGAAAAAGAGGTAGGTGGAATACAAAAGTGATGGAATACGATGTGGAAATTAATCCCACTAAATTGGTAAAGGGGCAAGGCTTAGCTAAGCTTCTCTCTGAGTCAAATTGTCAGATATTGGATCTGTATATGATGACAAAAAAATTAGAACAGGGTGAAAAACCAGTTTACAGCAGGTATTTTGACTGTCCTTGGTATGTTGAAATTGTCTATTACTTGTTAAATCTGCAGTGTTCCACAGAGTTGAGTAAAAGTGAATGCAGATATGTAAAGCTGAAAGCTCTCAAGTATGTGTTGATTGATCAAGTATTGTACTGGAAGGACCCTGGAGGAATACTGCTGAGATGTTTGGATAGAACAGAAGCAAATGTTGTCACTGAGGAATTGCATGCTGGTATATGTGGTGGACATAAATACTGGAAGGCAACAGATTTCAAAATTTTAAGAGCTGGGTATTATTGGCCCACTCTTTTCACAAATGTGTATCAGCAGATTAGGGCTTGTGAAAAATGTCAAAAATTTGCAAGCAAACATCAGCTACAGTCCTTACCTTTGAAACCTATATCAGTAGAGGCTCCATTTCAACAGTGGGGTTTAGATTTTATCGGCGAAATTCATCCTCGATCTAGTGGCCAACATAGGTGGATCTTAACTGCAATAGATTTTTTCACAAAGTGGGTAGAAGCAATTCCAACTAGAAAAGCAACAGATCAGGTAATCATTAATTTCCTGCAAGAAAACATTCTTACTTGATTTGGATGCCCTAGAAAACTTATTACTGATAATGCTCTTGCGTTTAAATCCAAAAAAATGATAAAATTTGCTGAAGAAAATAATATTTCCCTGAGACAATCTACACCATATTATCCCCAAGGCAATGGATTAGCAGAGCCTAGCAATAAAAACATTGTGACAAGCATCAAGAAAATGTTATCAGAAAATAAGAAGAATTGGGATACTAAGTTAAGATTTGCTTTGTGGGCAGACAAAGTTACAATAAAGAAGTCCATTGGGACTACCCCATTTCAAATAGTATATGGAATTGAATCAAAATTCCCTATTCCGTTAATGTCTCCAGTGATTAAATTTGTGCAGGAATTTGAGGAAGAACCGGAAGTGAAGAAGAGAAGAAAATTTTAGATAATTTAGTTACAACAAGAGACGGAAGCTCTCATGGACAAAGATGAAATACACAGAAATAGGATGAAAGAAAGCTTTGATAAAAGGTAAAAAAGAATGTGTTTTCAGTGGGTGATAAAGTGTTAAGATGGGATGCCAGATATCAGGATAAAGGAAAACATGGTAAGTTTGATGCTCTGTGGTTTGGACCATTCATAGTGGTGAAGATTTTGGGAAACAACACTTTTGTCCTACAAACTCTGGGTGGTAATGAGATTCCAGGTCCGGTTAATGGATGCTTTTTAAAGTTGTTTCATACTTGATTGAGATGACATATTTCTTGTATATATTCATTGTACATATCAGTTCAAATAAGTTTCAATAGACTCCATCCCAATAAGACATATTGCAGAAGGCACAAGTCACAAGTTCTTAAGGTTTCACAGGGAGAACCTTATCCCTAGATGGAGCCAGATGATATTTCTAGGGTTGTTCTTTAGATTTGTACATCCCTTACCTTATTTTCATTCATTTTCTCCATTTACATAGTTCATGCATTCCTTTCATTTTTCTTAATTTTTATGCCACCCTAGTATATTTTTGTTATATTTTCATGATTAAATAAGACAGGCTCTAGTTTATATTTATTTTCAACAATAAAGTTTAATTTCTTGGTTTGAAAGTTGTTTTCAAATGTTTGGAAACTTTATTATTCATCAAATTTGATTTAAATGTCAAACTGACAGCATGTGCCAAAATTCTGAATCTGAAAATGCTGTCACTTTTGCAAAAATATCAAATTATGAGTTAACAGGGGTTTTAAAAGTTCATAATTGTGATTTGCATTGATTATAATTTGAAATGAATTATCCACATGCATGAATTTGGTACTTCATAAGGCGTGGAAACCTGTTTAATTTGACAGTTGGCAATTGAACAAGTACATAGCAGTGGTTGATGAGTACGAGCTTCCAGGCATAGAAGTTAGCAGATTGATGGACAAAGAAGTGTGATTTCTGGAATGAACCTTGCAGAGTAGGGTTTTCATAGCACAAATTTCATTTTGAAAAGGGTAAAACATGGAGGAAACCTCGCAGGTGCAAGAAAGAAAGAAACCAGGTGGTTTCCCATGTAGAGCTGAACCGAACAACATCCAGTGGATTTTGCAGTTTCCCAGAGCAACAAAGTTGATGAGAGACACAGGGTGGTTGATTTACTGTGAAAAACTTCAAGGATATAACCCCTAGGTGACTAAGGCATTTATTAAAAATTACAAAGACGGGGTTGTTGATTTTAAAAGTTTCAGGGTAATAGTTAGTGAACAGTTTATATCAGAGGTTATTGGCATCCCAGCTGAAGGTGAAACCTGGTTCAAGCAGAAAGAATTCGAAGGAGATTATAGTGAATTTTTACTCCCTAGTTTTGAAGATTTAAATTGGCAGAATGGGGTTCATGTAAGCCAAGTTAAACCTAATTGGAAAATCCCTCTCGAGATGATTCAAAATTATGTCACTTGTGATGGCCGTTTCGATAAGGTGCTGAGATGCCACATTCGACTGCTAATGCATTTACATGGAAGCAAGAAAATCAATTTACCCTATTATTTATGGAGAAGCTTGCAGAAAATGGTTTTATGGGTGCAGGGTCATCCAAAACACACAGAATGCTCCATTTTTCATCATGGGCTCATCAAACTTTTACTTCTTCATCATTTGCAACAAATAGGGAAAAGCTGGGATCAATTTCTCATTGAACAGGGTTTTGAAATAAAGAAGAGGACGAAACCTTCCAAGGAGAAAGGCAATGAAACAAAATTGCCGGATAAACAGGCACAGGTTACAGAGCTTGAAGGAAAGGATGAAATAGGGAAAATCATACCAAATGTTACTGAAGGTAAGAACACCCTTGACCAATCTAGTTTACCAGAACCTGATATGTTGAGTTTGGTTGTTAAAGAAACAATCGCTGAAAAAGATGAGGCAATAAAAAATATAAACACAGAAAATGTGGGTTTTGGGCCAAGGACAAGGTCTAGGACTAAAATGGCTGCAGAAACTAGATTGCTGAAGCAACCTACGAAGGGGAATGAAATTGTCCCAATTAATGATTCTGATAACGAGATGGAAAAGCAAGAAATCGATGTTTTCATTTTTGAGAATGAAAATTTCATAGATATGCAGACAAATATGAGATATATACCAGAGGCATTGTTTGAAAAGAAGAAGGTTCATGACATGAATCAAGCATTAAGTTCTAAGGGCATACAGAAAGAAGATGTTACAGTGGATGCAGATGACATGGAGTTTGTTCCTGAATTAGACCAAGTGAAGAAAACCCTGAAATCTTACAAGGAATAGTGCCAGTACTTGCAGAATATTAATGAGAGCCTATTGTTGGCAAATAAGAGGCTTCGAGAGGGCTTGGGGCAGAAGGATTCTGATTATTAGAAGTTACCAGCTGTAGCTAAAGAGACATTGAAAAAGAAGAGAGCCTTGCATAAGGAATGCAAACAAATGAAGATCCAGCTGGATGAGTTACAAGGGCGAGAGCACAATGCTGATGCTGAATATACCAGCTTACAAAGAAGATCTCAAGTTCTAGATGACCTGGTTGTTCTAGCTGAGTCATCTAGAAGCATCTAGTTTGTTTTTCTATAATTTAGTGATAGGATTTCATAGCTGGCAGATTGTCTTGTTATTTTACTTATGTTAAGGGTTTGAAAGACTCAAATTCAAAAATCTGTTCCACTTTTTGAGGAATTAGATCCAATAGAATAGGATCTATTAATTGTTCTATTTTGAACAAATTTTTGTATATATGTGAGATAGACATGAAATAGAAAAGGTTGGAATTTGAACAACATGATGGAAGTTCGATCTTAGAAGCTTTTTGTACAGGCATGTATGATGTTTTCTTATATTGATATGTTATAGAAATGACTGTTTATGAAATAAAATATAATCTTTGAGCCTATCTTGTTTTAATCTATGAAGTATATGCTATCAATATTTTGTCTATACATGGTCTAAATTTCATGTTGTGATTCTTCTGAATAGTATACAACTATGCCCCAATTATGAAATGATATCTGAGCTCTTACATTTGTAGGTTTATGATCACAGTCATTTTCTGTTTCTATTTATATATTGAAATTTTTATATTATCCCTGTCTTCTGTTTTTAATCATCCAACCTAACTCATACCTTCATTTACCACCAGAAATACTTAAGAATTATTGTGTAGATGTCCCATTCCTACCATCTAAGATTTCCTTAAGTTTGAACCCTTGTAGTCTAGGTTCAACTTTAGGGATAACATAACCCATAAGCTCAGTTGTCCTTGTCTTCATGTCCCACGGACTTGCAGAAGGTACAATACAGATTCATCAGTTTTGTGACCATCTTCTACATGTATTGACACTCCTCGTGGCGGTGCCCATATACCTGACAGATACGACACCATGGCATACCGCCGCCACTCAATGGATTCGGTGCTGCTGAAACCAAATAATTGCAGAAGTATGGGAAATTATCCTTAGTATGCCCCTCTCTGCGACATCATGTATATCACACTTCTTCACACTGTTCTTTACCCTTCTTAAGGTCTTGTAGCTGTATTGTCAAATTGGCCAGCTGTGTATGAATCTGTGACATACCAACTACATTCTCACCAATCGTCGAAGCTTCTAATCACATCGCAATTTCCAGGGATTCACTTGGTGTCATAATGTTCTGTTGCATCAGCGGTACTCGAATGTGAGGGAGCAATGCCACAATGAACCATTCTTTGTTCTGGATAGTGCTCATGTCAAAGTTGACCCTTTCCATCAGGGTTTTGAATTGCTGGTCAAAATCCCACATAGTTTCATTGGGATACTGCTTAATCTCTTTTAGTTCGGTGATATACTGTGCTTCAGATATTGTTTTTCTAAACTCTGCAATCAAGCCAACTCAAACTTCATCTAGTGTCTTTTCTGGAGCACCTACCGGAACCTACACAAATTTCATGAACCAGTCTAATGTGTGACCCCGAAGAGTTGTCGCCAATTGTCCTTTCTTGGCATTATCATCAGTAATTTGCTTCATAGTCCATACTGCTTCACATAAGATCCAGTAGTGCTCAGTATTATCTGTTCCATTTCCGTGGAACAACGGTAACGTTGCATCCTCACCCACCATCCTGGGCTTCCTTCCTACAGTCGTTGAGCTACTGGAAATTAAATTCTGTTGACTTGATGAACATGGTGATGCCCAAGTTGTATTTCTTATTGGTTGAGAGATAATGAGCGGAGGTGTGGGTACATTGCTGCTGGGGTTTGGTCCTGCCTCTATCCTAGGTGTATCATGGTTGTCCTTGTAGGCACTATGAGGTCGCTTCGTCTCGTGTTGTCTTCCTTCGTGGCTTTGCGTTTCGATTGCAGCAGGACCTTCTCCTGTCCTCTGCCTGTTTTCCTATCAAAACCTTTCTCCTCCCCTTGTAATACCACTCTCTTCCTCGGCTTCCGTCATAGTCTCTTCATAACCTGCACCCATCTACCCCTTATTATTCCATGTACCTCCCACCTACCATCGAGGTATCCATGGCCTCTGCCCACCAGGGTTCTTACTAGTCTAGGTGCATCTTCAGTATGCCCTTTTCGCAAATGAGCATTTTAATGGACAACTGTAGCGACAACAGAAATCTACCTCTTGGTCCATTAAAGAACTCCCTTTTGGCTTCACTATAAGACTTTATTGTATTAACCGCAAACTCAGTGATGTAGCCTTCTAGTATACTGTCGACCCAAACCTCAACAACTCGCGATGCTTTTTTGTCAACTTCTTGTAGCTCCTGGATCGGTTCTGGGGTCTAGGCTATCAGCTCACCACCTTCGAATTTCCTCTTCTGGAAGGTCATATTTGCTAACCACTCATACAGGATGATTGGGAACTCGTAGAAAAAATATTCGTGTGGACCATCTTGAATGTATTTCTCCAACCACCAATCTATCGACAACCCAGGGTTCTTATTTTCCTTTTCAGCAAACTCTTGCAACTTTAGGTTGAACCAATCTTGGATCTTTGGTCTTGTTGGATGCCACAACATATCCTGCTTTCACTTCGCACTACAAACCCAAAAACGGAACCATTTGTTGACACAAACCCAGTCGTCAATGGTTCCACACACTGTTGACACCCAAGCCACTGTGATCTCCCTGAGCACTGGACTAGACAGGTTTTACCCTGTCCAACAACACCTGCAGAGTAGATGAGGTCTCACCCGAGATGTTCAAGGGAGAGTTGAAGGAACCATGTTTCTACTGAATGAAGGAGGATCTTGTGCATCTAATTGATTAACTTATTGCAACATTCAAAAATAGATCTAAGCATTCAACTCAGGCATTAAGCATAATTGCGACATCATTCAACAGATATAATAGTAAAGCATTAATCGCAGCAAGAAAACATTGCATCATTCACATAGTCATATCGCATAATGCATTTACCACAGAGAGATGGAAACAACACAAGGATTTTGCTCAAAAACTCTGTCACGTCATATTTATCTTCACAAAAACCTAGAGACAACAAGATACTCATTCTTCAACTTCTTCGGAACAAGATCTCTCAGATATCAAGATTCAACAACACTTACAAAAGATTATATCAACCCCTACAAACCTACATCTATTTATAGGCTTGCGCCTTTACATTTATGGTCCACTTAGGCAATTGCCTAACTATTTCTTAACAAATCCTACAAAATATGACCCAAAACCCACATAATACGGTCAAATGACCCAAAACTACAAATGACGCGGTCCAAATGATCCAAAAACTACAAAGAGTACTATTGCCATGCGCGCTACTTTCCTCCTTTCGCGGTACCTTTGGCCTTGCGTAGCATCCGCGATGTTGCGATGCTGACTCATTAAACTGCCTGCCAACAAATGTACAACAAAATTTTCCCATCATATAAGATATTTCATCTCTACTACACTACTTCCTTCTAGTTTTTTTCTTTCTTAAAAGGTCCACAATTTTGACATTGGCATCTTGATATTCCCCATGCTCTTCTTGAGTTGATGATTCTAGTACTATTTCCTAATTAGTATGCAAAATAGTATCAGTGCAGATGGTCGAGTGTGATCCATGCAGCCAACTGCTACAACTAATGAAAACCATTTGCAAATCACCTCGACATTCATATTATTACATAAACCCAAAAAGTATAAGTTTCCAATTGGTGGCCTCCTTTTGTGTAGATGACTTAGATAGGAACCGAGATTTGTGAGTTTCAAGATTTGTAGCGCCTCCTCCGCAAAAATCCATTACTTCTATTTGATCCCATTCACTTCCATACACATAATTTAAGGTTGACTTCCTTGGTACTTTGACTCTATGACATGCCATATCTTATTTATGGATGGATTCCACTTAATATATATAGAAAAAGGATGTCCTCTCCATATCTAATTGATGTGATGTCGGCCTAAAGGAAGGCAAATTCTTACTCTCAAGGTCATATGCCTATAATATTATATGGAAATTGTCACCTACCCAAATTTTGAGACTATTTATTTTATTGCAAAAACATTATATTAAATTATAATTACAAAGTTTTGTAATTATGACCAAAATTGGTCAAGGATTATTGTAATGACTGATCATTATTATTTAATAAATTAAAATAGGAGACAAACACCCAAGGGAACTATTAAATGAGTGTTCATTGACCCACTAGGAGGAATAGAAGCTGTTAGAAGGCATGGGACAGATGTCAGCATTTGAACTCCACCACTAGCTGTTGGTTATGGGACAACTACCCCTAAAATTGTGGCATTATCCCCTAGGTGGGTGGAAGAGAGATGTTAGCTCATTAATGACTAGGTTAACCACTAAAAGGCCTAGGAATCCTAGATAAGGCAATTCGAATTGAGCAGGCAGCTCCATGATTATTTTCTGCAGAAATAATTCCTCAAGTGTATCAGGTGATCACTAAGAGATTCAAGTAGGGAGGCTAAGTGGAAGTGCATTGTGAGTCTGCTTAAATTATTATGAGGAGGAAACCAGAGGTACTGGTGCAGGTCTCTTTGACTACTGAGTCTATATGAATGAATGACCTACATGTTTTGCTACAAGTTGAGGTCCTAAAGCTTCTACAGATTCTTCTTCCTAGTGGTTCAATGAACAAGCTCGGGGGTCCTAAGGAAAGTAATTTGGCTGTCTTCAGGAGTAGGTTGGGTGGAACAGGCTCCTTGGGCTGTTTGTTTCTCCTACATTCACCAGGTTCTACTGTTATGTCCTCTTTATTTTCAGTTAAATTATTTTCTGCATTTGTAGATCTAGTAATATAGTTAATGGAAAACATAAGTAATTGTATCATTTTCTAATCTAAGTATAATTTTGTATAATGATGGATAAGTAAATTAGACGATTGATTAAATGTCTCCTCTATATTTTTCCCCATGTTGTCTTTTGCATTGTACTCTAGTACAGAGAAGGAGAAATTTAAGATAGATGATTTGATAGACAAATTGTCAGATGAATGAGTAGAATAACGTTGCTATATGTCTTTAACTTTCCTTACCAGTTATATTCTGTAATACAAACTATATGCTTAGATTCAAGATTTATACTCAACACATCATAATGCAGGCATTATAGTAGTTTCTGTTATATAGAAATTAAGTTAACATTTTAGCTCTGCACACAACCTAGGGTTTTTCTTTTATATTAAAATCGTTTATTTATGTTCAAATGCAAATGTTATGCATTCTTTTATTTTTCTCTTTTAAACAGTATAGTATTATTTTTCCACTTATTCCAGGTATTACTATTTCTAGAAATTTTAACAGCTGCTAATATTCTTTCTAAAAATAGAGTTTTGATTAACCTTATACATCGTGACAGGATCGTAACCCTTCAGTGATCAAACCATAGTGGTTTTAAACATCTACCTTTCGGATTAAAAGTATAGTTAAAGATTCAACACCATCATTTAAAATAGAAACAAAAATTTAGTCACGATTCCATTTTATAGCTGTAATCAAAACTTGGAGTTTTTGGCTCTCGACCGTCACCTTAAATCGACGAACATTGTCAACTTTTAAATACATTATAACATATCATTACCTTTACACTAAAACAAGCAAGGGTTTGAAGTGTAAAACCCTTTTGAAAGGTAAAACAAGTATTTCAGTATGCACAGGTTCGAACTAGCTCTCATGCATAAAAATCTTAACCTTATCCTTTCAGCATAGTCATCAAGTGAAGCTTTCCACAATGTTTCAACTAATGCATAGTCAAATAGACGAGAACAAAGCGTTTAGCCTATAGCTGATGGCCACAACTAAAGTATTATATTGATAAACAAGTCAACACAGATCTCTAGGGCAAGGTGAACATAGTCATTGCATTTAAACTCCATTTTCAGAACAAACTCATTTCAGACAAAGACCGAAGTTCTTACAACAATCAAACCTTAAAGGTTAGAGTAGCAAGACGAGTTCAAAACTTCAATAGTAATCCTACCATTAACGTAGATTTGGATGACCAAAACATTATTTTTTATTACTGTTTGTTTCCATCAAAACAACTAAGGGTGAAACCCTTGTTACTTTCACAACAACCTTGACATTTACAACTTAAACAAGTTTACTTTTCAACAAAAATTACAGTGAAATGCTGCAAAGCAGAATGACAAGACAAGCCGATGATCTCATCCTCTGATTTATCATCTTTTAGTTCTCAAAACTTTATCACTGGCTAAAATTATGCCAGGAACCAAATACATTCCATCGTCAAACACCAAGCATCGGACACGACAGGTCAGGAGAACCTACGAAAGAGAGAGAACCACCGAGGATTACAGGTGGTCAGGAAACTCTATTCCATCAAGCCCTCGAACCCTGTAGCCTCTCGATGAAGTTGCACCTGCCACAAAAACCAGTGCAAGGTTAATTGAAGTAAAACGCAGAGTTAACTTGGTTTAACACAATTATTACTTTTTTAATTATAAATAACTGAAACATTACCTGTGTATCACTTTTTAGTCCTAAAACGCCTTTAGCAAACGAAGTGAAAACTCTAGCAAAGACAGCAAAGAAGAAATTCAGACCCAAGAAACACTTGTTAATTTCTTCATGTAAGAGATTCGATCTACGGCCCCAAACCTCACTCTCGAAGACTAGCAGAAAACCCTAAACAACTACTCTCTCAACATACACAGAAAATCCGACCATAGATTCAACCCTTCAATGCCTTACACTACTGTAAACGCTAACTGAAGGCTCGACCCTGTATAAGAGACGCAACACTGTAGATTACTAAACTGCCAACAGGTCCATGGGTCGAACTCTAGGAAGGATTCCTCCGAGAAGCACTCTTCTAAACCCTACATTGTAGCAAGTTGTCAACCTCTCTACTCTACCTTCACCAAAGCAAAATGAAGGCCAAAGAAACGTTTTCAATGCTAAGTATAACAGATGCTAAGGTTTCATTACAAATCCCGAGAACTTACAAGATCGACGATGGATATGTTTCCAACCAGGCACATCGAGAAACGAGAAACCACTGCATTCAATTCTATATTAATTATTCCCTCCACCACGATGCCAGCCCACTATACTAAGGATTCAAGCAGTGTACAAATCGATAGCTAGAGAGTACTTGAAATTTTTACTATCCACGTCATCCACAGCCTCGTGGACAGCCACTAAGACTTCCATTTCAACGTTGAAGGTAGGTGATTTAAATGCCAAGGCTAGTCTTTATAACCTGCCAGCACACTTGTACTCAGACATTCAATACCTCGTCATATCACCTACCAGCGGCAAGACTAGGGTTACCATGTATATTTCATTGCAGTTCCAATACGTTGGTTAATCTAAAGCATGTTTCTATGTCATTCAAATGCATAAAGTTGATATCCATTAATGTAAAACATTTCCATGATATTGACCATTAATTGCAAGGTTATTGTATTGTATCTTGTTTTCCATAGGACGTAGGTAGTATTTCTTTATAGAATAAATTTGAGATTGGGTTATAGTTTAAGCCTACCATATAATGCACATGGTAAATTTGTTATAGATAGTAATATTTATATAGAGATGCATAGATTACTATAGTATATAGTTATGTTTTCAAGATAATCCATGCATATTAAATAACTAATGACTCGTGTTTCTACATTATGGAGCAACTTATGAATTGGAATGTTCACATGGAAAATGTACATGATATTTCCACTCTTTGCAAATGAAGAAATGATGACAGGGTCATAAAAACACTTATATTTTATAATTTGGCAAGTAATTGAGAATTCATAGTATAAGTAATTTTCCTTGACAGTTCACTAACGAGTCTAGTATAGATACTAATGATTGCGATTTCTGCGACTTGTATTCATGAGCAAGGTAATACTTATAGAATTTGGACAGAGATCCATACCTTTAATAACTTTCATGTAAGGAAGTACTTAGAGTTTTTACAACACATTCACGACTAATTGAAAGACATATTTTCTCTTAACACTTAAATTGTCGTAATGCTCTTACCTGCATTTCTGCACGAAGAAACAGGTTCAAATGCTTTAGCTGACATAGCTAAGTAAGCCTCAAGGTACTTCGTAGGACCCCTTCATCATCATTCAAAAGAAAACTATCAGTATTATGTCTAGATGATTATTATCGCAATAAAGTTAAATACAACTTATAGATTTACAAATAAACACAAGTAGAACTAATGGTGTATTATGTGCAAATGGTTGTATTTTGTGTTATGAAGTATAAATTGGAGTTAATGTAATTTGTCATTAGTTAATAAGATTAGTGCCTATTTTATTATCCGCATTAGCAATTTTAGTATTTATTGCTACTTTAAAATTTTTGTAATTTTTTGGCATGTTACAGAAACACCCTATCAAGTTGAGAATCGGAAGTTGAGATATTTCATTGGGAGTGAGAATGAATGATGATTAACATGAGAGTAGCCTTTACTTACTTTCTAGTGCGGTTTCCTACTTGTTTATAGTCGCTATTTGAAATCATGAAATATTCCTTCCATCCATAACTAACTGCTACTATTATCTTACCTCAATATCCAACTAACTGAAAAAAAAGGCATTATATATCGCACGATTACTCTGTCTGCATGCATTAGTTAGAACAACAGTGGGATGTCCTATCAAGTAAAAGGGAATTATTTTCTGGAGATAGTTGTTTGTGGTGCTTGGGAATATAGCTCCATAGTTTCTAGCATCATATCCATGATTGGTGTTAAGATCAAGAGGAACAATGCTATTTGGGAAGCACTTCAAAGTATGAGAGTGACAAGAGCATTCATATATGCCAGGGAAAAGAAGACAACTCTAGTTTATATCTTTGGTGGTATGTAGGAATATTAATGAGTTACTACAGTGAGTTTTAGCTTCTACAAGATTGTTTGGATCACACTTTACATAGATACTTTCGAATATTAGATTCATGGGATTATGAGTTTGTAGTTATGTGTGTACAGGGCCACAAAGATCTGTAACATGTTTTTTCGTAAGGAGGGTTTTGTTCTTGGCCTTGTTCGCATGCTAATCATAAGTTGTGCACATTTGTACAATCAAAACATTGTGTGGATGGCACAATTTCAACAATAGAAAGAAATTCAAACATTGTGTACACCCACGACTTTAAATTTGGATGAGCGCGGTTATGACTAATGAGCACTTATGGAACCAAATAGTAACTGGATGTTAGGAACCCGTGTCAACCTTTCTCCTTACTTTTTTAGTATATTGTTGTTGGATGCATATGCTTTGTAAGTCTTCCCGTGAGTATATAGTATTATCCCACATTGTTAATATATTGTTGTTGGACGCATATGCTTTGTAAGTCGTCCTGTGAGTATATTGTATCATCCCACACTCATGGGGAGTAGGGGTTGTTTATCTTAGACTTAGTATATAAGTACATATTGAGGCCAATGAAGGAATCCACGATTTATTTGTATTAAGATTTCTCAAAGGAGGTTTTCCCCTCGAAGTGGCCTACAATCAATAAATCTCTTCTGTGTTCTGCTATTTCTCATATATCGTGCATTTTCATCATTTAATTGCTGCGGGTTCCTCACACTGGCACAGATATATATGAACTTCGTATCATCATGCATTGATATAAAAAATAATTTAATTGCTAGGGTTCCTCACACTGGCAAAAATATATCTGAACTTCGTATCATCATGCATTGATATAAAAAAGCTTTGGCAAACGAGTGTCTAGATGCAATATTTTAGAAAAAATAAAGTGATTATTAAATCCAAAAGTGTTTAATACTGATACATATAGTGTTAACAGTTAATAAAAGCACAGTTAAGAAGACATGCACATGCCTACACAAAAAGATACAGTTGTGGAGGAAGGGATACAATCCCAGGGTTTTGAATGATAGAAAGAATCGGTGCCTAATTATGTTCATGTGCCACGAAGTGGAGGAAGGGTTACAAGCCTAGGAATTTGAATGATAGAAAGAATCGGTGCCTAATTATGTCCAGGTTTTAGGAAGAGGGTGGGGTACTATCCTAGTAGGGAGTGCAAGTGATAATTGTCTTAGCTTACATTTAAGACATTCTTGGACCAACTCCCCAAAAAATATAATAGTAGGAAAAAAGTTGTACACATTCTATAATACTAGATGAGCCATTGAAGACAAAAACTGATTATGTAACCTAGAACAGAGAAGGTAGCATTATTGACAACAATAGCATCGGTTTCCATTCATGTTGTTTTATTTCCAACAACAAATTTCCCATTTATGGACACACTAGTGGCAGAGGTTGCCTTCTAGCGGGTGTAGATAAATATCTTGTACCAACAGATGGTGCATTCTACTAGGTATAGATAAAGTTTTGTATGGAAGAAGGTTTGTACATACTAATAGACAACTTTTACAAAAGAGCATATAATAAGGAGAGTCTATTGATATTAAACAAGAGCCACGAGGTGGTAATGTCCCCTCATTTTCACTTGCATTTTGATAAATTGAAACTTTGCTAACAATAGATGCAAGTCTGTAATGAATCCAAAAAAAACAATAGTTAAATACATGTTACTTTTAAAAATACGCCTTCTATAGATATCTCCACTTTTGAAACGATTTTATATGTAAAGATCATTTTCTTCATGTATATTTTACTGGCAAAAGAAAGCCCTTAGCAATTAATCTCTTCCTGTTAGGATGAGAGCATATGAAATCAATTCATAAAATGTTGAAATCGATTCAAAAAATGTTGAATTACGTGTAGATTTAGATTTCATGTTAAAATTTGCAAAACATAAATATATTAGAATATATATCAAATCTTATTTAAGGATAAGTATTAATAGAGTTCTCATTATTTTACCAAGCATAAATTTGAAATTTGAAATTATTATTTTTAATTAAAAACATAGCATTATAACAGATTAATATTCCATAATTTTTTATTTACTAAGCATTAAAAAAGCATAATGTTCTCATAGCAGCACTAGTACAAAGAAATAATAGATTAGTAAACCTAATATGTATTGAAAATATCCTATAATTTTTTAATTTACTAAGCATTCAAAAAGCATAATGTTCTCATAGCAGCACCGGTGCAAAAAAAAAAAAACATTAGTAAGCCTAATATGTATTGAAAATATCTTGTACTGCCTTCTTCAACTAATGGCCACTGGATATATTTAAGTACCAGTTCTCTTAACAAGTGGGTGTTTCCTTGAATACATTGATTATGTAAACTAATACATAGATTTTAGTGATAGTTTGACGTGTGCATATATGAATTCTCAATTCCAAATAGTTTCGTATATTAACGAAGTTAACAAAAAAAAATAGAATACTTACGTTATCGCTGTTGGTAGCGGTTAATTACTTCACTTCCACAAAGTTTAAAAAGTCATCCACTGCCCTGCTGAGTGGTTGCCGAAATGTTGAAGAGTCAACCACCGCCACAGTATTTTGATTTTATAATGCTGTCAAGGTTCCGTAGGGGCAACACACAACATTGATTTCTAAAGAAGCAGTTACAACCTTTGTCACAACTCATCGAATAATTATTGGAGCAAAGTATTACATTGGTTTTTGAAGACCATTTTTTGAAGAGGTATTCATTGACCTGTTCCAGCCGATCAGATTGTTGAAGGGGCATCCATCGTTCCTGTTGCATCCCATGAAAGGGAAGAGTATCCACACAAATTCTGAACAGTCAATTTTGATTTAGATGTACTAAAAGGTCAAACTAATTAAATGACCGACTATATTTCTGATGTATAAATACTGATGTAATCTTGGTTTTGTGATATATAGAGACATGGTGAGGAATATAAATTCTGAGTTGAATATGAAACAAAGTTTTAGCTCTGTATTATTGTTTCTATGTTCCTCTCTGTCTTTGTGAGTTTGAAAACTCGTTGTTGAATATTTAAGTTTAACATTTTGATGCAGCATAATAATTTTTTGAGCATATATGATTGACTGTGGAAGTTTGAAATTAACTTGATTGTTGAACATAGTATCAGTCATTATTTATGAATGCAGGGGAGTTATAAATTTGAGTTGAAGTCATTGTTGAGACTCATTTCCTGTAGATTACTATTAGCTGAAATAGTCTGCTGAAACAATCCTGTAGAATGCAGTTAGCTGAAACAGTTGTAGAACTTTATGTTCTTGCCGAAATGCGTCCTGTAGGTGTCAATGTGGTTTTCCAGTGAGGTGTACGTGTTGTTGTTACTGTGTGTAGCACTCCATTGTCTTCCCACAACAGTATTGGAGCAAAGGAGAGGTGTGATAGAGTTGTATCTCTATCCTTGAGTGTTTGTATGAGTTGAAGCTCACTTGCACTGTGCCTAAATCTCCTTCAATTGGTATCAGAGCAGAGTGTTTATGATTTATGTTTGTTGGCTCTCTGCTCACTTCATGAATGAGCCGTATGATTGTATGTTGAACCTTTTGTGTCTTGTTTGGATATTTTCCTGTTGATTTTTACTCTAGTGCCTCCTTCATGCTACGTAGAAAGAGTAGAAGTAAGTTTAGTTTGCATGTTCATCTATGTGTTGGTAAGAGCTCCTACGCTCCCTCAAATAAAGGTTTAATCATCATTTAGCAGCTGAATTCTGAATCAAGTGTTTCTTGTGTCACCCATATTTTGGTTAATTTGTTCAAGCCTAGTTGTGGCTTGTGTAAAGAGAAGAAAGGTTTGTAGCCCGTGGAAGAAGTTGTTTCTATGTTTGTATTTCCTCAGATAGAGGTTGATCAGTGGAAAGGGATACATTCCTCCTCGTTGAGAGCTCCCATTGTTTTGGAAGTTTGTTTGATTTGAATTGAAGCCATTATGCGTTAAAGAGGACCAAGAGGCCGTATCTTATTAAATTAATTTAAATTGTGTGCAAGTATTTATTTGAAGACAAAGACATGGGAAAAAGAAAAAAAGATTATGCGAATGAAGAAGAATGTTGTTAATGAAATAGAAGTTGGTTTTGCCATAGCAGATATATTAGGAGAAGCCACCATGGAACCTGCTGAAGTAGAGGAATTTCAAGAGAAGGAAGAGGATACTGAAGCAAATGAAGTTCAAGAAAAGGTGGAGGATGCATGGATTAAAATCTATTATCCACCGCCATATTTCTCAGGTATAGCTAATGAATGTTGTTCAATTAATATGAAAAATTTCTTACATGCTAGAGGTTTATGGAATTTTGTTAATGATGGAGTTAGGAAACCCCGGGATGAGGCAAACGATGCATTTGTCTTGTACTACATCCATCAAGCTCAGGATGATAACATTTTTCATGTAATTGCTGAAGCAAACACAGCTGGAGAAGCATGCAAAAGTTTGAAGAGAAAGTTTGATGTAAGGGGGATATATATGGCTGAGTCACAGCCTGTTAACATTTCAGTAGACAAATTTGTAGAAGCAACAGAAGATAGTCAAATTATTTGTGAATCTCATTGTTTTGTTGATCTATCAATTGATGAAAATGTTGTTGAAACTAAAGAAGAAGATGAGGTTGTTGTATCTTGTGTAGTGGTAATAGAATTTGAAGAAGTTGAAATTGCTAATGATAAAGATGTTGATGTAGTTTCGAATTTAGATGTCACTGAAGTGAATTGTGAAAATGATGGAATGGTTAACATGCAGAATGTTGATAAAGATGATAAATTCCTCAAGTGTGAGCACAACAGAGAAGTATTTGCACAAGAAGAGTCCTTGATGGACGTGCCCATGCAGGTACTTAAATCATGTATTGAATCTGATGATTGTGGACATGTAGGAACAGTGAATCTAGAAGACAACTACGAAGATGTTGTAGAAGTCAAAGACCAAGATTAGTTTGAAATAAATTACAATAATCACGTTGCAGAAAATGAAGAGTGTTGCACTTATCCATTTGGTGAGCATAAGGAAGATGATAAAGCTTCGTGTGAAAAATACATTTATGAATATGGTGTATCTACTAATGGAAAAAGTGTTAGTGATATTTTTGAAGAAGAATCTGTGTAGCGATATTGAATGGTGCAGATAAGGACAGAAAAGAGAATGCGATTTTTTCTAATAATTTGTTCTTTAGTGATTATGCAAGTACAAAGGAAGAAAATGATGAAGTATTGGCTTGTAAGTCAAATATTGAAGGTGAAGTAAATGCTAGTGTAGCAGTTTGTTCTTTGAATATTCCAATGATGTATGTTGCTAATGACAACTATGAAGAAGGTGCCAATGAAGCAACCGATATCTGCGAAACTGCTGATAGAGAAGTAATGGTCATTGATGACCATGATGATGGAATGAAGACTTCCATATTAGCAGTATTTGAGGAAACATAAAAAGCTAAGAAAGATAAAGTGCATTGTGTTGAAGTGCTTGAACCTGTTTGTGAGTTTTTGGAAAATATTGATTATTTTAATTTTGTTGAAGAATTTGATAAGATTGTTGAAGAATGCACAGAAGTTGCAGCGAATGAAATAGATAAAGTACAAGCATAAGGAATCTATAATGATGTTCAAAATAAAAAGGTTGATGATTTGGTGATTGCAAAAACAGTGATAGAAAAAGAGTTGCATAATGATAACACTCAAAATGTTATATGTCCTGCTACTGACAGTGTAGCTGAAATAAGGAATGATGTCCTTGATGAAGAATTGAAATTCTTGGAAGAATGGCTTGAAAAGCCAAGATATGATGATAAATATGTTAGTCTTGTTGCAGAAGCAGATATGGAGAATGTTGATTGCCTTGTTGCGAAAGTAGAGGCATAGTTGAATGAAGAGACAATGACAGCTCTCAGAGAAGTGCAAAATGAAAAGAATCAATATGGTTCACATTATGATAATTTATATAATTTTGACAAAATGATTGAATGTGCAGGTGAGAAACCAATCGAAGATGAAGAAGAACCAACTGAAGATGATATAGGAAATGATGAGTTTGTTTTGAATGAAGAAAATTGCACCGAAGATGAACTCGTTGAAAAATTAGTTGGAAAAATATTCATGCCATGGAGTCCTGAAGAAATCAGGCATTATTATTTGTTAATGTGTCTACATAATGACATTGAACTAATTACTCTTGGTGAATTCAAAGATAGCTTGTGGGATCTTTGTATGCCCACGTTACAGTATTTAGAGGAAAAGATTTGGATTGGAGTCCTTGGCATAAAGGACATTAAAAATTTGAATGATGGTAAGCAAATTGAAGAACGTTGTGCAATTGAAGTTGATCATAATGAATTTGAGGAATCAAAGAAAACAATGAAGGTAAAGAAGAAAGTGAAGATGAAGAATCAAAAGTATTCTTGGTATAAAGTTTGGCATTCTAAGCCAAGTAATGATGAAGCCGAAGATGAGAATGATGTAATTAAAATTATGAATGATGATTGGCTTGTAAAATCCAAGAAGGTTGAATGCAATGGTCTTGATTTTGAAGTAAATGATGAAATATTATATTTTGAACAACCAACTGAAGATGAGGAGAACAAATATCGTAGAATTGTTGAGCAAAATAAGTCCAAATCCAAAGTCAAAATGGAGAGATGGCTGAAGCCATGAGTGAAGAAAGTGTTGAAGAAGATCAAAGTAAAGACAAAAATAAAATAGAAAACAAAGTTTACATATTTCAAAGTTTGCAGCCGAAAGAAAAAGAAAAGTTGCACTAGTATGTTGTAACAAAGAACGTGAGACAAATTTTTGAGTTGTTTTGATACTGAAAGACTTAGACCAACATGCATTATAGTTGGAATGTTGTGTTTGTAAAGTTGTAGCTATTTGTGTTTGTGTCTGATTTATTTTTGGGTGAATTAACTAAGGGGGAGAATGTTGGCAGCGGTTAATTACTTCACTGCCACAAACTCATTCACTGCCCTGTTGAGTGGCCACCGAAATGCTGAAGAGTCAACCACCACCACACCATTTTGATTTTGTAATGATGTCAAGGTTCTGTAGGGGCAACACACCACTTCAATTTCTAAAGAAGCAGTTACAACCTCTGTCACAACTCATCGAATAATTATTGGGGCAGAGTATTACATTGGTTTTTGAAGAGCCATTTTTTGAAGAGGTATTCACTGACCTGTTCCATCCGATCAGATTGTTGAATGGGCATCCATTGTTCCTGTTGCAGCTCATGAAAGGGTAGAGTATCCACACAAATTATGAACAGTTAATTTTGATTTAGATGTAGTGAAAGGTCAAGCTAATAAATGAATGACTATATTTCTGATGTATAAATATTGATGTAATCTTGGTTTTGTGATATAGAGAGACAAGGTGAGGAATACAAATTTTGAGTTGAATATGAAACAAAGTTTTAGCTTTGTAATATTCTTGCTATGTTCCTCTCTGTCTTTATGAGTTTGAAAACTCATTGTTGAATATTTAAGTTTAAGATTTTGATGTAGCATGATAATTTTCTGAGCATATATGATTGACTGTGGAAGTTTGAAATTAACTCGATTGCTGAACGGAGTATCAGACATTATTTATGAATGCAGGGGAGTTATAAATTCGAGTTAAAGTCATTGTCAAGACTCGTTTCCTGTAGATTACTGTTACCTGAAACAGTCCTGTAGAATGCAGTTAGCTGAAACTGTTAGCTGAAATAGTCAGCTGAAACAGTTGCAGAACTTTATGTTCTTGCTGAAACTCATCTTGTAGGTGTCAATGTGGTTTTCCAGTGACGTGTAGATGCTGTTGTTACTGTGTGCAACACTCCATTGTCTTCCCACAAGAGTATTGGAGCAAAGGAGAGGTGTGATAGTGTTGTAGCTCTATCCTTGAGTGTTTGTATGAGCTGAAGCTCACTTCCGCTATGCCTAAATCTCCTTCAAACGCGTTTATATACAAGATTTTATTATTGATGGATGGATTAGAGAGTATGTAGATGTGTTAAATATGTTTTTATATTTATAGATTGGTATATTATAAGTATGCATTTTATTATGCCTCGGTTTCATTCATTGATAGATTTTATATTAATCAGAAAGTTAAAAGTTCTCCGTACGTAATATGTTGTGCTTTTTTTTCATGAAATATTGTGTTGATAAAGTTTAGGCAATCTTTTTGCAAAGTAGAGGAGAGATCTCGTTTTTATGAATTGTTGTAGGTAAATGTTTGAATGAAGCTTCCTCTCTGGTCCCCTATTGTAAGGTTTCAGAATTGGTGAAATCGAGTGGAATTATTAATACAAATTATACTTGAAAATCCTTCGCCTAGTTAATGCTTAGAAAGAAACCTTGTGAAAAAAGGAGTTAAGAATAAATTGGGGTGGGCGTGTCATATTTAATATCTATGAAAAAACGAACAACAGTCCACTTCAACTGACTTGGTAAACCTTAAGGGAATCATAAGCAGACCCATGGTAATATGATATTCATGACTATATGATGCCAAATTATTTCTAATCAATCTTTTGCAACAACAAGATTTGCAAATCCATCATACAAAAATAATGGGACAATTAAAAACATCTTGCAAATTTGTAGGGGCATCTGCAATATCTGCCATCTTTGATACATGAGGGCCCAAGGCTCATTACTTGTTGCATCAAGTACCTACAATGCAAAGAAAAAAGGAATTGAACAATCTTAAAGTGCGTACATATTTTCATGAAATTATATCTTGACAATCCACATTCATTGGAAAAAGCACACGACTAAAAAATACAACTATTTCAGCCATATTTAATTAACTCGTTCCAACAAACATGGTACACCTACCCTTCACATTTGGGTCTAGTGGAATTGAGCCCAAAGAGGTGACTATGTGGTGGTTCACCTAAGGGAGAAAAATTACAGTGTAAACGTTCTCAAACCAATCAACAAACAAGCAAAGGAATTCGTCTGAATTCAAATGCTACCATTTTTCTATTGCTCAAATACGAATGACTCATCTAAATCATCTATCACCACCTACTACCAATACCATCCCTTTTCCAAACAACGTTTTTTGGGGCGCTAATAATAGTTTTTCAAAATGAAATACTTAATTACATTTCCACACGTGTTAATGACTTAGTCAAAATTACCAAAATATAATTTTATATGACAAAGTTGTGTTATAATTATTATATTAATTATTATGTCTAATTCGCATCCATCCCTGGCTTTTGGACTTTATGGTATAAAATGGCCATCCATTTAAATATAAATATGAAATAGAATGTGAAGTAGCTGCTTACCATTGATGGCTGGAATTTGACGGGCATTTTGTCATGGGCCATTTTGATGGCCTATATTTCATATTAACAGTCAGATCTCAGATCTAAGTACGGCCTATATTTTATATTAACAGTCAGAATGATCTAAATATGGCTTATATTTCATATTATCTCCTGAAAAAATGAAGAAAACAGTAAAATCGTCTGTATTTAGTGTCTAAACGGTCATTGACGGGTGGGATTTTTCCCAGTTCCTATTATGGATCGAATGGAACAATATACAATAGAGAAATCCAACGGAAACAGTGGTAGAGAAGAATTAAATATGAAATTTTTGATATGGGTGAGATGAGAATATATAGTGGTAGACATGGGTGAGCTAAGAATATATAGTGGTTGATATGTGTCCAAAATCAGACTATTATATAAAAAATGCATGCTCCGAAGTCTACTCATTACACATTATTGTCTGCACACTTTACTATTACTAGAGCTCAGAATGTCCATTACACATTATTGTCTGCACACTTTACTATTACTAGAGCTCACAATGTCACATCAGTAAGAAGATTGACGCTGTGAGGAAGCACCTTGAGAAACTTTTTTGTTCAGCTCTCTCCTGTTGTGAAACATTCAAATAGTTCCAAATAAATGAATAAGTATTTACAAAGAAATCATCTTAAATTTCCAAAAATCCCAAAACTAAACGGCGAAAACCACTCCCCAGTCTTCAATACAAGAATACCATGCCGAGGTTCAGAAAAATAAAGACATTAAAACAAATCTCAGATCATCCAAGATATGCTTAGAGAATGGTTTCAAGAAGAACTTTCTGATCAAAAACCTCTAACAGTCTGATAAAAAACTTTCTGTCAATCCAAACAAGCTGTCAGTTTAGCCTTGCTTCCACAATCTTCAGTTGGCGGATAATCAAAAGGTTTAAGGTACAGAGATGGATCATTCAAAATTAACCATGATCTTGATTTACACTGCACAATAGCTAGCAAATCAGTTTTCATCAAAATATGCTCACATTAGAAGTAGAGGAAGTTTGTCTAAGCCCGAAGAAACCCATAAAATTATGAACAATGAGAAACAACAAACTCCATAAACTCCCATTAGTATTGGGCACAACTTGAACAGGTCTCAATTAGGGTGAGCATTTTTCAAATGAAAAAAACTTGAAATCTAAGTTAAAGGGCTTAAATTCAACAAAAGGTTAAAAACTATAAAAGGAGACTTTGAATGCGAAAAGCAACATTCAAAGTAAGAGTCCAAATGCAAAGGAAAACTTCAAATTTACAACAAATAATAAAATGCACCAAAATGAATCAAGGACAACTCATACATTGAACGTGTCAGTTCAAAACTGAAAAAATTAGTAAAAAATCCGCAGTCAATGGCAAGCTTGAGATCAAACTTCAAAGCAACATAAAGTGCTGAAGAACGAACCAAGGAGAACTCCGTCGATGCAAATGTCGAAAAAGCTAAAGGAAGGCCTGGAAGATGACAACAAATTTTAATACAAAGGTCAACGCTTTTAGTAAAGAATTAAAAATGCCTGACTTTAAGATTTCTCCATTCAAATCCTTAAATCTAAAGGAAAGCCGGTTCCTTTAAATGAAATTGCATACTGAAGGAGAACCGGAGAACCGGTAGCATCTTGATTAATAATAACCCAATATAGACTGCTCAAAATCTCGGAATTTTAACTAGAAAATCCAAGTGCATACAAAAAGTGAAGTTTGAGAGGAGAATAGACAATAATCGAGCATGACAGAACTCCAGCGATTCAAATATCCAAATTTAAAACCGGGTCTCGAACATGATCATAGATTTTCAATGAAACGTAAATGCGTTGATGTAAGAGTAAAAAATGCCTATTTTTAAAGATTTCTCTGTTCAAATATTTAAATCTAAAGAAATGACTGGACCTCTAATTAAACCTGCATGCTGGAGGAAAACCAGTCGCATATTGATTGATAATAAGTCAAAATCTCGAAATTTAAATAAGAAATCCAAATGCATAGAAAAAGCCAAATTATCGAAAGCAGGATAGAAAATGATTTATTGATTAAAGCGATAATCTGTCAACAAAATCAAAATTTTGAAGTAAACCTTAAACTCCTCTGAAATTTTAAAAATTCAAATGAAAACGCAAAAAGTCTAATGAATAGGATGCGAAAATGTTGTCGGATAATATAAATACATATGCAGAACTTACCTGATCCGGCAAGCTTCTTGTCTGGATCCGGCGAAAGTATCCCTCGAATCCGATAATATGCACCAAATTCGAATTGCAAATTAACGCCCGATCATTTCAGAGCATGGCTGTGAGCCAGGAAGCAGGTAGTTGTTATGTTCAGACTAAAAAACAGTTTTACAGGAAAGTTTGTGCAGCTGGTAATTAACAGCGATGTAATATTATTAAAACAAAATTTAAATTGAAAATGTAATGAGGTTTCAAAAGTTGAGTGATAGCTTGATTCTGGGTGGCTGGCAAGCTCAATAGTACAACAGATTACTTTGAACCAGAGGATATGACCCTCATTTACCAGCATTGATTGACCACAGAGCGAAAGATACCCACCTAACTTAGAGCTGGTGAAAGAGCATGCAAGAATGCTCCTCCTGGGATGCATGCAATGAGGTTAGCAGATGAGACGATATAGACTAACGTGTCGACTGTAATGGAGGTGGCAGCGTGCAGGTGCAGGTTTGGCAGGTGTCAGTGGAGGTTTGTCAAGTGTCAGAGCCCCGACAAAAATGAAAAGGACAACATTAAATTGAGGCATACATCAATCAACAACTGCTTGGTGGGAAACACAAAACGAGGACGACGTGATCCTCTACAGCCCCATTAGCCCCATCACATAATAGATAAATAGATTTTAAAAAAAATGTTAAATTTGAATATTTTTGGAACTATATAAAGTTGTAAGAAATGGATTAATGATGTTGAGCGAATACTAAATAGTCCCCTGCGGGGATATAATAAGTGAGTTTTATGGGATGCTTCAACACGCCGAGTCTTTATGTTTAACTTCCTAGCTGGCATATAATGACTATACTCCCCATTCAATCCACTGCTACCTCACCCATGATAGAAGGATGGGAGATCATACCATTCCCTTCTCCTATAAAATTGACTTGTAATTTAAATTCCCATATTAGAGAGATACAATATCCATATCTAAACCTAGAAACTTCCCAATCTATTGCTGAGTGGAAATATCTGTATTTTAGAAGTCAATAATTTATTTAGGTAAATATATAGGCTAGAATCCGATGAGAATCCGTTCAGGGATTTTTTGAAATAATGTGTTTAAGGATTTTCTTGACCATGATGATTCATGAATTACAGTATCTCCTTTCAACAACCTCATGTTCTCCTTACCATGTGAGTCTTATTAACTGCATTTATTTGAACAATGATTTCTAATATATAATGGTTCTTGTAATTGTTGAAGTGTTTCTCTAAAGGTTATGTACGTGATGAAAATGCCATGCATATCAAATTAGTAGCTTCTTTGACCTTTCTCACAATATCCTTTTTGGATTATTTTGCTATGTAAGTTAAGTAATGAAGATCCGTTGCATATCATTAGTAGATTATCTTTCCCTTTCTAGAGTATATTTTTTGAACTTTTTTCTATCGTTTTAACACTTATTTTACTTTTGTCCTTGGTTAGAGAATAGATATTTTTTTTATTCATCGTCATTTTGTTTATGCTAATTTTTATATATAAATACCACTAATATTTATGTGAATCACTTTACCATGAAATACTCATAACAATAAAGAAAAAACAAACTCCAACGCTCATATGATTACATGAGAAAAGTGCTATATTCAACAAAAAGGAAACCATTGATAGCATGACAAGAAATTGGAGAAAGTAAAATCCTAAGAAATTATTAAATATTTATATATAAAAACACATATTACTAGCACAACCACGGTTGGTGAATACTGATAAGTCAAAGTTATGTTTTAAGTACTTGCTACTAATTACGTTTTTTAGTTAAAATGGTTGTCACTACTTGTTATCCATGTATAAGCTAAGATTTATCCATGCATCATTACCATATATATATATACACACAATTGTTTATTTAGAATTTTGAATTATTCTTATAAAATCAATCCAAACAATACACTTGCTCCATCCTCCTTCAATCTAGGAAAATCATAGATAATAGTCCACCCCAAATTCTAAGATATAAACACATATTAGTATAATAAATAAATCATTAATTTTTATTCTTAAAATTAAAACATAATTACTAATCATTGATTTTTATTCTTAAAATTAAAAGATAATTACTGACCATTAATTTTTATTCTTAAAATTAAAAGATAATTACTAATAATTAATCCTTAAAGAAAAGAAACACACAAATGAAAATTCTACAAAATGCAAATTCTCAAGGTACATCAAAGGACAAACACATAAAGGAGGCAATGAAACCCGAAACCAAAAAACAATTGTGCTCCATGGTTAAACATAAACATATTGTTCAGTGCATGCAATGTTATAAGAACAATCAAATAAGACAAAGAAACCCAAATATATGAGCACACTTTTTGACATTCTATTCAAAGCTTACACAGCTGATATCACAAGAGATACCAATTCTATATGTGGTCCATTTCCATAGTATGGTAGTGGATATAACCAATGGTGGATGCCCCAAAAGGAAAAATCTTACACAATTTCATATAATTAAATTGATATTGGTTGAAGAAAAATAAAAAAAGCAACGTTACATCCTATGTAGCTAATTATCCACAAACCTTCAAGTGCATTTTAGATAGTAGGCATTCTTCGAAACTACCCTCTTGTTTTTCTATTATCGGAAATGGAATTTCTTGTAAATGTAAGAAAGTAGCAATGCCCACACATTTCTTCAAGTGATTTTTAGAGGTAAATAATCCTAAATCATTTAAATTTGTTCAGTTGATATATTCAAATCATATATATTTTAATGAAAAAATCCATTCTCTAAGAAAATAATCTCTAAAAATATGAAGACCATCGCTTGATACCAAACTAAAGCATTCAAAAGCTCAGGAAGCATTGCTATCAAATCCCTAATAGCTACTTTTAATCATCATGAATGATGTGAGATCCTCTTACTGATTTCATACTTTGAAGCACCCCCAATGATGATTGACCAATTATTGCAATATATTATCAAGTGATACAGTTCATGGCTTCAAATTTATGATTTGAACAAAAAATAAGATTTACAGATGAGATTTTCTTTTGTAGTTATCTCCTTCAAAGGGAATATTTGAAATGCTGCACAACTCAGAATAGTTTTTACATGCTAAAGAAAACTATATAGCAATTACAACCATTCTTACATGCAGCTAATTATCCATAGCATGCAAAGGCTCATTTTAGACAGTGGGTAAGTCTCCCCTTGTTTTGGTCGTTATCTAGAAAGGGCTTTGTGTAAATGTAATACAGTTATCAATGCATTCACATTAGTTATGTGATATTAGAAGGTGGATTATCTAAACAAGTAAAATTTTCATCTCGTGATCTCATCAAGATGGGATTTAATAGCAAATTCCGTGGTCTCTAAGAAATTTCTCACTAAATCTGAAGACCATCATGTAAATTAAGACATTCATAAGCTCAACATTCATAGAGATAAATTCCCTAGTTCCTACTCATATGAAATATTGACTCCGTACTTCATTGCATAAACCACACATGCTCTAAAGATGTCCTTACATTAAAATCTCCTTCACAAGGAACATTTGATGTGCTACACCCATATGTGTACCCATATGCACCAGAATGCCTCCAAACACACTCATGAAAAAATAAGACTTCACATGCAAAAAAGAATTGAAACTGGAATCATGTGGTGTGCAAGTCCAATCTGTTCTCATACACTATAGAAAATGATAGAAAAAATTAGATTTTTACATATAGAGAGAATTATTGCATTAGACAGAAATCTGATATGTTTGCTACTTTTAAGAAATGGAAATCTTTGGTTGAGAATGAGACAGGAAAAAGGTTGAAGTGTCTCAGATTTGATAATGGAGGTGAGTACTGTGGCAAGGAGTTTGATAGTTACAGCTCATACCATTGGAATCGTAGAGAGAAGAAAATACCAAGAACACCACAAGAAAATGGTGTGCCAGAAAGGATGAACAGAACAATCATGGAGAGTGAAAGGTGTATGAGATTGCATGCAGGGCTTCCTTTACAGTTTTGGGGAGATACTGTAGATACTGTTGTTTACTTAATAACAAAGGGCCTTCAAGTAAATTGGATGGTGGTATTCCAAAGGAGGCATGGATAGGAAAAAAGGTAAACTACTCTTTTCTGAGAAATTTTGGTTGTGAAGCATTTGTCCATATTGATAAAGAAAATAGAACAAATATTGAGGCTCAATCCAAAAAAATACCTTTTTTGGATACGGGGTTGTGATTTTGGTTATCGCTTATGAGATTATGAAAAAAAATAAAAAAAAATAGGAGTAGAGATGTGGTATTCAATGAAAAGGTCATGTATAAAGATCAGTTGTAGGGAAAGAAATAGGAAAATGAAAACACAGAGTACATAGTGATTGATGAAATCAAAGAAAATGAAGTTCCAAACGTGTCGAAAAATCAAGAACAATAGTAGGTACCTCAAACTCCTGCAAGTGTTAGGAGATATACCAAGTTAGGTAGACGCCCTGAATGATTCTCTCCTTCACTGTATTGTTTATTGATGACTGATTCTGGTGAGCCAGAATGTTATGAAGAAGAAATAAAAGTGGAAACTAGAAGGAAGTGGGAGCAAGGAATGAATGAGGAGATGGACTCATTGGTTAAAAACCAAAATTGGGATTTGGTTAAGTTTCCTACTGGTAAAAGGGCATTGCAAAATCAATGGGTTTACGGTTTGAAGGAAGAAGATGGAGGAAAGAAGCAGTACAAGGGAAGACTTGTTGTAAAGGGGTTTGTACAGAAAAAAGGTATAGATTTTGATGAAATATTTTTTCCTGTTGTTAAAATGCATTCAATTAGAACTATTTTAATTCTAGTGTCGGTAGAATATTTTCATCTTGAATAGTTAGATGTAAAAACAAACTTTTTCCATGGGGATTAGGAGGAAGATATTTATATGCAGCAACCACAGGGGTATGAGTTCAAAGGGAAGGAGAATTTGGTATGCAGGTTGAAGAAGAGCTTGTATGGCCTAAAGCAAACTCCAAAGCAGTGGTATTTGAAATTTGACAGGTTTATGACAGAACAAGGTTATAGTAGATGTCATTCTGATCACTATGTTTATTTCAATAGGCTAGATAATGAAAGATATATTATCTTGTTATAGTATGTGGATGACATGCTTGTTGCAGGGTCTAACATGCAGGATATAAATGTCCTCAAAAGGAAGTTATCTAATTCATTTGCAATGAAGAATTTGGGTGTTGCAACTCAAATCCTTGGTATGAGAATAACCAGCATAGTTCCAAATCCTAGGCTCTATCAAGAGCCAAGAGGGATCAAATCTCCTGAGGTGCAAACCTCTCCTTGAATAGCTCCTTGAGTGCAATACCTGAGCCAACTAATCCTAAGCTCTAAGCCACATAATCCTAAGCTCTAAAGTCTCTAGTTTAAGTCTCATATTTACTTTTTACTTTGTATTATTCTTTTTTGTTTATGGCCGACATAATATTTATTACTTTTTACTTTGTATTATTCTTTTTTGTTTACTTTGTATTATTTTGTTACTTGACAAACTCGACAAACTCTAAAATCTCATATTTACCTTTTACTTTGTATTAAAATTAAAAAGTAAAGTCTCTAGTTTAAGGGTGAAATCGCGAACCTAGGAAACACTTATGTGACAAACAGAGTGAAAAAATGGAGTGTGGGCATATGATAATGCGAAAAAAGTCAAACTGAAACTCTAGGCCAAGAGTTTTGAGAGTTCAAACTCTGGGCTGAGAGTTTAAAAAAATTCTAGGCCAAGAGTTTGAACCAATCGCTGTGCTGTATTTAAAAAAAAACTCTTGGATGAGAGTTTGAACTAAATTCTAGGCCGAGAGTTTGGAAGACATTTTCTCGCCCAAGAGTTTATGGTCAACAATTCCAACACCATTTCTGCATAATTCAGAAATTGGTCACTTTAACAAGGTCGGACCACTACAAAACATGAGAATTACATGTCGGAGTTTATACCAATAGATTCATCATTCAATCTACTGTCTAGTAATATAAGTTTTTTTCAATTTCATTTAGGATTACTATATTTTTCTATCTTTTTACTAAACTTTATCATTAAAAAATTAAGTGTCTAAAAAATCAGTCACAATGAAAATTCAATATCATCACAATGACGAAGCCAAATTTTTTTTAAAAAATACAAGGATGTTTCTTTAAGTGTCCTCTTCAATGGGTTGGTTTTAGTTTTTTTGATAAGAGTAACATTTGAAATAAAATGTGAAGACAAAAACATGTGTCGATAATGCACCATTTTCTGAACATACGCTATTTCGATAAATAATAAAAAATAGTTCCCAAGTCTTAAAAGACTCGAAATATAGTCTAGGATCAAGTTTAGTGTGTATATTATGAGCATACAATTGTTTTCCCTAAAATGAGTAACCATCTATCAAAAAACCATCGTCAACACAGGTCACTCATTATCCATACCTAAACTTTTCAAGTATATATTGTTTGTTGACAACAAATTTGTCCGACGATATGTCCATAAAAAAAATTAAAAAAAATACGAGTAGAAAGCTAATTCAATTATGTAAAACCTTTGTGTTTACTTCAAGTTGAAATTCCTAAGGGAGATACGGGTTTGAAGAGGTCGAAGTTGAAAAACATAAAAATTAGTAGTTTTTTTTTGTCAAAAACAAGCCAAAATTGTTTCCCAACTTCATGTTTTCACCCTTAAGTCTCATATTTACTTTTTACTTTGTATTATTCTTCTTTGTTTATGACTGACATAATATTTATCACCTAATCCTAAGCTCTAAAGTCTCTAATTTAAGTCTCATATTTACTTTTTACTTTGTATTATTCGTTTTTGTTTATGGCCGACATAATATTTATTATTTTTTACTTTGTATTATTACTTTTTGTTTACTTTGTATTATTTTGTTACTCAACAAACACTCGACAAACTCACACATGTTACAAGATCTCCCTCATAGTGGGCTGTAGAGCGCCTCTCGACGCAACAAGAGACAGGGAAAATCATAAATTGACATTGTCTCAGGGTGAGTACATATAAAAGGTGTTGGAGAGGTGTAGAATGCATAATGCAAAATCATTTAGTACACCTTTGGACAACCATTTCAATCTAAGTAACGAGATGTGTCCGTAAACATTGGAAGAGATAGATTACATGTCCAAGGTTCCCTATTCATCAACAGTTGGAATCTTGTTGTATGAGATGGTGTGCACAAGACCAGATATTGCACATAGAGTGGGAGTTGTGAGCAGATTTATGAAAAATCCGGGTAAAGAACATTGAAAGGCAATATAATGGATTCTCAGGTATTTGAGAGGTGCTACCACTCATGCATTATGTTTTGGAGGTTCAAACATTGTTCTACAAAGATATGTTGATGAAAATATGGCAGGTGCTAAAGATAGCAGGAGGAGCACCACAGGGTATGTCTTTATTGTAGGTGGAACAACAGTAAGTTGGATTTAGAAAATATGAAATTTTGTTGCACTTTCAACAACGCAATCAGAGTAGGTTGTTGCTACAGAGGATAATAAACAGATGATTTGGTTATAGAGGTCCATGGAGGAATTGGATAAGAAGTAGGAGAATAACAGGTTTTATAGTGACATCCAGAGTGCCATTTATCTTGCAAAGAACTCAACCTTCCATTCTAAGACTAAACATATACAGCTCAAGTACCATTTCATATGGCCTGTTTTAGAAGATGAACCGTTGAAGCTAGAAAATATACACACTAGCTAGAATCCTACAAACATGTTGACAAAGGTAGTAACCAGAGAGAAACTGAGTTCCTGATCGGTTTTAGCTGGTCTTCAAGCACGAAGGTGAAGATGAGAAATTTACCAGATCCAAGGTTTAGAGCATAGTACAGCAAGTGCAGCAGCGGTGGAGTTGCTATAATCAGTCTCCAAGTGGGAGATTGTTGGTTGTGGAGCCTAATCTTCCTTTAAATTCAGAGGTCGTGTTTCAGCCATGTCTAGATCCCAACCCATGAAGGGGGGGTTTGGGGGGGATTTCCATCCCAAAAGAGTCACCATGGGGGGTCCAGGAGCGGTGGAGACTAGTTTGGGAGCACCCCCTGGCGGGGGTTGAAGGGCAGCGCCCCCATAGCAAAAATTTTGGAAAAAATTCCTTATAAAATGTTGTAATTCCATAGTCGTGACTTGGTCAATAATGGGTGATTTATGGACCCATCGTATTGGGTGTTCCATTGTATTTTCCCATGGTAATCGCTCTTTAAAAGGAAGGCATCATAATATGAATGTGTATTATAGCATTGTAAAGATATCTATGATTGTGTAAGAGAGACTGTAAGCGATTGAAGAGGAAGTTACAATGGATGTGTTGTAGGTTGTATCCCTTTGTTTGTTGGATGGTATAATAATAAGGAACAAAAATTTTTGTGTGGACATATCCCATCTTGGGTGAACCACGTTATATTGGTGTCTCTCTTGTATTTTGTTTATGTGATTTATATTTGCATCTTGTTTATTGTTATTGCTTTGAGATCCTATTTTTCTAACACATGATCCATGCTATCTCACACATTTTTTTGGTATGTAATTTTTCCATGTATCTCCATGCATCATTTATTATTCAACCTTTTTTTTATAATTTTTGGAATTCTATATATTAACAATATTCCATAACTTGCAGGGATTAAAACATAGGGAAAATATGTATGTTTAGTATGTGGTCCAAGAGTTCAATATCTAGACATTCAAGAAGTTTAGGAAAGGATGTGTACAATGAGTTTAGGCATTTTCTCCATAAGGACCATAGTTATCAAACTTTTGAAAAAGATTACTTTAATGGAAAGGAAGAGAGTGGGAAAAAAGCATGAAGAATGATGCGTCAATTATAGGAAAAATACATTTGAGAAGATCCATGGTAAGCAATTGTTTGTAGTTACTTTGTTTTTTGTCACTTGTATTTATTTTTAGATTTCCTTACCTTAACTAATAAAAATAATATTTCATTTATACTTCTCAAAGGCCATCATGGTCAGCTTCTATGGGATTTGAAACAACACTCTGCCTAATTCATTCGGTTTCCATACTATGAGCACCTACAAGTAGCTCATTTGTTTGACACAATTCATATTGGAAATAATGTCATAGAGTGCTTGTGGAAAAATATAGATGAGAGGATAAACAAGAAAAAATCTATTAAATTTATTAGTGACATTAAGGAATATCGAACTCATTACAACATTTGATTCATTGCTATGGTAGTAGAAATTCCACCAATCTTTCATCATGGTTATTAATAGAACAAGAGAGCACTATTGTAAAAGATGTTGTATGGAAGATAAAAATTCCCAATGGTTTTGTTTCAAACATAAGTAATATATTAACAAAGCTCGACAATTTTAGTGGAGCTAAAACTCATGATTGTCATACATTTATTAAAGTTCGACGTTTTACAACCTTGATTATCTTTTGATATATACATTATTTGTTAGTAATTCATGTTTGTATCTATTTGAATTATATGTAATGATATATAGCTTATTTGTTAGTAATACACATTGCATATTTGTTGCAGTATGTTCTACCTCTAGCTTTTCCTAATAGCTTTGACAATAGTTCATAAAGAAAGTTATTTATGATCTCATCAACTGCACGATGTATGTAAAATGATATCATTGAATTATTGATTGTATACACCATCAATACTTTATTTTCTTGCCTTATATATTTTAATGTTGACACCTCAAATTTATTTGCACTCATAGGTGGTTAACATCTAAAGAAATAAATAAAGAATATATCAAGTGTTGGAAAAAATAAATTCGTCAACTAATGTGTGAGATACAAAATTATGTACGTCCAACCTTTTTTAATGCACATGAACACTACCTCATACACCTAGTGGAAGAGATTGAAATATGTGGACCCATATACACAAGGTCAATGTAGTTGGTGGAGAGGCACTTGAAATCAATGAAGGCTTTTGTTAAACAAATATCATGTACAAAAGGCTCAACGGTCAAAAGCTACATGCTATATCAATTCAATGTATAGTTTAGTGAGTATTTACCCCAAATAGTGGGTGATATGGATGTCATGCTCCTTTGGGATGCCAATTCCACCAAAAAATTTAAAGGGGAGGTGTTGTTGGGGAAAAGCAGATGGAGAAAAGTGAAAGGTAAAAACTTGTATTGTACTTAATATCTTTTTACATGCTTGTGGTAGATTAATTAGTAGCTTGTTTGGTTAACTAAATTTTTTTTGTCATTGTTCGAGGTAGTATAGAGTGGGATGCAATTCATTTATATGTTACAAATAATATTAATTAGATAAAGAGATGGATAGAATGATGTCAACAATTTTACAGTTCCTTATCATGGAATAGGGTGGTAGAGTTGATCAGAAAAGCTTATTTGGATCATGATATAGATTTTACCCAACAAGAAATTGATATCGCATATGGTGCAAAAGATATAAATGTAAGCAATACCTAACTTTCATTTTTATATTTCAAATTATCTATTTTCTTTTCTTGCAAAGCATCTTATACATATAGTTACTAATTCCTGGTAATTCATTTATAACATGTTGAGCGTGTAGGTGAGTTTAGACATCATAAAGCTATGTGGTGTAATGGTAGAAAATATAGCACCAAACAGTTGGATGGGAGGAGGAAAACATGTGAAAGTGGGATAGATGCAATCTTTCAAGTTATTAATATTTCCACAAGGGTGATAGACATATGCTTCAATCATATTTGAGGTACTATGTATATTTGGAAGATATATTGGATGATAGGCTTTAAATCCTTTAACGTGGCTCTCTTTAAGGTGAGGTGGTACACATTGTTGCTATAAGGTGATGAAATGATGGTTATTGATTATGACAATGGATTTACCATAATTAATACTAATAAGTATGAGCTAAATACATCCCTATAATGTGAATAGGTTTTTTTTTCAGAGGTAAGTTGGTTATTCATTGTTAAATTTGATCCAAGAGAATATATCGTAAAATATTCTAAAGAAAATGTTCATGATCAAGAAAAATAATATGTAAATGAAGAGATGGAAAAAGAAGTGTATTAATATGAATGATATGATATAATTTGAATTATATCATATAAATATTAACAAAAACATAAATGTTAACTAAATTATATATATACAAAATAAGTTAATGTTCTCGAAAAAATAGAAAATATAATAGATGATTTTTTAAAAATTTATGCTTATTTAATTGAAATGGTGAAATTAAAAAAAAATCAATAAATATTTATAACAAAGAATAATATTAAAATTAATCTATTTATTGAATTAAAAATATTATTGTATTAATTACAAAAATAAGTATAATTCATGTAATGCCTTAGTAATTTCGTTTGGCCCTTTCGTTAAGTTTGTCCATGTTAACCGAGCCTTTGTATGATATTTATGTCGACGCCAACGTCGGTTAGGGGGTCATACAGCCCATGGCGCCCAATAAACTATTACAAAGGTTATTCTCTTTGAAATCCAGAAGCCTGCAGGTATGCAAATTCCCAATCCTTGCTATAGGTGCTGAGCTCTCTCTTTATAGTGTTAAATCAAAAAGGGTGAGGAACCGAGATATAGTAAACTGGAAAAATAATATAAAAAATACAATATTTAAGGATCGTAATAAAAAAATTTGATTCTAGGAACGTCAATAGGAAATTTCTCAACATATCAAAGAGGTCGAGGTAAAGAACGCATACACTAACCAAGATTGAACATGGACTATGGACTTATGCATATTAAAGTATGTGGAGTTACCTTCAAATATAGTCCCATAGGGAGCAACTTCAACCTTAGCCAAAGAATTATATACTAGTTTACTTATCATCTTAATAAATTTATGTATTATTATACATAAGTATAGATTTATTTTAAACTTAGATTACTAAGTAATGAGTGGGATCCAATATATTGAGGTATAATTTTTTATAAGTTCAAAAAAATATACATCTCAATAAATTTGATCCTTTTAGGTGCTTACTTGATAGATCAAGGTTTAAGATTTATTTATTTATTTTATGAGTCATATAGATTTTTAACAACTTTTTATTTGATTTTAAATTTTTATTATTTTATAAATCATATAAATTTTTTAATTACTTTTTATTTTTGATAACATAACATTACATCATGTAACAACATCTTCCCATAACACATGATTAGTTGTGAATATCATACCTGAACATTATTAAAACGTAAAAATGGTCGATCATACCAACATCATACCAACATCTTCCATTTGGTCGATCATAATTTAAAACGTAAAGCTTAAACTTGGGTATGGATACACTAACTCTTGGAATTCAATTGATGGGATTTAACAAAATGGTTAAACTGCGTAGCTCTCGATATCACCACAAAACATTTTTAATTGATGGGATTTAACAAAATGGTTAAACTGCGTAGCTCTCGATATCACCACAAAATAATTCAAGAGTCATAAATATTTATGAAGAATGAGACTTGGTAACTAACACCATTTGCACGAGAGAAAGAGATACAAGTCTTTTTGTCATGAAATTGATTAAATTTATTTATAATTAGAGTTTGTAGTTTGTAGATATAAAATGTTCGTTGATAATTAAATCGAATTCGAGATCTTTTAATTATTAATTATTTCAGTGAATGAAACTTGATCAATATATTTAAACTATAAAGTAAGTTATGTAAACATAAAATATTCATATACAGCTAAAATGATTTAAAGATCTTTTAAACTAATGCGAAATAGTTTAGGGATACCAAAAGGTTGAATCATATACATATATAAGTGAGTTACGCATCTTAGCTTTAAAACCACAAAATATAAGATAAAAAAACCCTTCTTATTAATCCAATTTTGGCTCAGAATTTGTGTACTAGAATTGAATTATAAACTGTTCTAATGATCATACGAAAACGTACAAAGTACACAATTAAATACATTATATAAAGACATTTAAATTAAGTTTTATTTTATTTTTCAAAATATTATAAAACAAAATATACTTTATTTTGATTTAATGGTTCTTTATACAACAATTAACAATGCCAATTTTGGTTTATAATCTTAAAAAGGTAAGTAATCACTATTGTATCATATATTTTGAAATTCAAAATTGTATCCAATAAAAATTTACTTCCGAAAATTTTAAATCGATACAATCAAATTTATATATATTTATTTTTTTCTCACACATTATATATATTTATTTCTCTCTTACACATAATTTAATCATTTTTCATTTTATAATTTTCTTTATTTATTTCCACTTTTATATAAAAATGTTAAAAGATTAATGGAGTGTGGAAAGACTATTTGGTTTTGAAAACAGCTAAATTGACCAACCTTGTGTTGTGGGAGAAAAATAAATTATTCTTTAAAACGCTAATCACTCATGTTATCTTATATATCTATGAAGCTTGGAGGTTGTCACATCTCTAAATTTCTATGGTCAAATCTATTAAAAACTATTCATAGACATTCCTTTCAAGCCCATAATCATGGGCTTAACAAGCAAAAACTTAGATCCATTTACTGCAATCAGCTACAATGCCATTAATCTAAAATTCCAAAATAATACTTACTTGAAAAGTCTAAAATAAGTAAGGTGGAAAACACTGGAGAAATGACAGCTCCTCCCAACCGTAGGAGACAAGGCAGCAAAAATGCATGCCTAGCTTCACCCCCGAGCTGGATCACCACTTTCAATACCAGTGGATTAGCACCGACTACAACGCAACACTCCACCAAGGAGTCTATAACAGTCTAATAAGATGGACTTATGAATTCGAGAGAACACTCAACATAATCTCAGCAGCATAGTAATCCTCTCCTGCACAACATGGCATCCCATGCTATCTCCGTGCATCTCTTTATAGTTATTGCCCAGGTCTTGTGCCATCATCAATCAAATCTCAAGCAATCTTGGGATCCCTACATCCCTACATTAGTGGATCATGTTGGAGTGTTGAGATTTCAGCTTGGATTTGATTGATATTCATAATCGGTGTGCTATCTCTTGTCCATGGTTTTAAGTGGTGTCCCCTCTCTTAATTGATCATTCTGAGTGTTCCTTTCCTTTTATTGAAATAAAATAGTAATTTCTAGTGCACATTATTCTCTCACATAAGCTTGAGTTACAAGTTTAGAGTTTTCATAACTCTTTCTAAAAAATAATTACTTTGTGAGTAAAATCATTTCCTCGAAAATAAAATAATAAAAATGTTTTTGTGGGGGTGTTACATTCCCTCCCCCTTATTTTTAACACCGTCCTCGATGTTTCTTTTATTCAGATCTCCCTTGCTCTTGCTGGAACCATGAAGGATATGCCTCTCGCATACAACCCTCTAGCTCCCATGTAGCCATTTTCAGGGCTAAAAGAGCTTCCATTGCACTTTAATTGGAGCCATTTCTTTGTTCTTCAACATTAGTTCCTTCTTCTCGAGGATGTACAAGGATCATATTTTATTTTTTCTCGGGCTCTACCTGAATCATGCCCCAAGCAATGACATGAGTAGGATCATGTAAATAACGAAACATAAACAACATCAAGATTACAGAAGGAGGAAGTGAAAACTAGCTACTAAGGCATTTCATATCACAAGTCATGTAGTTTGATTCCACCAACCTTATCAAGGAAAGTTTTAAGACTCTTGCACTTTAATCTTAAAAACTATTTTGTTAATGGATTGTTAACCACTTGATTCTTGACCACCTCATCTAATATCGTGCTAAGTATTCACATGTCATTCATCTAACATTAGTTAATACACCAATAATCGTGTAATAAGTTTATATATATATATATATATAAACTTTCATGCCATCTTTTCCTTCTTGTTATTCCATTCATGCGGGAGTTGGTTTTATGGATTGTGGTTTGATGGAGGAGACTAGGGATTTAATCCCATAGCAACCATAATTTGCACACAAGCACATGCTTTGTAGGTTTTTTGGCATATTTGGTATTTTTTTTCCAAATCTATTGTAAAAGGTTATTGGCAACAATGTTTTTTCCATATCTTTGCAATCCAATTTCTCCATTTTCCGTATAGTTGGAGGCATTGCGAAGAGCAGTTGGATCTCTTTCTAGTGTGTGGTTGTACACCACATTAATTTGCTCATAAGCTCAATGAATTTATGATCGATTCCTCTATTGTAAATGGGTATCTAAAATGGCCTTGTTTATCGGAATCCATATCCAGGATTGGTGTCCATGATGGCTTTTTTGGTACCTTTCATTCTGTACCTTTGCATAGTAGACTCCATGCCACTCATGCAAATAGATTTTGGAGTGTCACCAGTCATTTGTATCCTTGTACTTCCTTTTTTCGCAATGTCTTGGAAATCATGACTTGGGAGTCTTTCTTGCTTAGGTTGTTTTGCATCTTTGTCACCTCTAGCTCGTACTCCATACTTTTGCCATCAATTGTGACATATATTGTTGTCATCTTTTCCACTCAATTCAACATTATTTGTGTGGGTGGGGGTGGGGGTGGAGGGGTGGCATGCAATGCTTCCTTTGGTGATTTTTTATTCACCGTTTTTTATTGAGATCAAGTGTCTTCAAAGTGAGCCTTGTACACAACACCAATTCCTGTTTTGACTTTGTGGTTGCAGCTACTAGTTACCCATGTTTTCCAGTGAGATGGATTGGTGTCCATAGGGACACATAGGATATGATTTTTTCTCGGTTGACTACCTCATCAGGCCTTTTGTGCTGACATTTATTCTAGAGGATCAATTTATTTTGACAAGTGTACATTTAGTTCTTGTTGTCTCAGCAATTTGGAAAGTGCATTCAATACTCAAGAGTTTGAAATTTGCTACTTGGATTTCTAGATGTATCTTTGATGGCATTGACATTGTGGAGTTTCTAGGCCCTCTGGTAAGTTAAAACATTGATTCCTCCTTCGACATCTATATCAAGTCAGGCAGCTAAATGTGTTTGCGCAACTGTTACTGTAATTTGGCACTGTACTGCAGGATATGCTGCATGCTGGATCGGAAACCTCCACTACGGAGTTGGAGTGGGCTATGTCGGAACTACTAAGAAAGCCTGTAGTGATGAAAAAAGCCCAACAAGAGTTGAAGAAAGTCGTAGGACTGAATCGCAAGGTACGTGAGTCTGACTTACCCGATCTCCCTTATTTAAAAGCAGTGGTGAAGGAAACCCTGAGGCTTCATCCTGCTGCGCCCCTTTTGATTCCGCACGAATCTATGGAGTCCTGTATGGTTTCCGCGTATGAAATCCCTGAGAGGACTCGTATTATCATCAACGCTTGGGCAATTGGAAGGGACCCGACGTCATGGGAAGACGCAGAAGAATTCAAGCCGGAGAGATTCATGGATATTGGTCCAAGCAGCTGTGTGGATGTCAGAGGTCAAGATTTCCATTTAATTCCATTTGGGTCAGGCAGAAGAGGATATCCCGGGATGCAGCTGGGGATGGTGGTTGTGGAGTTTGTGTTGGCGCAGATATTGCATTGCTTTGATTGGAGACTTCCCGACGGAATCGAAGGGCCAGATTTGGACATGAATGAGAAATTTGGTATCGCAACACCAAGAGCAGTTTCTCTGCTTGCGGTTCCAACACCTCGGCTCAATGCTTATATTTGACTGCTCGGTTGCCAATTTCGATATAATTGTCGTTTGCTTGCCTGCGGCGGGGCGTCTTTGAAGATGGGGATAGACCAGTGTTCTATATTTGTATATTGTTACATCTTATTTTTGTGACAGCGATAGATGTGTGGTCTTTGCTAGTATATTTGCTGTGTTTTGTTTTAGAAGAACCATTTATAGCTATTTTAATATTTTCTGCTACTTTAGTATTTTGTATTTCGTGCAACCCATATGAAAAAAAAATTCCGATAAAATGTCTTTCTATATGGATATATGCAGGCTGTTGGAAAGAAACTTGTATCTAAAAAGGATGTGGAAAGTAGCGATGATGCTTTTTATAAAGAAATTTGTAAAAGCGAGTTCTATTATGTGATAATGAAACAGTCTGAATTTTTATTTTCAATTCTTTTAGCTTGCTGCAAGCGCTAAAGGATGAAAATTCTTTGTATCTCCAAGAGATAAATTAGTGATTATAACATATAATGTTTATTAGAAAAAGTCAGACAGAGGAAATGTCCTGAAACGTCCAATAAATGAAGAGGGTTGGCACAGTAGATTGCACTGTATAGTCGGCAGTCGGTGGAGAAAGATTTGGACTAGACACAGCTTCCTAATCTGCAATGTAGCTTTATAAATAGAGCCAAATACAACGCAATGAAATGAAATAAAGCCTTCTAGTTTGAAAATTATTGTTTTTTTGCAGTTCTTGTCTGTGTTTTTAATATGGTAGCAGAGCCGAGCTGGGCATAACTCCCTCACAGGAGGCCGAGGATAATGAAAATCCTCCAAAATCTAGTTTAGTTCTCTGTTGTATAGGATAGACTAGTAGAGTTTCATTGTTCTGTGTTTGATTTTCTGTAGAGTGTGAGCGCATAAATAAGGGTTTATGTTTCTGTGTGCATGTTAAAATACTGCAAGTATAGTATGCCAATGTGATTTGTTGTTAGGCTATAGTGCACTAAATATAGAGATGTGTTAAGTCTATAGATACAAGAGATTAGTGCTGGAAGTGCAACTTTTGTGAGTGAAGAAGCCGCTGTAAATGCTGTGCGTGCTGGACATCACTGCTTGGTATTGGCTGTGCCTGTTGAACCCCATTTCAAAGGAGAATCGTTGTTTGCATTTACAGTGAGTTCATGTTGAATAAGAAGGTAGTGTGTAGCCAAGAGGAGGCCATGCTCGAGAAGCCATCGTCTAGTCGGTAGAAGCGGCATGAGTGCTGAGGGCAGCCATTAATGTGTTAAGGGAAATCACTGTTCCACGAATTTCAACCGCGCAGAAGCAAATCCGTATGAGAATATTGATGTCTGTGCGAGGAGCTGCGTCCAGGAAGATACGCCTGAGACCCATGATTTTGAAGCTGCTCTGAGATACCAACTGTTATGAAGAACCCATGTGATGAAAACATAGATACAGACAACTAAAAAGTAATATGTGTGGGCATTATGCATTTGAAGTAGATTAAGTGCTAAAGTTAAAGTTAGGAAACAAACAAAAGGTGGAACCTAGAATCCTTTGTAGAGGTTTTAATGTTTTGAAGTAGATTAAGTGTTAAAGTTAGGAAACAAACAAAAGGTGGAACCTAGAATCCTTTCTAGAGGTTAATGTTAACCATATGTAATGCAACATACCAAAATTTTCAAGGTTAACATGTTGCATCAATGGTGCAATTGAAATTGTGACATTTTATTCCAAAGAACTTGAGTTAAAAGGTGAGATAAATATAATATGCCATTTCTAGAGGCAATTCATTAAAAAACACATCAAAATTGAGATTGTACTATGATCTCCCTTTCCTTTATCAAAAGAAGTTTAATAAAGTTGTTTTTCCAATGTATGGACTATTTTGGATTCCTCAACTTTTATTGCACCTGAATTTGCACATACCAAGCTACAACAAATCTTTCACAGAAGTGGAGTTGTCTATATATTATCCATGATGCAAATTTTATGGTAAAAACCATTTTTTGGGCACAAGTTTTGCTAATATAGAGCCAGTGATGTGATACATTTTTTCCATTCAAATTGACAACCATGGGATTCAATTTAATTCTCAATGTGTTTTTGTGGGGGAGGGTCAAAATTTGTACCAACCATTCATGGTTCATGCTTTATTCTTTGGGCCATTCACTTTCCATTGGCTATAAATGGATAAGAAGAAACCACTTTCAATTTCAAACTTGTTTATAAGCTTTTTTACCCATGAGTAAAAGTAATTGTTTTAACCGATTACTAAGACTACAAGAATAATAAAATGTTATTAAGTTTTAACATATATCAAATAAATCATTTTAAAAAAAAGTGAATAGATAAGTGAAAAGCTTTTGGCAACAAGTGTTAATTTTTCGATAATTTCATTCCATTATCATTCAGGATCACTAAGAGAATAACGTGTATCGATCATAGACACAATAGCAAAGACACACGAGACACAGAGTTTCACGAGGGAAAACCAAGAAGGTGAAAAACCCCGCAAATTTCTCAAAGATAAGATAAGCCACAAACCAAGATCACAATGATCAAACCCAATAAGATGTCTCTAGCAGATGCTCCTCCTCCTCCACAAGTGCGCCACTTTCTCTCTTAGCTATGCGAGCTTGAGAAGTGAGTGAATGAGATAAATGAGAGACACAACCTCTCTATTTATACACTGACTTGAACTGCCAATAATTCACTGGGGGCGACTTGCTACTCAAGTCTAATAACACAACCACATGTCCTAACTAGGGCCGACCCCACACTGCTGGTCTAATAACCCATCAATACGAATGATGACACTTGCAATGTAACTTGTGACACTTGTCAATACAAATGACGACACTTCCAATAAGAGGAATAATACATCTCTGTTGGATATACAATAAAGTACAAATGTAATATACAAGTGAATATCTTCCGAAGTTACAAATACATCAACACTCCCTCTTAACTAGGAAGGTATTCTCTAGACACAGGTCATCAATACATATTGGCGCAAATCCTCAATTCTGGAGCTGGATCATCATCACTAGATCACGGAGCATCATCATCATCATTGCTGCTGTACTCGACATCTCGATCATTGGGCTATCTCTGAATTCTTCTCGTCATAGGAAGTTCTACAGAGCCAGCCCTTTTTCATGTTGGATGTAGGCCCACCACCTGTAGGTATTCATCAACACTGGCCATACTATGGAGTCCTCGGGACTTATTACATGCATCAACAAAACCTTGAAAGAGCATCCCAGTACTTTTACGAGCTCACTGCTCAACCTATCAGATCTCCCAGGATCTTTTACATTCAACTGCACAACCTGTCCACGGCCACGAAGTATCATCCATATACTCATGATCATACTGATCATCTCATCTCATCGTCCACAAAGCATAGCCTAGATGCACATACACAACACTTACACCACCGACATAAGAGAACACATCTACCACCATTCAGGGAAGGCTCCAGCCCTTACTTTTTCGCCATGGGAGAACACATTTACCACCATGTGAAAAATGGCTTCATCCCTTACATCTGCACCATGGGAGAACACATCTACCACCATGTGAGAATGGCTCCAGCCCTTACATCTGCACTATGGGAGAACACATCTACCACCATTTGAGAATGGCTCCAGCCCTTACATCTGCACCATGGGAGAACACATCTACAACCGTGTCTAAAAATTCCATGTGCATTTGTGTCTTCGAAACTCATCACACATAATCCAATTAATTATACAATGCATCCACCTGATACATATCATCACATATGATCGTCCTGATCATCATCATAGCATCATCCTGATGCATATCATCCAGAGTATCATCCTGATACTCATCACACATGATCATCCTGATCATCGTCACTCCATCATCCTGATGCATGTCATCCTACATGATCCAACTGACCATACAAAGCATCCAACCGATGCATATACATATATACATGATCCAACTGATCATACAAAGCATCCAACCGATGCATATCCAAAACAGTAATTGGAGCATCGTCCTGATGCTCATCACACAACGCTTACATCCACAGCCATGGGAAGGATCCTCCTCTCACCATGCTTGGAATGGCTCCTACAAATGTGTCCCATCACTTCTTCCTCGAAGTATCTTCAATCTAAAGAATAGCAAGCATCTCTCTGAAGTACTCAAACTTCACTCTGGCTAGTGATTTCATCAACACATCTGCAACCTGCTCATCCGTCGCAACATACAGGAGCTTCACTGCTCCTCTCTGCACCATATCCTTGATATAGTGATATTTGATCTCAATGTGCTTTAACCTGTTATGGAACACAGGGTTCTCAGATAGCTTCACACAACTCTGGTTGCCACAAAAGATACCAATAGCATCCAACGGGAGATCAAATAACTCAGACAGTAGCTTCCTCAACCATACTGCCTCACAACTAGCCAAACAAGCTGCAACATACTTTGCTTAGGCTGTACTCAGTGCTACGCAGGACTTCTTCTTGCTAAACCAAGATATCACACCTGATCCAATACTGAAGCAGCACCCCGAAGTGCTCTTCCTATCTGCAGCACTGCTTGCCCAATCTGAATCAACATAACCCTCTCGACCGTCAGAAACTGGCTCAATGTGTTCACTGCAAAGCAAATATCTGCTCTTGTATTCGTCAGGTACATCAAGGACCCAATCATCTGATGATACATCGTGACATCAACTGGCTCAGATGAAGCATCACACAGAAGCTTCAGGTTCGATGCCAAGGGTGTGGCCATGGCCTTGTAGTCCATCATCCCGAACCTCTTTAGGATCTCTATTGCATACTTCCCTTGTCCAAGGAAGATCTCATCTACACTCTACCACACCTCCATGCCTAGAAAATATTGTTTCATCCCTAAGTCCTTCATCTCGAACTCTGCTGCAAGCTTCCTCTTGGTGTCGGCAATCAACCCATCCTCACCTGTAACAAACAGGTCATCTACATACAACAGTAGTATCATTGGATTTCCTTCCTCAACCTTATATTAAAGGTTGGAATCCACTTTACTCTTGGTGAATCCCAAACTGGATAGAAAGCTTTCCATCCTACCATACCAAGTTCTAGGAGCTTGCTTCAAGCCATACAAGGCTTTCTTCAACCTGCACACAAATGACTCTCTGTCATGTGTCTCAAAACCAAGTGGCTGCTCCACATACACTTCCTCTTCGACTACACCATTCAAGAAAGTTGTCTTGACATCCATCTGGTGTATCTTCCATTTCATTACTGCAGCCAGAGCAAGTACTGCTCTGATGGAAATGTATCTGGCTAAAGGTGCAAAAGTCTCTTCATAATTTATTCCCTCTTTCTGAGAGAAGCCACAAGCTACAAACCACGCCTTGTATTTATCTATGCTACCATCTGCAGCATGCTTGATCTTATAGATCCACTTGGAAGTAACAACAGACTTCCCTTTAGGTCTTGGGACCACATTCCAAACATCATTCTTCATGATCGACTGATACTCTTCGATCATGGAATCCTTCCATTCTTTCTTTTCCGCTGCTTCTTCATAAATGGAAGGTTCTTTGTTCATAATATCACAGAGTAAGGAAACATAATTGGTGTGTTCTTGTCATGGGGTGGATCTATAGGTTCTTGTGGATCTTCAATTTCACGATCTTCTCCTGGAATTGCTTCACTCATAGTGGTGTCTTGAAATCTGGTTACCTTTGGTTCTTCATGATATTCAACAGGTGTCTTCCTTGATTTGATGTATGCTGAGTCTTCATCAAATGTTACATCCTTGCTGTTGTCAATTTTCTTGAACCTTGGAAATTATATTATGTAAGCCTTCGAGCTTTCACTATAACCCACAAAGATGCCCTTCTTTCCTAAAGGCTCTAGCTTTGTCCTCTTTTCCTTTGGAATATGTGTATATACAGGACAACCAAATATCCTGAGATGACTAACTTAAGGTTTCTTACAAAAGAAGACTTCTTCTGGTGTCTTGTTGTCAAGTATCTTGTGAGGTGTTCTGTTCTGCACATATACAGTTGTCCTAGCTGCTTCTGCCCATAGATGCATAGGAAGATCCTGGTCATGAAGCATTGTCCGTGCTGCTTCCATGATAGTTCTATTATTCCTTTCTGCAACTTCATTTTTTTGTGGATTGTAGGGAGCAGTCAACTACCTCTTAATTCTTGAATCACTGCATAAATTCTTGAAATCACCTTAAGTGAATTATCCACCATTGTCGGATCTGAAGGTCTTAATTTTCTTATCTATTTGATTTTCTATCAAGGATTTGAATTCCTTGAACTTATCAAGCACTTCATCTTTATTCTTCAAGAAATAAACCCAAGTCTTCCTAGAGAAATCATCAATGAAAGAAACATAGTATACATACCCACTCAGAGAACTGGATGACATTGGTCCGCAACCGTCAGAGTGGATAATCTCCAAAATTCCTTTTGCTTGCTTTCACTGCTTGGAAATGCCTTCTTTGTGTTCTTTCCTTTTGCACATCCTTTGCAAACACCTTCATGTTTAGATTTGATTTCAGGAAGACCCTCTACTGCTTTACTTGCAATTGGAAGTGCTCTATAGTGCATATGAGCAAGCCTTCTATGCCAAAGTTCACTTGGCTCCATGGATTCATGTGCCATGGCATGTTTAGGTTGTCCCTTCAATTTGTACAGTCCTCCCTCTTGCTCTCCAATCACTACTGCATCATCTATGGTCTTACCCTTTGGCCACATGAGTACTTGGCCATCCACAAATGCAACTCTAATCCCTTTTGCATCCAAAGATGATATGAATAGGAGATTCTTCTTGAGCCAAGGTACATATAGAACATCTTTCATCTTCAAAGACTTCCCAGAGTCTAGTTTATAGGAGGCTTCACCACTTCCTTTGATAGGATATTGATAGTCATCCCCAAGTTTCACTTTATGAGGTGACTCATGTTCAAATAGATCTACAAATGATTTTTTAAACCCAGTCATGTGTTTGGAAGCCCCACTATCAATAAGCCAATCATCACATCCATGAGAGATAGTACATGTGAGAGCAGAGATTAGAACATATTCATCTTCACTTGATGAGTCATCACTTTTTGCGTTAGCCTTCTTCTTGGGTGGTTCATCATCCTCAGCAGCATGAGCATGATATCTCTTCTTGCTGCCCTTCTTCTTCTTGTTGAAGTTGTTGTTGTTGTTGTCCTTTTTATTTTTGGGACAATCTGAGGCAAAGTGTCTCTTCTTATTACATGTAAAACATCTTCGATGTTTCTTATCTTTATAATGGTGAGAAGATTTCTTGGGATGAGAATGCTCCCTCTTGAACTTTCTGTTCTTGGTGTGTGCTATGAGAGCTTGATCTTCATTTCCCATCTTTTCTTCTCGATCCATAAGACTAGCTTCTTCTTGTGAACATTCCTCCCATAGTCTACTGAAGGAGATCAGTTTCATTCTTGCACAGATTCCTTGGATGAAGGAGTCCCATGACCTAGGTAGGCCATTTGATGTGGTCATTACAATTTCACCATTCTCCACTACTTCATCCACAGCTTCAAGTTGTTCCTTGATTTGAGAGACCTTAATGGTCTCTCCATTCTGAAGCTTTACCCCTTTCAATTGGTTCTGCAAAGTCATCTTCCGATTTATGTTCTTTCCTTCAAACAATTTGGTCAAGGAGTCAAACATCTCCTTAGGTTTCTTTAGGGAAGACACATGGGGTATGAGATGGTCCTTTATAAAATCAGCAATGATTCTCTTAACCTTGACCAGATTCTTTTTGTGTAAGGCCTTAGCCTCTTCTCCCTCTGGGATAGGGACCTCTTCACTTATGTAAGTGTCCAACTCATTTTCTTCTAAGATTAACCCAATCCTATACTTCCAGGCTCGAAATTTATCAGCCCCTTCAAGCTTATCCTCAAGCTTGGTGTGGTGAGACATCTTAAAGAGTACTTCAAATGGGAATAGAAAAGATTTAGGTCTTACCACTTGATTTGCTGAAAACTAGATCTCGAGATGGATTAGGGTTTGTTAGATAAACCCTAAAAATTCAAAATTTGAATTTCAAACTTCTGAAAGGATAGATAGATGCACCTTGCTGAGCGGGTCAAGCTGGTATACTCAGAATTTGAATTCTGAAAAGTTTCACTCCTCAAAATTGCTTTTGAAACTTCCAAATTCACTAGATAGGACCCTGAATTAGGGTTTGAATTTCTCGAAGCTTTACTCAACCAAAAATTTCAATCCAAAGCTCTAAACTTCGATTTTTTAGAGGAGCTTCCAGCTGTGCTCTCGGATTTCAGAAATTCCAATTTTTGCAGAAACCCTAATTTTTAGGTCAAAAGCTGAAAATGCTCAGAGTTGAGTTCTGTCTCGACAGAAAGATGCGCCCTTGCTAGGAGAGTCAATCTAGCCTCCTTCCTTTGATGATCCGTGGAGAGAAACCCAAATATTAAGAAGCCCTAGCTTCCGCATAGGAAGTGCCTTCTTCTTAGGTCAGCTCTGATACCATGTTAATTTTTTGATAATTTCATTCCATTATCATTCAGGATCACTAAGAGAATAACATGTGCAACATATCAATCATAGACACAATAGAAAACACACAAGAGACACAGAGTTTCACCAGGGAAAACCAAGAAGGTGAAAAACCCCGCAAATTCCTCAAAGATAAGATAAGCCACAAACCAAGATCACAATGATCAAACCCAATAAGATGTCTCTAGCAGATGCTCCTCCTCCTCCACAAGTGCGCCACTTTCTCTCTTAGCTATGCGAGCTTGAGAAGTGAGTGAATGAGATAAATGAGAGACACAACCTCTCTATTTATACACTGACTTGACCTGCCAATAATTCATTGGGGCCGACTTGCTACTCAAGTCTAATAACCCAACCACATGTCCTAACTAGGGTCGACCCCACACTGGTGGTTTAATAACCCATCAATACAATTGACTACACTTGCAATGTAACTTGCGACACTTGTCAATACAAATGACGACACTTCCAATTAGAGGAATAATACATCTCTGTTGGATATACAATAAAGTACAAATGTAATATACAAGTGAATATCTTCCGAAGTTACAAATACATCAACAAAAAGGCCTATAAATTGTAACTTGGAAGTGTACAAAGTGGGATTAGGAACCTGTTTCCAGTCCTTTTTTAGTCACAAGTCTTAACTGAGCTCAATATCAAAATAACAAAAACAATTTCATGTTTAATAAAAAAAACACAGAATAATTTCACTAATTTTTTTTTAAGATTATTATCAAATTTAAAAGAAAATTGAAAATAACATCTTACCAAAATTAGTAACTCCAAGTCTGTGGTAGCCAGAGGAGAACACTTTCAAACTGTATAGAGAAATGGGTATCTAAATTCAGTAGGTGCTTCTAACTTCTGAGGCCCATAACCAAAAAGCAAGCATGTCTGAAATTCCATAGGTGATGCTTGGTAGATTCGGTACTATGATATTGATGATGCTTGGTAAATTTGGTATCTAATATATCATTGATGTTTGGTGGGTGGCTGAGTTAATTCCTTCATTAACATAGTTTAAAAATGACTTATTCTTCTAAAATGGTACCCACCTCTCTCTTAGAGTTGCACTTTCGAATTTGAAAACTGACTTATCTTATGAAGGAAGGGCACAAAGAATAGGGAGAGGCACTAAAAGGAAGGGCACGACCTCATATTGGTACAATGATAGGACAATATAAGAAAGAAAGAACAAATGGAATGAAAGAAAATCCATCCCCGTTAAAGGAAAAATCACCCACCTATGCTTCAATCAACTGTGAAAGTTTCAATCTCCATTATTACATATATAATAACATGCCACCTAATGCAGGAAACTTAAATAGTCATTCACATACCTTAACAAACTTATTAATTAAAATTAATGATGGTTTGAAAAATAATTAACCATAAAAAATGTGTCCTAGCAAATTGTTTGCCCATTCTCATACTGTTTGTTAAAAAATTTAACCATATTTTGATGATTAAAATGCCTTATAACAGACTTATGCTCGTCAAATTCCATCCCTGGATTCCATAGTAAATTAGTAATCACATTCAAAGCGTGTGGAGTGCTTTTAATGTTATCATTGGGTCATGGTGTAATTGAAGTGCATCGTTGAATATTTGATGAGGTCTTTAAGTTTGTAAATTAAACGTGGGAGAGGTCACAAAGTGGAGTGTGAAAAACTGGGTCAGCACCACAAGACCACAAGACCACAAGACTAAATTCATGGTAAAATTGGTAAAGACATGGTGGCATGTATCCTAATGTAATGAAGTTCTCAATTCCAAATGTAAAAGTGTCAGATGGGTCAAGAGTCATCTGGACAATTTGTAAAAGGCTTGGTCTCATTGGTCATTAGCCATAACAGGTCATTATAGTTATGATTGTGTTCTATGTTCTATGTTCTCCCCTAGGTGAGTAAGTTATGGGAGTGAGTCTTGAAAAATATGTTTTTTATTGCTAATTGTTGGGTCCTCTAAATAAGGAGTGTAACAAGTTTTAATTTTAATTTTCATCCAAGTGATGGATATTTAAGAAGATCTTGGTCTAAGGTTAAAGTACGAAATAAATGTGATAAAAGTGAATTGATTAATGACATATGAGTCATAATAAAGTAAGAGTGTAAAAATAAGTTTTTAATGGTCATCTAAGTTAGAGGGTCTCAAAGAAGGAGTATCTTGGTGGTTGGTAAAAGTGATAATTTAAGTACGATTGGTTTAATGTGTCTTTGTAAAAGAAAGAAATTTGGAGTGCATGTTCAGTGGTACCCGACACTCCATGGATAAGAGTTTGAATTTGTGAGAAGGAATATGTCCAGTTAAAAGTTCAAGCATGATATTGGTGTGTCAATTAAGTTTGTCAAACCAATTTCATAGGTCTGTTGTTGGATGGGGACGTCACTCCAACAAGAAACGCTTGTATGCAAGAAATTGGTTAATTGCATTGAAAGACAAAGGACAATGGAAAAGCAAGAAGACTCCTTAGATAAGTCATGCATGGTGTGAGATGGAAATGGTCATATGTAATGGGCTTGTAATTTGTTGGACATTCAGTAAAGCATGTAGAATGTTTTTTGTACCTTATCTAATGATGCATATGTAATGTAAGGGGTGCATGATCAGTTGTACCCGACACCCTAGATTTGTTGGTCCAAGTTGTAGGGCCTAGTTATAAGGAAAGCAATATTCCCTAGGTTGTTGTAAGCCCTGTTAAAGAAAGAAAACGTGTTATTGCATTGAGGTGCATGTGATCACATGTTGTGATGTTATTTCAAAGGTAGAGAGGTTGTAGCATCAAGTTGTCTAATTGAACCTGTGAGAAGTACCCGGGATGACAGGTGTACCTGTATACTCGCTTGATGCTAGGAAGAAGAAAAATAATCTTCAATTGAAGGGTAAAGTGTGAGTTAATCTCAAAGTATTCAAATGTTGGGACCAAGTTATGTTTAAGGGGAATTTTATCATGTTGATGAACCACGTAATTGAAAAGGTTTCCTAGTGAACTAGCAAATACAGCCGTTCGAAACCCATGTATTCTGGTAGATGGATATTTTCTATATGGACATCAACAAAAATGATTTTTTGCAGGTACAAAATGATGGAGCAGAAAGCTCAAGTATAAAGCCTAATAATGAAGACAACCCAATACAATGGCCAGCAATATTGAAGACCAAGCTAAGGACCTAATGACATGAGCAAAGTGGAGACAAACCTATGAAAACATGACCTAGACGAAGATGATGATGAACTCAACCCATAACATTGACAAAACAACACTATTGTTACCTATAATAAATATTAAGTGGGAGTGTTAAAACAATGATTATAACATATAATGTTTATTAGAAAAATTCAGACATCGGAAATTTCCAAAAGCGTCATATAAATGAAGATGGTTGGCACGATAGACCACACTGAATAGTCAACAGTCGGTGGAGAAAGATTTGGACAGAGATCTTTCTAGACACAGCTTCCTAATATACAATGTAGATCTAAATAAAATGCAATGAAATAAGGCCTTCCAGTTTGAAAATCATTGTCTTTCTTTGTTCTTGTTCTTATCTTTGTTTTTAATAAAACCCCTCAAATTTAATGGTTCCATAGTCATTCAATTACAGTCAATTTTGAAAGCTAATGGTCTAGATAGATATGCCAATCGTCTAATTTGTATAGAGAGAGTTAATCATGAACCCACTAAAGGTGCCAATAATTAAATGGGCATGTTAGCTCTATGGTAGAGCAGCTTGTTTGTCGGAATTAGATCTGGATTTGATTCTTACCTTGTCCAAAATTCAGATGGTGATTGCGCTGAAGAGGCGCATTCTGCATCCCAGTAGGGGGATGTGTAAATCTTTCCGTGCTCATCGTGGAGTTGTGACATGTATTTTATAAAATATAATAAAACATTATAAAAAATAACATTTCGGCTCAAATTATATTTGAAACATTTAGAAGTCCATATATATATAAGCAAACAAATTAGATTAATTAAAACCATAACCACTGCGTTACACACTTGATTTGAAGAGTGCAAATGTTGAGGAAAAGTTTGCAGGTTGAGAGATTTGATACCTCTCGGCACTTGGTAGATCCTTTTAAGATGGATCTATGCTGGTTGTAGTTAAATTAAAATGTTTTTTTTATATAGGCTTGAATGAAAAGAGTTCCAAAGTATATGAAAATGGCACCATATGCATTTTGTAAAGGTGTAGTCTAAAATGATTCTACGTTTTCAACCTTTTCCGAGTATATTTTCCATCTTCTTTTGTTCGGATTTCAGTTGAAAATCTATAAGAAATCTTATAATCACATATATTAGCTATGTAAATTGCATAATATGGGTGCCATGGCATAATTTGAGGGTGTTGAATATATTTATGGATTCAAAAACACAATTTGAACACTTCCAAATGTGGATTTTATCAAAAACATTTACTGAATTCCGACCAAAACTCACCAGAAAGTCCAAAACGTAAAATAAATAAACTACTCCTTTTGTTAACAAAGATGTGAATCCTTATGTCCAATTCCGAGGAGATAAAAAAGTGTGTAGCCCTGAAGAAATAGGACTTTATTCTAGATATCACACATGGGAGAACTTCATTCTAGATATCACACGTGGGAGGAACACGATCGAACATTCTAGAAATTTTACATGGGAGGAACGGGATGGGAGGAAGCACAAGGCCAATACTCTGCAAGATATACCTTCCCATGACACTTTATGTCATTGACCAACTACTCAAGATATACCTTTCCATCCACTTTATTTCATGGACCAAGTGCTCAAGGCACACTACAAGAAAAAAGGCCATTGGTGAGGGTCCTACATGTGACGAACCTTTAAGGGTTGTCACGAATGTCACATATGATGACGGTCCTTAAAACATCATCGTTATAGGTGCCTTTTGAGATTGTCCTTTAAGGTTCATCACCAAATCCCTTTCCAGTGACATTTTTAGTGAGGGTTGTTAAAGGCCCATTATTGATTCTCTCTTTGGTGACACTTCTGGTGACAATATTTTAGTAGCCCTCACTAATACATGTTTATTTTACTTTTGGTGAGTGTAGTAAATGTTTGTCACCAATTATCATTATAATAGGTTTTTGGCGACATTATGTGAGCGTTGCTATATTTTTCGACAAAAGAATATAATGGTTTAAGATAGCTAGTATTGTTATGGATTCTTTGTAATTAATATGTTTCCAAGGTCATACTAGTCACAATACCCACTCATAAGGTCTATAAGCAATCTCTAGTGGTTTTCCATAAGAAACCACTAGCAATTTATAAGTACTATTCCAAAATGGATCCATAAGCAATCTGATCTTTTGAGTATTCGACATCAACAAAATTGATTCATGTATCCTGTTAGATTGTACTTCCAAGCTTTGAAAGCCATTGGCATTAATGGAGGGATGTCTACTCGTCCATGTTCTACTCCAACACCTTAATTCACATGGTTTGGATTGCATCACGAATGGTTTGGTTGAAGAATTTGCATTTCAGCATGTTTTAGCAGACAATTATAGGCTTGAGTCAAGCTTGTAGAATCTCCAGTTTCTGTGTTTTTTAAATATTTCAGTAAAATACTAAAGATGAACAGATTGTTGGTAAAATGGAATGTCTCGCGTATGGGGAAGGAAATCCTGAAAATGAACAGAACCTTGATACTCTCTTGGATTCATCCCTCCCAATACAAGCAAACTTTCAGTTCTATTTGGAATTATTCTTTTCAAGTTGCAGATATAATGATTTCTTCCAACAGAGTTATATCTTTAAAATCCATGGAGGATCTGTATTTGCATGATTGGAAGGATTGGATCTCGATTTTATCCCCTGCCTATGTGGTATTCTATTCAAATTCTTCTCTTAATTTCGGACAAGTATTGTTCCGGTAGAGTTAAATTCAATATATTTTTCCTAATAATGTGTATAAATTCTAGCATATAAGAATAATTTTTATACATTTCAATTAGCTTTTCAAGATCATTTCATGGCTTATTATATATCATGAAATGTCAGACCAAGTCTTTTTGTTCAAATAATTTCCATAAATGGAGTGACTGTTAATTCATTGCTTTTTGGACGAATGGGTATATGCTGATTTGACCCCATCAATTGTCGTAATTAGCTCTATCCTTTTGTCCCTACATGTCTGAACAATTATATGTATACCCGATTTGAAAGTCGGATTTATTTGTTATGCATAAGTCAAGCCTGTAAATACCAATTTGGGTTAAAGGATACCAGTTTGATCACCTAACTTCCTTTCAGCAGAGAAAGTTTCAGTTGGCATGGCTAGTGCTGCACATAGGGAGGAGCCATATTCCATTGAACTATTGGATGAAGATCCCTCTAGTAAGAGCATTTTTCAGCAAATTGGATTGTATGCGTTTTTTAGTAAATTCAGAGGGCACAATGAAGATGTGAACAAGGAATTTGCTCTCAATTTCGATGGAGCTTGTTCTAACATTTGGGGGTTTCTGCTTCCAGTTTCAGAAACGTCTATTTCTCTCATTGCAGGCTTACCACAAATAGGGGAAAGATGGTTTAAAGTTGGTTGTTTGAAAAACCTTGAATCTTGGAAATAGTTTGTGAAAGTGGCTAATTCTAGTATTCGTTGGAAGAAGGGAGCTGAACGCAACTATTTCACTGCTGAATGGGGTAATGTCATTTCTTTTTGTAGAAATATTTGACTTGTGAAGGACGATATATCCTTATCTTTCTTTATCATATTCGGCTTCTCCTTCACATTAAAGGAGAAGAATTGATGAACATTCCATTCTTTTTGTGGAAGAGCTTGTGTAAAATGGCTTCAGCTGCCCAAAAGCGGCCTGATTAGCGACTTGGTAATAGCTTGTATCATCATGGATTAATTAAGTTGTTGATCATGGAGGAATTACAAAAGAGAAACCTAGTGTGGGAACAATTTTTAGTGGAAAAAGGTTTTCGGGAGCAGGTTAATGATGATCCAAAAGATTCTGTATTGCCCCCTCCAGGAGTTCAGACAGAATTTGATCCAACACCAACATTTTCTGAACCAATTCAATCCCAATCATCTCCAAAGAGGCATAGAGATGATGAAGAGGTTAATAAAATTTTAGTTACAGTAAGAAGAAGATCTGTAAGGCTAGAAGGCATTTCTGAAGAAGTTTATGAAAAAGTTAGAACATCTGAATATATGTTTTCGACAATACCCAAACGTCCAAGAACCAGTTATACACAGAGACAGAATTTAGAGTCAACACCCCTGCCAGAATTGGAAGCTACTCAGTTTCAAGACCAAGCTAAAAGGGAAGAAGATGAATCTAATCAAGTGGTAAGGCCTGATTCTCTTGGTTTAATTTCAAGTAAGTTACAGAAGAGGATTAAAAAAATTCATAAGCAAATTCGTGAATTTCATGTTTTGGATAGATATGTTAAAAATGAAAATGAAAAGTTAAAACAGAGGAGTAGACAATTACAGAGAAAGAATGGTGTTCTTAAGAAAAGACTGAAAATTTTGAGAAATCAGGCTCACCGATGGAGTTTGCAAAACAAAAGGTTGAGGAAACAAAATAAATTGCTTAGAGATAAATCAGTACGAAATGAATCAGTACCATTGGCTGAGGATAATACAAGTTTGGAATTATTGGCTATAGCAGTTGCATAAAACATTCTTCCTAGTACCTCTAAAAGTTATGAAGATAAAGAAAAAGTCACAGATGTTCTCTATGAATTTTTTAATCAAATTCTTGATGATGTCTAGACTAATACCCTGTCTTTAGCATCAGCTGAAGTAAATACTGTTAAATGGATTGGAAGAAATGATGAATTATATGACTTGGGCTTTATTTATCAACAATGATATAAATTTGAAGTACAACGTATGCAGGAAACTTGGTTTTCTGCTTACTTGGTTCAAGAACAAAAGTGGAAGTCCAAGATACAGTCTTTACATCAACAATTAATGATTAAAGAAGAAGAAAAGAGGCAAATGTTTCAATTTGCCGAGCAAGCCACTTCTTGTAGAAGTCCTGCTAGAGTTTATTCAATGTACCTGCATGAACAATGGGTAGGCCTTCAGATGATTAGATTGAATAATAAAAAAAAGTTCATGATAGGAAATGTTGATGACTTTCTGGATATCTATAATGACTCATCTACAAGGGAAAAGGAATTGTTGTGTGAACTTTCTCAGTTTAAATTCTTTCTAGAACATGAATTGGAATGGAATCCCAATCCTGTAGTAGGAGATATTCAGTTACAAGCCTTTTCCTCTTTTATTTAGAATCAAATTAAGTGGGAAATAGGGATGAAATTCTTTTATAAGTTGGAATTCCAGTCTGAATTTCACGTCAGAGGAGGGCATCCAGATCCTGAAGTGGCCTTTTCTAGTCACAGTGAATTCCTCAGGATCTTATGAGGGTGAAACAATTTAGAATGAATCAAAGATCAGCGTTACAGAGTTTTGAAGAAGTTAGATCTTGTGGGACTTTGGCCTCTTTGCAGGCCTCAGAGACCCGTTGGAATTTGCTTCCTCTAGTACTCATACAACAGGACCCCATGGGATACCCCTTTTTCAAGGTTTCCTTTTCAAGAACAAGTTTGTATGTGAATTCTCTATGAAGAAATGGTACTCAATGGCTTGGGTTAAGGTTCCATTACCTTTTCCTCTGGTGCAGCAAAACTGAGTACAGTTTTGCTGGGCAGTGGTATGATTTTGCAGAGAACTCTTCATGGATGGAAGTGGATCGTCATTTAGGCTTTCGGGAAAGAAATGGAGTAAGTCACCAATCTTACAGTTGGACCGAGCTACATCAGAATTTACTATGGGGGGAATAACTTGCATAGGGACATGCAACAAACTTCCTTCTAGGGAAGATGCTTGGTGCTTGAATTGGTACCCAAAGGGTAGGTTTTCATTTGGATCTCCATTGTGTTGTGTGAAGAACCTGCAATAATTAATTAATGCAAATACATGAGATATCAGAAATAACAGAACTCGGAATCACTTTTATATTGATCATGGGCCACTTCGAGGGGGCAACCTCCTTTGAGCAAGCTCAATACAATTAACTTCACCGTGCCTTCATAGGCCTCAACACACACTTATATACTAAGTCTAGGCGCCAATACCATGGGTCAATACCATGTGTCAATACAAACCATGGGCCAATGAAAAATATGGATCAACAATTACTACGAGTCAAAACCATGGGCCAATACAAACTATGGATCAACAAAACTATGGGCGACTTACAAAGCATATGCGCCAACAACAATAACACAAACTATGGATCAACAAATACTACGGGACGACTTACAAAGCATATGCGTTCAACAAAAATATACTAACAAAGTAAAGACATGGGTTCCTAACATCCCCTCTCCCTTAGAAAAAGCTTTGTCCTCAAATCTTTAGATGTGGAAATTGATGCAGAATTTGAAGGAGTGGATCCCCTGTAGCATCCTCGGGTTGCATTCCGGGCCACTGGCGCCTTTTGAGTTTCAGGGAGGATTGCATGGAAGGCTGTAGACGAAGAAGAACCATATCAGCGACGTGAAAAGTGCGCGCAGAACGGTGTTGATCAGCTTGTTGTTTCAGTCAAATTCTTGCCATGTGAATATTGTCCTATAGAATGAGAATAAGCTGATTGCGGTTTCGAAGAATTGAGTCAATTGCCTGAATCGGGGAGCTGCTGAAGGTGTATGGAAGAAGAATTGGCGGTGCCTGTCTAGAGACTGCTTCATATGGTGTCCTTTTATATGTGTTACTATACCACTGGAGTGCTTCCAAGAAATCCATAGAAATAGTTGTCCAAATCTATGTAGGGATGGGCAAGGGTTTGAGTAGTCCCGAAAGGAGGGTCGTTTCACCCTTGTTGACCTGAAAAGTATCACAATCAACCACCATCTATTGAATTGTCATTTTCAATCCCTGCCAAAAGAAGTTACATTGTTCCTGATCATACGTTTTGAGGAACCCAGAGTGCCCTATTGATGAAGAAGCATGGAGTTCATAGAAGAGATAGCCCCGTTGAACAGATTGCAACCAATTTGGAACAAGCAGAGAAATAGCTGTAAGAGAAACTAGGTCATCAAATGTGCGAGGAGGAGCATCTGCCACCATATTGTCCTTACCCTTCTGGTAAGTGGTCACATAGTCATAACCCATGAGTTGGAGAACCCATTTCAGGTGTGCTGGGGAGGAGACCCGTTGTTCCAGGAAAGTTTCCAGACTTTGGAGATCAGTCTTGATGCAGAAATAATTCCCCAATAGGGATGGCTGCCACTTCTGTACTGCATGCAAAATAGCCATCATGTCCTGCTGAGATGTAGATGTGGAAAAATGCTTACCGAAAAGGTCTCGTGAAGGCGGCAAGCCCACTGGTGCAACAAAGACACCTGCATATCTATCCAAGGAAGTAGTGGAGACCGTTGGTGGGTGCATCTGAAGGGAATGGAGTTGAGAAATGACACCATGTGAATTCTTCATAAGGATCTTTTCCAAGCAATGTGAACTGATGATGCAGAGAGACCCTGGTTGTAAGGCCATAAATTTGTGTTGTGTCCCATTGACTGAAAATTGCATCCAAAGTTTAGCAACATCCCATAAGATGGTGCCAAGTGTGCGTAACCATTGAACGCCAAAAACCACATCACATCCACCTAAGGATAAGGAAAACATGTCAGAGCGCAGGTTATAATCTTCCATAGAGATACGCACATTACGACACTTCCCCTTGCAAGGTAAGGTACCCCCATTGGAAACCATGACTTCAAAGTTGGAACAAGGATGGACAAAACAATCAGCCTATTCACTCAGCCACCAATGCTGTTTGATGGCTTGTGTATTGGGGTAGTACCCCTCACTCCACGGCTCAGGTAAAACTGATAACCACTTTGCCACAAATGACAGCTCTTGGTTTACCTCACGGGTGGGAACTAGTCAATTAGGTAGGGGTCGTTGCCCTTTTCGCTGGCAGGTCCTCTCAATGGGCTAGCTACTTCGGGGTTCCTGTGGTACTCCTCACAATGAATTTTAGGGCTTATGTCCAAGCACTTCCCACAGTTAAGCGGATAGGGATTATTCCCAAATACGAACCTGCAACAGATGCGAAAAAAAAATTTGGCAGAAATTTCACCCAGCGAGCCCAAGAAAGTGCTCTGATACCAGATGTGAAGAACCTGCAATAATTAATTAATGCAAATACACGAGATATAAGAAATAACAGAACTCAAAATCACTTTTATATTGATCATGGGCCACTTCGAGGGGGCAACCTCCTTTGAGCAAGCTCAATACAATTAACTTCACCGTGCCTTTATAGGCCTCAACACACACTTATATACTAAGTCTAGGTGCCAATACCATGGGTCAATACCATGTGTCAATACAAACCATGGGCCAATACAAAATATGGATCAACAATTACTACGGGTCAAAACCATGGGCCAATACAAACTATGGATCAACAAAACTATGGGCGACTTACAAAGCATATGTGCCAACAACAATAACAAAAACTATGGATCAACAAATACTACGGGACGACTTACAAAGCATATGCATCCAACAACAATATACTAACAAATTAAAGACATGGGTTCCTAACATGTTGTTACTTGATAATATACCATAGGATGTTAAAAAACTATAATTGTTTTGTTAGGATTTCAAGTTTATTCAATTCACAATAGTGGAAATATGCATTTTGTTTATCTAGACTCTAAATTATGATATTTCAAATCTAATGATTTTCCCAAATATGTTTCTTTTTGTTTATGTGAGTTTGAACTTGTTCAAAAGAAGTGTATAAATTTTTCCTTGGAAACTTACTAAATCCCATAATCTGATATTTTATAGTGATTTTAGGAAAAACTTCAACCTTTTATTTCATGTAAACGAACCAACTGAACTATACTTGTTTTGTTACAAGTAGTTATAGAAGGGCCATGTTCACATGAAACTATTAGCATGGATTGCGATGTAATCAGTCCTGCAACCTCTTACAGATCCATTTTTTTTCATAAACCTGAAATAATGCTGAAAAGGTTATAGTTGCAGTCACTGCCCTTTTTAATCTATCTCTGTGAAGATAGTTATTTGTATTAGACACGGCTTTTGCGAGAGGGAGCTATTGTTGGCAATATGGTAGTTTAGGTTGTCATTGATGGCAACTGGATGAAGACATAGCAACAAGCAGGAATGATGAAAAGCAATGTGAACTTCCTTCTATTTACGTTCCTGGTCTAGGTCTTGTACTTATCCTTGCACCTTTGAAAGTAATGGCATACAAGTAGGGAATACCAACATGAGAAGGGAACCCATGATTTAACCTTGCATCCACCTCACTAGTGAACCAACAAACTATTACACTGAACCAAACTGGATAAGAAAAATATGTATTGAAGAGACTAGGCATTCAAATCCTTCTTTTGGGAACTTGGATTCCAACCTCCCAAGTTTGTAACTAAACAACAACATGGGGAAGGTTCCATCCCCTATTGGCTTCAAATTTTGATATGATTGGCAGACAATTAGTATGATTATCCTTCTAATCAATGTGTTGCATCTTCCTCTTGCCTCCTAGGTGATTGTACAATGTATTTAAGGCATAGACATATTCATTATCATGTGGACTATCCTGTAGCCATCTCTGGAGGTGTTTTCACATCTAGGAATTTTGTTTGTGTATTTTGACTATGTTTCATGTTAGTCTGCTTCTCTTTGGTGTTTAGGGATGTATCCACACCATGGTTCCATACCCTATTGTATTCCATGGATTTATCTCTGATATTTTTATGTCCCTATGGGAAATATAGCGATTGCAGGGACACAATTATATGTCTATTCAAGATTTCTCTTAAGGCACACCCAATGTTCGACATTAGAAATAAAATTTTGGTTTTTTTCCATTATTTAAATAATTATTTTTTTCGTGTTTTCATTGCCTTTGCACTGATGATTTATTCAATAAATATAAGCTCAGGGTACTCTTCTGATAGGTGTCGAAGTAGACATCAGTGGTCATTGAATTCTAATGCACTAATAACCACCACCACCCAGAGATATGTAGCTTTCATTGATCTTAGATTTTATGGGTTTTGGGAACCCTCATTTGGTTTCATTTCACATTTTTTATAAGGCGTGATAGAGTTCATTATTACATCTATATTGCCATGAATATGGCTTGGTTTAAACACAGGTAACAATAGAAAAAATAAGTAAGTTACATTGTGTTTCGTTGATTTAGTTCATTGAATCATGTTTTAAGAAGAATCTATACATGTTTGTGGATATCATGATTGCTTTTAGTTGCTTTCCCATGGGATCTGATGATTGTCTTGTTTAGTGTTTTTAGACAGTTAAATAACGTATATCTACAAGCTTGGCCTAAGCCTGTAAGTTGAGTTGTTGTTTATAATTACATATGCACAAATGGAAATTAGACACATGGGTCTTATTTGGAATCATGTCACCTAGCCCATACTCCTGTTGGTTGCTTTGAGTTCATTCTGATGTAGATTTTCCTTGAGCAAGATTGAACTCAAGCAACCTATTGTCAATACTTTTGTATATCCACATGCAACTAATTCTTCACTATTTATGGAATTACTAGAACATTCCCAATTAGTTGGAAAGCGTTCAAACCCGCCTTTGAACAGTTCTCAAATGCATTCACAAATTATTGTGCCAAAAAAAATGCTTCAGACAATTCTTCAATTCTGCTCTCAGGTTTGTAGAGTTCCTATAGAGATCATCCTCCTGTTCTCATAACTCTCTAGACTGCTTACTTTCATCAGCTGTAGGTTATTCTTTCCTTTTCCTTCGTTCAGAGATAGATGTTCTTCTCAGGACATTTAAAAGGTGTCTTATCGATGATTGATACAAAAAACTAAGTCATACAATAAGATACCAAATAAAGGTGAAGATATTTATGTCAATCATATCCAAGGCTGGAAGAAGTCATTTACAACTTCATCCCTGCCTATTTTCCTTCTGTTAATGTTAGCAATCCGATCCTAGGACCTGCTTCTTAGTGACCACCATTTACCTTTGATTCCATCCTCCAACAATGAACTCAAGGTGTACCTAAGGTCTTTTAGAGACCTTAAATGCAAGGGGCTTCAAATGCCTGCATAGGATGGTGTACTATATCTTATTAGTATCAACTAGGAAAGAGCTAGGTACAAGAGACATCCATAGTGCCATTCTCTTAGACCACAATATGATAGTGTTTGGGGGAACAAAGGGGTCTAATAAGATAAATTATCTGCACATTTTAGACTTGTAGACCAAGGAATGAAGGAAGGCTTGCATTCGAGGAACTCCACCATCCCCACGAGAGAGGGGGAGGAAATTACTTGATTGATGTTCATATTCTGGACCTGAAGCTAATGAAATGGATTTCCCTTGATGTGAATGGGATCTTATTGCTCCCAGAGACAGCCACACTACAATTTCTATTGAAAACATGCTTGTGGTATAAGGTGGATATTCTGGATACCATTACTTACGAGAAGTTGATGTTTTGGATCTTGAAACCTTAACTTGGTCTAGAGTAAAAATCTTGAAACCATAACATCTTGCAAATTTTTGCCTAATGTCTTGAAATTAAATTCACCCACCCTAGTACAAATCTAGGTTGAATAACACCCTATTATGGAATATCATCTTGTGGTGTTTTTTTTTTATGTTCCCCAAAGGGTAGGTTTTCTGTTGGATCTCCATTGTGTTGTTACTTGAAAATATACCAGAGGATGTTAAAAAAATGTAATTGGTTTGTCAGGATTTCAGGTTTATTCAATGCACAATAGTGGAAATATGCATTTTGTTTATCTAGACTCTAAAGTATGATATTTCAAATATAATGATTTTCCCAAATATGTCTTTTTTTGTTTATGTGAATTTCAACTTGTTCAAAAGAAGTGTATAAATTTTTCCTTGGAAACTTACTAAATCCCATAATCTGATATTTTTATAGTGATTTTAGGAAAAAATTCGACCTTTTATTTCATGTAAATGAACCAACTGAACTATACTTGTTTTGTTACAAGTAGTTATAGAAGGGCCATGTTCACATGAAACTATTAGCATTGATTGCGAGGTAATCAGTCCTGCAACCTCTTACAGATCCATTTTTTTCCATAAACCTGAAATAATGCTGAAAAGGTTATAGTTGCAGTCACTGCCCTTTTTAATCTATCTCTGTGAAGATAGTTATTTGTATTAGACACAGCTTTTGTGAGAAGGAGCCATTGTTGGCAATATGGTAGTTTAGGTTGTCATTGATGGCAACTGGATGAAGACAGAGCCACAAGCAGGAATGATGACAAACAATGTGAAAAGAGTAGATGACAGTGGCAGCAAACAGAGTAGATGGTTATGGCAGAGACAATGAAAGAGCAGCATAATAAAGAGAGAGGGAAATAGAATGTGTACCTGTCTACTTGTCCAATGCATTATGAAGAGAGGGAAATGCATAGGCAGAAATGACAGAGCACTATGATGATGGAAATCTAACTGGAATCGATGGTCTTCCATTCCAAGAGAAAATTTTGATACTGATGTAAACTACTTTTATAGATGTGGCTGATCAGATAAACAAACTTGTCATGGTTACAGGAGATGCAGAAACCTATAGAAAGAATTTGGTAGAAGCATGTAAAAAGGATTTGGCAGAAACATGTGACAAGGATTCTAGTCCTGCATTTACATTTCTTGTTGATGCTAATGATTCTCTGAATATTACAAACCAAGAGGATGAAAGTTGTTCTCTATCAATCATGGAAAAACAAGTGCAAATACACACTTCTCGCAATATAGATATAGAAGGGAAAAATACTTCTATAGAAGAAGGTGCACTACAATCTCGTATCAATCTTGTTAATGAAACCCAAAAATCTAGTGAAGAGAAAACATGTAGAGATATTCTATGCATTCGATGGACCAGTGAACGGATGCCAAACCTCCAGCGAAATTTCTTGTTTTAGAAGAAGAAGCTATAGACATTGGATGAGATCGAGGAGAAAGGAGCTATATGAAGCCCAAGCCGTGTTTACAGAAGCTCGAGAAGCAGACATGGTACTATGCAACAAATAGGTTATTTCTGCAAATTGGCAAGGTTTAAAGTAACCATTGGAAGCTCTTGAATGAAGGAGGCTGGTTAAATGTGTGATCGAAGCCAAAGGAACATACCCTGCAGCAAGAAACAACAAGGAAATTTTCCTGGGAAGATTTTCGAGGGTAAAGGATCATGGACCATCCGATCATGATGATCGACAGTGGAGATCACGTTTGGCGTTGAGGTTTAAACCACATTGGTTGTGTGGATGAGTATTTTATGTGTTTATAACGGCAAGCTTCACTAATGTTCATTGACGTGTAGTGCAAATATAGTGTGGGAGCTCTGGGTGTTTGGTTCTCCGTGAGAAGAACACCATCCTGGAGCTCGGGATGCCTATGTGGTCGCCTATCTTTTGCTACACGTAGCATCTCTGTTCAACGTGGATGATGATATGACAGTGTTGAGATGTTGCAGACGTGGCAATGATGTGTTGTAGATGTGGCAGTAAGTATCGCTGATGGAAAGTGTTACTTCGCAGCCAGATTTGTGAGCGAAGTTTTGGTGGACTGCCAAAAAGAGCGCGGAGCTCCAAAAGCGTTCGATGTGTTTAAATAATATCCTATCAGAATTTTTAGAAGTATGCTAATATATTTGGTAAACAGCCAAAGGCTATCATAAGTTTTAGTATAAAGCTTTAAGTTATAGTGTAAAACTTTGTTAGCAAAGTTTAACCAAATAGAGAAAAGACTAAGTATGGTTATAACTAAAACTAGTTTAACTGATCTACTTGTTAGTTAATAATCTTTTTGCACATTAAGAGTTTTAATGAAAGAGGTGTGAAGTCTATGAGGAGACACATTGTTTCATGAAGAGGTGTGAGGAAATTGTGTATGTATGGAGATATCATATGAAGAAGAAGTGTCACTGCGGTTGATACATTGAAGATCGAGAACAAACCAAAGAGAGCAGTAGTCCAAGAAGTAAATGCAAAATTAACAAGGGTGGCAAGGTGGTGCTAGGGCAGGTTGGTGCCTGCAAAGGGGAGTAGGTGCTCCTTGTCAGTTGTAGCTAACTAAATAGGGGGTTGTAGCCTCCTACCAGTTAGTTAACGTATATCTACAGGCCCGGCCTAATCCTGTAAGTTGAGTTGTTGTTTATAATTACATATGCACAAATGGAAATCGGACACATGGGTCTTATTTGGAATCGTGTCACCTAGCCCATCCTCCTATTGGTTGCTCCGAGTTCATTCTGATGTATATTGTCCTTCAGCAAGCTTGAACTCAAGCAGCCTATTGTCAATACTTTTGTATATCCACATGCTTAATATGCCTGCAAGAGGGCTAAGGAGAATGCCCATAGATCTATTTGGGTGTTGGTGCAGGTGTGTTATGTGTCTTGGGGATGACCAAATAGATGAAAAGATACAAAAAATAATTGTCTATGGGCATACCTTTCACTTGGAGTACATTGATAGGTTCCTTGCAAACAATACCACATGTCCACTTTGTCTCATTATTTCTATTCCCTTGAACACAAAAAATTATCTCATTGCAAGTAACATGGAACTAACTCCTACATTTATGGAACTAACTCCTAACTCCGAAAGTTCTTAAGTAACATGGATGCACAATAGAGTGGACTTCCTTCTATTTAGGTTCCTAGTCTAGGCCTTGTACTTATCCTTATAACTTTGAAAGTAATGACATACAAGTAGGGAATATCAACATGAGAAGGGAACCCATGATTTAACCTTGCATCCACCTCACTAGTGAACCAACAAACTATTACAATGAACCAAACTAGATAAGAAAACTATGTATTGAAGAGACTAGGCATTCAAATCCTTCTTTTGGCAACTTGGATTCCAACCTCCCAAGTTTGGAACTAAACAATAACATGGGGAAGGTTCAATCCCCTATTGGATTCATATTTCGATATGATTGGCAGACAATTAATATGATTATCCTTTTGATCAATGTGTTGCATCTTCCTCTTGCCCCCCTGGGCGATTGTATAATGTATTTAAGGCATAGCCATATTCATTATCATGTGGAGTATCCTGTAGCCATCTCTGGAGGTGTTTTTACATCTAGGAATTTTGTTTGTGTATTTTGACTACGTTTCATGTTAGTCTGGTTCTCTTTGGTGTTTAGGGATGTATCCACACCATGGTCCCATACCCTATTTTATTCCATGGATTTATCTCTGATATTTTTATGTCCCTATGGGAAATATAGCGATTGCAGGGACACAATTATATGTCTGTTCAAGATTTCTCGTAAGGCACACCCAATGTTCGACATTAGAAATAAAATTTTGGATTTTTTCCATTGTTTTCATTAGCTTTGCATTGATGATGTATTCAATAAATATAAGCTCAGGGGACTCTTCTGATAGGTTTCCAAGTAGACATCAGTGGCCATTGAATTCTAATGCACTAATATCCACCGCCACCCAGATATCCACCACTTTCATTGATATTAGATTTTATGGGTTTTGGGAACCCTCATTTGGTTTCATTTCACATTTTTTCTAAGGCGTGATAGGGTTCATCACTACATCTGTATTGCCATGAATATGGCTTGGTTAAAACACAGGTAACAATAGCAAAAATTAGTAAGTTACATTGTGTTTCTTTGATTTAGTTCATCAAATCATGTTTTAAGCAGAATCTATACATGTTTGTGCATATCATTATTGTTTTTAGTTTCTTTCCCATGCGATCTGATGGCTGTCTTGTTTAGTGTTTTTAGACCAACATTTATATGTAAATGGATAAGCCCAAGAGATATTTTGATGCATATAGGATTTCGTATGTGGGATGTGGGTATCTTCATGATAAGTTTTCAATTTTTTTTGCTTGGTTTTGAAGTTGTATTCATTAGGATAAAAATTACAAATGTGTGAATGCAATTTTAATGTTTTCATATTTGAGTTTTAAATTTATTTATAATTTTTAGATATTATTATGGGTTTAACAAGATGACCATCTAGTTGTGGGGATTATAGGGGTGTTGTGGAGGATTTTTATGGTGATTTTAGGAAAAACTTCGACCTTTTGTTTCATGTAAATGCACCAACTGAACTAAACTTGTTTTGTTACAACTAGCTATAGAAGGGCCATGTTCACTAGGACTATGTGCTGGACATGAAACTATTGCCATTGATTGAAAGTTAATCAGTCCTGCAACCTCTTACAGATCCATTTTTTCCATAAACCTGAAATAATGTTGAAAAGGTTATAGTTGCAGTCACTGCGCTTTTTAATCTATCTCTGTGAAGATAGTTATTTGTATCAGACACGGCTTTTGCGAGAGGGAGATATACCAGTACTTGTGGAATTATCAGAATTAGACACTGCTTGGGTTCTCCAAAAGTGAATTCTTTGTCATCAATCATCCATGTCACCTTTGCCATGTATTTGTCCTCCATCTTGCTTGCCATGCTTGGCCATGCTTGTCTACAAGCTTGGCCTAAGCTTGTAAGTTGAGTTGTTGTTTATAATTACATATCCACAAATGGAAATCGGACACATGGGTCTTATTTGGAATCCTGTCACCTAGCCCATCCTCCTGTTGTTTACTCCAAGTTCACATTCTTCTCAATCTTTGATCAATTCAATGTCATTGCTTTTCCAAGGTATAAAACTGTTAATTGCATCCGCTAAATACTTGCATTGATTACTTCTACGCTTAAGCTTGATTTCATAATCAGGATCAACCAGAATTGATTGTGGGCACACAAGATAATATCCATCACCTAATTTTTCCCCATTAGGCATGACAAAGTTTGGTTCAATTATTTTGATGTAACCCTTTGCAACCTTCAATTGACCATTAAAATATGTCAGTAAACATTTTTTTTCATTCAATCCCGCATCTGAAGATGGTAATTGCGGTTGAACCTGCCAATAAACAAATTCCTGTGAGATTCCATGGAATAAGAATGGAATATTAAATATAGAAATAAAGAGGCTTAGAACTTACCTGTTGTATTGATTTTCTAATTGGGTCACGATTATGGTCTCCTGAAGTCAAAGGAGTTTGTTATGGCAAAGCATGATGAGGACTCAGAGAAGCCTGTTAGTAAATAAATACTTGTAAGATATAGTGAAATAATGATTATAACATTGCACTAAATATTAAATAGTTTCAAAACTCACCGTCAACTTTGGAGTATGAAATGTATTAGACTTTGGAGTATCAAATGTATTAGATGGTATAGGAGCCATTGTATTTTTTCCAATGAACCTTGACTAGGATTATTCTGGAGACTCTCCTACAAAATAAATACTTGTGAGCAATTTTCAAAGAATGGAAAATAAACATGGAAAAAATAAGAGTTGGTTTAAAAAACTACATGGATTGGGGTGACTGGATTAAGAGGTGATAGTTACGGAGGTCCTCAATTTGATTCAACATCTGACATGGCAATATTACTTTGCCAATATAATAGTTTGCATTAGATATCATGAAATCAGAAGATAAAGGGTTAGGATGCAAAAACAATAATTCATATATTACACACCCTACAACAATATGATCACGTTCATGTTAGCATTATGATTTTGAAATCCCCAACTTCAAAGATGGCCTACATAAAAAATTAAAGTCTACACATGAAATGCTTACATTGTTGGATTTTGGAACAACTCTGCCACTTTCTTTCCCCACCTCCATTGCAGCTTTCCATTCCATTAATTCTTCAACAACTTTTTTCAATCTTCCGAGTTCCTTGTCTTTTTCTCTTAATTTCTCTTTAGTATTATGAAATTCCTTCTTGTAGGAACGCTCTTTTCCAAATAATATTGTTGGAGTGACTCTGAATCCAACCCCATGTACACGAACCCTCCTCTCAGGCCCCAAAACTATAGCAAGGGCATCTTGCTTTGTAGCATATGCATGAGACACTAACTCATTTTGTGTCGATTCAATTTGATTCTAGCAATGTCAACATTTCAACAAACTCATATAAGAAACATCATTAACTCTAAAAAAAGAATAAATGATACAAAATAGGTTCGGAACTTACTATTTTATCCACAATGAATGATGACATTGGAGTGCCATCCTTCTTTTTATGGCATTTCATCCACACATCAGCCTTAGTTATAGGTTTATCACTTGGACCACGATATTGATTCTAGTATCAACAAATACAACAATATAGTTAACTATATTTAAAGTTGTTAATTGTGAACAAATAATAGAATTTGTTGCAACTTACGAGGTCATCTTCAACCCTAAAGTAACCTCTACGGCCAGAAGTGTGGGTCTCTTGTTCTAATGCCCTATTTTCCTTATTTGTTTTTGACCTCTCCTGCAACTCAATAAAAAAATAGATGCTAAGATTATAGTTGATTGTATGAGAGGATTCAAAATCAATGATGATAACATTCAAATTTGTCTTTCATGTTTACCTTGAATTTAGGTTCAGATTGTAATCTAACAAATTCAATCCAATCAGTTTCATTTACTCCAATAGGAAGGTTTGCAATCCTCTCCTCATCTGTTTCGTATTTCAAATAGCATTTCTTATACAAATTATATCTATAGGTTCTCAAGCATTGAGATATTGCTTTATGACACCATTACTCTGCCGACGGATCTATTTGATAGGTATGCTACAATAGATAAACAATCCATTATTAGATACAAGCGTTATTTGGAACTAAACCTATCACACACAAGCTCAATATGCATCAATAAAGTTTAGAATAAGTTGATGCTCACATTGATTGCACTCCACATGTCTTTCTTTTGCACTTCAGACACTTTTTTCCATTCCATGTGCTTGATGCCTAGAATTTCCCTTGCAAGAACACCTAAAATAAGGAGAATTTCTTTGAATGTGGACCAATAGGCTGGCCCCTCTCATTAAATTGAATTTAAGGCAATGCAATTCCCTCTATAGTGGTTCCAAAGAGACATTTTGTTGGTCCTCTACTCCTTCTTTTCACATTTATTGCAATACTAGCTTGGGTAGATGCATTTGCATCTTCTAAACCATGCTCTTGTTGTGGTGGATCCTGATCCAAAACATGTTCTTGTTGTGGTGGATCCTCCTCCAAAACATGATCTTGTTGTGGTGGTTCCTATTGAAAATTTTCTGGAAAAACAAACCAGTACCCCTCTTGAGACAATGACAATATGAAATTGTTAATATGAAATCTTGAAATACTTGTATAGGAAAAAAAATGTTTAGAAATGATCATACCTTCCAGTGGTTCTTTCACATATTTCTCAAGAGTATGTGCATTAGAATTGTTGTCGACTCTATAGCAAGTAGATTCACTTTGTAATGGGACAATGGATCCCGATGCTATATTTTGTTGGAATTTGTTTCCCATCTTAGAGCTTATGGTCAAGTATATAGTGAATTTTTTTAATATAATTGTTTATTTATTAAAAAAGAAATAATAAGTTACCATCATGTTTAAAATATTTACCTGAAGTTGTGCCACATATAACATTGTCATTTCTTTTGGTAATGCGTCCTGACTTTGTTAAAAGTGATGTATTGCAACATCTTAATTTAATCCTGTTAGCTCCCTAAAAATATGGATTGCAACTCGTGCTCAAAGAAAGTTAGACAATTTTTAAGGTATAAAAGAAAGGACAATAATTGTTAAAAAAGTATTGAAGTTATTGAAATCCCAAACAAAAAAAATAATGTCTTACTTTGATATGGACATCCACAAATAAACTGCATAACAAACAAAATCATTTTTATTAACACATCGTTGAAACAAGCCAACTAACACAATCCTGAAAATTAAATAGTATTTATGAACATTATACAAATATCTTTAACTCATTCATAAAAAAATGTCTAACAATGTATACTAAAATATAGAGGGTGCTTTTTGGGAATACTTTGTGGTCAAAAGTTTTACAGGCAAAATATATGAAATCTAATGTTATTAATTGGTTTAGGATGCTACTGCATCTTGGACTGCTCAAGATGCTACTACAATTTATGACTCCAAGACACACTCTCTTCTTCTATTTAGATTTTTCCGGTATTCTTTGATGTGTAATCTTCACATGCTTCATCGAATCTTCTATTATTAAACATTTTAATTCATATTTTTGTCTTTTGCATATTTTGATTATTTAACCAATTAAAATCTCAATGGACATCTTCCAGGTTTGCTGGCTTCACGCCCTTTCAAATCTCTGTTTTAATGAACTAATTAATTAATTAACTAGTCAATTAATTCATAAATTAACTTCAATCCTGTAGGCTTCATTTCCTTCAAAACTGCATGCTTTGGCTTTCTACGGGCTTCCTTTCTCCCAAAACTTGGGCATGATCTTCTTTAATCTTCTAGCTTCTTCTTATTAAGATCTCCATCTTTATAAGATCTACAGTGATGGTGGAGAAAAAGTTGTCACAGAAAAATAGAGCAACTGTCTTGCCCACAAAATCAGATACCGGAACCTGGTCACCTCTATTGTTTGATCACAAAGTTACGCTCATCAAAAACCAAGAGTGACTATAGGGTTTGCGATTTTGAGGACATAACTGCCATATTTCCAACAGGGGCATCTCAAGACATGGGAAAATATTTTTTAAAAAGACTGGATTGGTCCCAAAAGATGTTGTCTGTGTATGCAGAATGCTAAAACCACAAAACATCTTCTTGTGGACTACTAATTCATGAAGAGTGTTTGGAAATTATGTTGCATAGCTCTAAATACTAAGCAGATGTGAGGTGGGGTTCTGAGAATTTTGATATAAATTTGCTTAACTGGTTTAGAATCTGTAAATCTCACCATTTACTCCCGGTTTAGATTCCAATAATTTTCCTTGAAGAAATTCCGCGATTTTTGCTAACTAGATGTTGGAGAGACTGACTCAGGCGTTTATAAGACCTCTGTAACTTTTGGAAAGAGCAAATATGCATTTTTTGTTTGGATTTGTGAGTAACTGGATTTCCAGTAATGATACATCTGGAAAATTCTGGTAACCCTATTCTAATACTACGAGATTAGGGAACGGAGCAGGTCTGCCCATCTCCTGCATCAACAACGGTGGAAACAGCCGGTGGCACCACATGTTGGCCTACTTATTTCAAATCCATAGTTTGATGATGTAATGTATTTTAATATCTAGTTCATGAATGGACAAAAAAAAGTGACAAGATAACAAAAAATGTCTTTGCAAAAGGCCAACTATCCACGGTAAATGTCATTTGCAAATATGGATTTTAAAATACTATTAAATTTTGAAATACTCATCATAATTCATCTGGACGGAAAGGGAAAATAAGGACAAAACAATAGTATGAGAAATATAGTACAAAGGGATAATAAAGACAAAACAATAGTATGAGCAATATAGTACAAACAATAGTACAAGGCAATGGTACCTCTTTTTGTTTCCACGGGTTAAGATTGCCTATTGTAAGAGAGTTTGCTTCTCATTTCCTCTAGTCTTCACAGCTTTCTAACTCCAGCGCCAAGCAAAAAATGTTTTCAATTAAAATATTGTTGAATAGATATGAGCTTTGTTCCTATTTATATTACAAAATGAATAAAAATTTGGAGGGAAATCTAAACACTAAAAACAATGAAGGGAAATACAAATCCAAACATTCTTTTCTTGACAATAGATGTTCCTATTCCCATTTATAGATGTTGCTATTTTCACCAAATTATTATATAAAGTACATAAAATACTTATAAATTAGAAAAAAACTAAAAAAGTATCACGAAATATTTTATAGTTAGAATTTAAGAATTGGTTGAATTTGCCAAGACTTATACATTTTTAAGTATGGATCCTTCAAATTTTAAGAGGTAGTCATGATTATAGAAGATACACAATCCACTAAAAAATGCACAACTAGAAGGAAAGCATATGGATTTGAAAAAACATAAAGTTAACATCTTCACATGTACAAGAGTAAAATCATTATAAGTCAAACAATATAATTTCTCAATCAAACTAATGGTGTGAAAAAAAGTCTGTAATGGTGAGTGTAATGCATTGGTTTTCTATTAATGTTAACCCTTCTCCTACAAAAACTAATGCAACAATTAAATAAATTGAAATGGACCTACTTAAACTTCATTGCCTAGAACACATTCTCACACCATTAAAGAGGTGCCAAGACCTAGTATACCATCTAAGCAAAGACATTTAAAAAATATATATGAACCTCAATGGTGAGGTATGCCTTCAAATATGCAAAAGTTCCTCTAAATATGTGGAAATTTTCGGTTAGTAATGCGAAAGGTCTCTTGAGTAAATTCTCACCCTCATCCATGCTAGTGATTTGCTTCCTTGATCAAACATCATGAGTGATGCCTAACATAAGATCAAACCAAAATGTGTGATCCAAGGTTCCTCTCATGGATTGCAATTATCACTATTCTAAAAATACCCTATCCATTAATATGACTTCACGTTGAGGAATTAACACCTTTACAAATACAAAAAAAAAATCATGCATTTTAACCTTGGTGTTTTCACCTACTATTAGACTATTGTAACCACATAGATGGCTTGAATCAAATGAACCATATGATGGATGCACTCCTCAAACTCATTATTTTTTATGTTGCAGGATCGGTGATACAATATTCTCCACAGACTGATAGAATGGTGCGTCTCTTCCTGCACTAGAAGAGTGGTTGGACATTATGACAATTGTGTTGTTATGTGAAGATTAGTCGCACTCTCTGTCGATGTCGATATAGTGGTTAGAGCCCCTAACGATTCCCACTCGTCGATGAGGACACATTAATGGGTAGTATCCATGCATTGTCTTATGACACACCCATGAGGGCTTCCCATGATACATGTTGTGTAGTTTTGCATTTTCTAATGCCAGTGAGAGGACTAGTCAGAGAGACGGTAGCATTTTCCAACGCCACTGAGCCAGGGGATGGATCCCTCAGCAAATAGTTGGCCCTCACCTATTTTATCCCTTGATGGTGGTAGTAGTACTTAATGATGGTGGATTGAGTTGGTTTCCTTGATGGGTGTTCCATGCGTCATAGGTATATAGAAGTCCTAATGCGGTTGCAAGCCCCTCACCTAACGTTGGAGTATTGGTCATGATGTGTGACCCCTAACTTAACACGTTGGTTAAGTCGGTCTTGAGTGGGATCATATACTTATTGGAGGATTTATACCCCTAGACCTCTATAATATATATGAGAGAGTCATGTTCTCATCATGTTCTATCAACTTGGTCTTCCTCTTGTGTGAATGATTGGGGTTCGTTATTCTCTAGCTCACTATCCTTCTATAGTAGAGCAATTATACTCGGGTATTCTTTGATGTGTAACGCATGGTATACCACCAAGTATGCCTTCTCCTAGGGTTTATGGCAAGCTGAGACATTGTGAAGTCATGCATGACTCTTGATTTTGCGGATTCTATCACAGTGAAAGGTTGTAATTGGGTTTTCTCCCCCATGAGGGCTTCCCATGATACATGTTGTGTAGTTGTGCATTTTCTATAAACATGTGATCCTATAATTTGCTTACTCTTGCTATAACTCCCTCATATCTAGGGACGAAGTTGGAACGTAAGCATGTTGTTTTGCATTAATATATCTTTGAAAGAACCACCTATATTATAATGTTGTTTGTCATTATAGCCGAATACACATTTACAGGAGGGTGTGGCCCACCCATCACATGGTTGTCATGAAACGGAGAGTACATCTGCATTTTAATACTAGAAACAAAAGTGAGAGGACTAGTCAGAGAGACGATAGCATTTTCCAACGCCACTGAGCCATGGGATGGATCCCTCGGCAAATAGTTGGCCGTCACTTATTTTATCCCTTGATGGTGGTAGAAGTACTTAATGATGGTGGATTGAGTTGGTTTCCTTGATGGGTGTTCCATGTGTCATAGGTATAGAGAAGTCCTTATGTGGTTGTGATCCCCTCACCTAACGTTGGAGTATTGGTCATGATGTGTGACCCCTAACTTAACTCATTGGTTAAGTCGGTCTTGTGTGATATCATATACTTATTAGAGGCTTACCCCTAGACCTATATATATGAGAGAGTCATGTTCTCATCATGTTCTATCAACTTGGTCTTCCTCTTGTGTGTATGATTGGGGTTCGTTATTCTCTAGCTCAATATCCTTCTGTAGTAGAGGAGTTATACTCATGTATTCTTTGATGTGTAATGCATGGTCTCCCACCAGGTATGCCTTCGCCTAGGGTTTATGGCAAGCTGAGACATTGTGAAGTCATGCATGACTCTTGATTTTGCGGATAATAATATTTAAATAATAAGCTGCAATAATGGTAACACTTTGTCACTTTGTATATTGTAAATTAAATTACATCAAGAAACGATGCCTACATATTCTAAGATTCGAAAGGTTCAATTTTATACCATTTTTAAAGATTAAAAAGATTCAATTTTATACCATTTTCAAAGACTAAAAAATTCAATTTTTGAATTTTGGTGCAAATGAAATTAGGGTGGGAATGATTTTCTTTGGCTTAAACCACGTGCATGGAGAGATAGACAAAAAATCACAATGAAATGCTATTGGGTTGAACTGCGCATGGAGAGATAGACATAGGTGCCGATCGGAAGGAAAGGGAGTAAGACGAACTGCAGAAATCAGGTTCCAATGCTATTTTTTATGTTTGCAGGATCGGTGATACAATATTCCCCACGGACTGGTAGAATGGTGCATCTCTTCCTACACTAGAAGAGTGGGTGGACATTATAACAGTTGTGTTGTTATGTGATGATCACTCCCACTCTTTGTCGATGTCGATATAGTGGTTAGAGCCCCTAACAATTCCCACTCCTTGTCGATGAGGACACATTAATGGGTAGTAGCCATGCATTGTCTTATGACAGACCCATGAGGGATTCCCATGATACATGTTGTGTAGTTGTGCATTTTCAAATGCCAGTGATAGGACTAGTCAGAGAGACGGTATCATTTTCCAACGCCACTGAGCCATGGGATGGATCCCTCAACAAATAGTTGGCCCTCACCTATTTTATCCCTTGATGGTGGTAGCAGTACTTAATGATGGTGGATTGAGTTGGTTTCCTTGATGGGTGTTCCAAGTGTCATAGGTATAGAGAAGTCCTTATGCGGTTGCGAGCCCCTCACCTAACGTTGGAGTATTGGTCATGATGTGTGACCCCTAACTTAACACGTTGGTTAAGTCGGTCTTGAGTGGGATCATATACTTATTGGAGGATTTATACCCCTAGACCTCTATAATATATATGAGAGAGTCATGTTCTCATCATGTTCTATCAACTTGGTCTTCCTCTTGTGTGAATGATTGGGGTTCGTTATTCTCTATCTCACTATCCTTCTATAGTAGAGCAATTATACTTGGGTATTCTTTGATGTGTAATGCATGGTATACCACCAAGTATGCCTTCTCCTAGGGTTTATGGCAAGCTGAGACATTGTGAAGTCATGCATGACTCTTGATTTTGCGGATTCTATCACAGTGAAAGGTTGTAATTGGGTTTTCTCCCCCATGAGGGCTTCCCATGATACATGTTGTGTAGTTGTGCATTTTCTATAAACATGTGATCCTATAATTTGCTTACTGTTGCTATAACTCCCTCATATCTAGGGACGAAGTTGGAACGTAAGCATGTTGTTTTGCATTAATATAGCTTTGAAAGAACCACCTATATTATAATGTTGTTTGTCATTATAGCCGAATACACATTTACAGGAGGGTGTGGCCCACCCATCGCATGGTTGTCATGAAACGGAGAGTACATCTGCATTTTAATACTAGAAACAAAAGTGAGAGGACTAGTCAGAGAGACGGTAGAATTTTCCAACGCCACTGAGCCATGGGATGGATCCCTCGGCAAATAGTTGGCCGTCACTTATTTTATCCCTTGATGGTGGTAGAAGTACTTAATGATGGTGGATTGAGTTGGTTTCCTTGATGGGTGTTCCATGTGTCATAGGTATAGAGAAGTCCTTATGTGGTTGTGATCCCCTCACCTAACGTTGGAGTATTGGTCATGATGTGTGACCCCTAACTTAACTCATTGGTTAAGTCGGTCTTGTGTGATATCATATACTTATTAGAGGCTTACCCCTAGACCTATATATATGAGACAGTCATGTTCTCATCATGTTCTATCAACTTGGTCTTCCTCTTGTGTGTATGATTGGGGTTCGTTATTCTCTAGCTCAATATCCTTCTGTAGTAGAGGAGTTATACTCATGTATTCTTTGATGTGTAATGCATGGTCTCCCACCAGGTATGCCTTCGCCTAGGGTTTATGGCAAGCTGAGACATTGTGAAGTCATGCATGACTCTTGATTTTGCGGATAATAATATTTAAATAATAAGCTGCAATAATGGTAACACTTTGTCACTTTGTATATTGTAAATTAAATTACATCAAGAAACGATGCCTACATATTCTAAGATTCGAAAGGTTCAATTTTATACCATTTTTAAAGATTAAAAAGATTCAATTTTATACCATTTTCAAAGACTAAAAAATTCAATTTTTGAATTTTGGTGCAAATGAAATTAGGGTGGGAATGATTTTCTTTGGCTTAAACCACGTGCATGGAGAGATAGACAAAAAATCACAATGAAATGCTATTGGGTTGAACTGCGCATGGAGAGATAGACATAGGTGCCGATCGGAAGGAAAGGGAGTAAGACGAACTGCAGAAATCAGGTGCCAATGCTATTTTTTTATGTTTGCAGGATCGGTGATACAATATTCCCCACGGACTGGTAGAATGGTGCATCTCTTCCTACACTAGAAGAGTGGGTGGACATTATAACAGTTGTGTTGTTATGTGATGATCACTCCCACTCTTTGTCGATGTCGATATAGTGGTTAGAGCCCCTAACAATTCCCACTCCTTGTCGATGAGGACACATTAATGGGTAGTAGCCATGCATTGTCTTATGACAGACCCATGAGGGATTCCCATGATACATGTTGTGTAGTTGTGCATTTTCAAATGCCAGTGATAGGACTAGTCAGAGAGACGGTATCATTTTCCAACGCCACTGAGCCATGGGATGGATCCCTCAACAAATAGTTGGCCCTCACCTATTTTATCCCTTGATGGTGGTAGCAGTACTTAATGATGGTGGATTGAGTTGGTTTCCTTGATGGGTGTTCCAAGTGTCATAGGTATAGAGAAGTCCTTATGCGGTTGCGAGCCCCTCACCTAACGTTGGAGTATTGGTCATGATGTGTGACCCCTAACTTAACTCGTTGGTTAAGTCTGTCTTGTCTGGGATCATATACTTATTGGAGGCTTTATACCCCTAGACCTCTATAATATATATGAGAGAGTCATGTTCTCATCATGTTCTATCAACATGGTCTTCCTCTTGTGTGTATGATTGGGGTTCATTATTCTCTAGCTCACTATCCTTCTGTAGTAGAGCAGTTATACTCTGGTATTCTTGGATGTGTAACGCATGGTCTCCCACCAGGTATGCCTTCGCCTAGGGTTTATGGAAAAATGAGACATTGTGAAGTCATGCATGACTCTTGATTTTGTGGATTCTATCATAGTGAAAGGTTGTAATTGGGTTTTCTCCCCCATGAGGGCTTCCCATGATACATGTTGTGTAGTTGTGCATTTTCTATAAACATGTGATCCTATAATTTGCTTATTGTTGCTATAGCTACCCTAATATCTAGAGATGAGTTGGAACGTAAGCATGTTGTTTTGCATTAATATAGCTTTGAAAGAACCACCTATATTATAATGTTGTCTGTCATTATAGTCGAATACACATTCACAGGAGGGTGTGGCCCACCCATCGCAGGGTTGTCATGAAACAGAGAGTGCATCTGCATTTTAATACTAGAAACAAAAGTGAGAGGACTAGTCAGAGAGACGGTAGCATTTTCCAACGCCACTGAGCCAGGGGATGGATCCCTCGGAAAATAGTTGGCCCTCACCTATTTTATCCCTTGATGGTGGTAGAAGTACTTAATGATGATGGATTGAGTTGGTTTCCTTGATGGGTGTTCCATGTGTCATAGGTATAGAGAATTCCTTATGTGGTTGCGAACCCCTCACCTAACGTTGGAGTATTGGTCATGATGTGTGACTCCTAACTTAACTCGTTGGTTAAGTCGGTCTTGTATGGGATCATATACTTATTGGAGGCTTACCCCTAGACCTCTATATATGAGAGAGTCATGTTCTCATCATGTTCTATCAACATGGTCTTCCTCTTGTGTGTATGATTGGGGTTCATTATTCTCTAGCTCACTATCCTTCTGTAGTAGAGCAGTTATACTCATGTATTCTTTGATGTGTAACGCATGGTCTCCCACCAGGTATGCTTTCGCCTAGGGTTTATGGCAAGCTGAGACATTGTGAAGTCATGCATGACTCTTGATTTTGCGGATAATAATATTTAAATAATAAACTGCAATAATGGTAACACTTTGTCACTTTGTATATTGTAAATTAAATTACATCAAGAAACGATGCCTACATTTTCTAAGATTCAAAAGTTTCAATTTTATACCATTTTTAAAGATTAAAAAGATTCAATTTTATACCATTTTCAAAGATTCAAAAGATACCATTTTCAAAGACTAAAAAATTCAATTTTTGAATTTTGGTGCGGATGAAATTAGGGTGGGAATGATTTTCTCTAGCTTAAACCATGCGCATGGAGAGATAGACAAAAAATCACAATGAAATGCTATTGGGTTGAGCCGCGCATGGAGAGATAGACATAGGTGCCAATCGGAAGGAAAGGGAGTGAGACGAACTGCAAAAATCAGGTTCCAATGCTATTTTTTATGTTTGCAGGATCAGTGATACAATATTCTCCACGGACTGGTAGAATGGTGCGTCTCTTCCTGCACTAGAAGAGTGGGTGGACATTATAACCGTTGTGTTTTTATGTGATGATCAGTCCCACTCTTTGTCGATGTCGATATAGTGATTAGAGCCCCTAACAATTCCCACTCCTTGTCGATGAGGACACATTAATGGGTAGTAGCCATGCATTGTGTTATGACACACCCATGAGAGCTTCCCATGATACATGTTGTGTAGTTGTGCATTTTCAAACGCTAGTGAGAGGACTAGTCAGAGAGACAGTAGCATTTTCCAACGCCACTGAGCCAGGGGATGGATCCCTCAGCAAATAGTTGGCCCTCACCTATTTTATCCCTTGATGGTGGTAGTAGTACTTAATGATGGTGGATTGAGTTGGTTTCCTTAATGGGTGTTCCATGTGTCATAGGTATAGAGAAGTCCTTATGTGGTTGCGAGCCACTCACCTAACGTTGGAGTATTGGTCATGATGTGTGACCCCTAACTTAACTAGTTGGTTAAGTCGGTCTTGTGTGGGATCATATACTTATTGGAGGCTTTATACCCCTAGACCTCTATAATATATATGGGAGAGTCATGTTCTCATCATGTTGTATCAACTTGGTCTTCCTCTTGTGTGTATGATTGGGGTTCGTTATTCTCTAGGTCACTATCCTTCTATAGTAGAGCAGTTATACTCGGGTATTCTTTGAGTGTAACGCATGGTCTCCCACCAGGTATGCCTTCACCTAGGGTTTATGGAAAGCTGAGATATTGTGAAGTCATACATGACTCTTGATTTTGCAGATTCTATCACAGTGAAAGGTTGTAATTGGGTTTTCTCCCCCATGAGGGCTTCCCATGATACATGTTGTGTAGTTGCGCATTTTCTATAAACATGTGATCCTATAATTTGCTTATTGTTGCTATAGCTACCCTCATATCTAGAGATGAAGTTGGAACATAAGCATGTTGTTTTGCATTAATATAGCTTTGAAAGAACCACCTATATTATAATGTTGTTTTTCATTATAGCTGAATACACATTCACAGGAGGGTGTGGCCCACCCAGGCAGGGTTGTCATGAAACGGAGAGTGCATCCGCATTTTAATACTAGAAACAAAAGTGAGAGGACTAGTCAGAGAGACGGTAGCATTTTCCAACTCCACTGAGCTAGGGGATGGATCCATGGGAAAATAGTTGGCCCTCACCTATTTTATCCCTTGATGGTGGTATAAGTACTTAATGATGGTGGATTGAGTTGGTTTCCTTGATGGGTGTTCCATGTGTCATAGGTATAGAGAATTCCTTATGTGGTTGCGAGCCCCTCACCTAACGTTGGAGTATTGGTCATGATGTGTGACCCCTAACTTAACTCGTTGGTTAAGTCGGTCTTGTGTGGGATCATATACTTATTGGAGGCTTACACCTAGACCTCTATATATGAGAGAGTCATGTTCTCATCATGTTCTATCAACTTGGTCTTCCTCTTGTGTGTATGATTGGGGTTCGTTATTTTCTAGATCAGTATCCTTCTGTAGTAGAGCAGTAATACTCGTGTATTATTTGATGTGTAACGCATGGTCTCCCACCAGGTATGCCTTCGCCTAGGGTTTATGGCAAGCTGAGACATTGTGAAGTCATGCATGACTCTTGATTTTGCGGATAATAATATTTAAATAATAAACTGCAATAAAGGTAACACTTTGTCACTTTGTATATTGTAAATTAAATTACATCAAGAAACAATGCCTGCATTTTCTAAGATTTCAAAGGTTAAATTTTATACCATTTTTAAAGATTAAAAAGATTCAATTTTATACCATTTTCAAAGATTCAAAAGATACCATTTTCAAAGACTAAAAAAATCAATTTTTGAATTTTGGTGTAGATGAAATTAGGGTGGGAATGACTTTCTGCTGCTTGTACACAAATGGAATCTAAAATGGAGTTCGATTCCCAAACAGAGTATACGTGGGTATTCAAATTTGTGCACAATGACAATTTGCCACGATTTTTCCTCCAGGCCAGTGTTCATTTCTTCAGTGTTTGTTTCAACATTTGATAAACTTATTTTTTCATGAACAAGTGGGAAAAAATAACTACTACCCTTCAACACACTTCCAAATACTCAAACCCTAACCCTGAAATATGGAATCTGGCTATCAATTCTGTAACTCAATCTCTATATAAAAATGTTAAACAAATGCTAAAATATCCAATATTTTACCTTCAGCGACAGTAGATTCTCACCCAAGACATTTATTTATTCTGTTAAATTTTTGTTAGGGTTAGGGTTTTATACAGAATGTACTTTAAACAATCTAACTAAAGTAACTTGATGTTCCAATTTCAATCGCTTCACTTCCTTCTGATTTGTATAACCTGAGATCTCATAACATAAGGGCACTTGAGTGTTTAACAATCACATCGAGTTAGTTTTCACAAGGGTCTTCCAATTCCAAATCCTTCACAGAAATTGCATATTCCTGTAGTTGCTTACTGTCAGGAAGTCAACCAATTAACAAAGCCTATGTACTCATTTTTCACTGCAGGAATTACATACAAATTCCAGAGTAAATGACTTTATGTTTTTAGCAAGACGCCATTCACATTCAATAGAGACAATGAACTTCATAAAAAGTACATAGAAAGAGATATTCACAAGTCCATATGCATATAAAATGATTTCATTAATAAAATTCAATTACTCAGAATTTCGTGACCTGATTACATAATATGGGAGTATTCTACCCTGGTCCTCTCCTCTCTATTTTCCTATCCTCTCTGCCTTTGCCTCACCTCTGCTCTACCTCCGCTGTGTCCCGTAGGCTTACAATTGTATATATGAAGAATCAATTTAACGGTTTAACCCTAACGACCTTTCTATATTTCTGTAATTGCCTCCCTAAATAGGAGTTCAGCTCTATCCTAAGGGATGATGCATCATTGACACCTCATCACACTTGGAAAATTCTAGCTTAACCTTGCTAACTATTGAACATTTACAAGATTTTTACATTGAACCCCTCCTTGTTTTAAGGACAAGAGTCAAGACCTCATGGTCTGTCAAAAAATTTTAATGTGAGTTTGTTTGAGGCCTGATCTGCTGAGCCGTGGCCTGAGGAGGGACTATTGAGGTCTGATATGCCTTACCATCATCTGCTGGGGTTACTCTATGTCCTGATTGATGAGGCCGCAGCTGCTGGTGGCTTGGTTTGATTGTGTCGTGGACTTCTGTTGTATGCAGCAACGTATATAAGGGTTTGTTATATCGGCCACAAGAATTGTGAAATGATATTTTTCCATTTCTCTTGCAAGTTAAAAAATTCAAAAAGAGTAACAGGAATGGAGCACTAATATATCGAAACGGAGGAGAGAACTAATATGATAAGTAGACCTCTTTCCTTTAGGCTCATGGAGGATCCGTCAAGATTCAAAGAATCGACAGATCCTCTAATCTAGGCAGAAAAAGTGATTCATTTGTTCTGCGACCAGTATGCAATAAATCCGCTCCTCGGGTAACATCAGAATGAAATCGGAGGAACAAATAAGAGGATGGGCTATGTGACACGATTCCAAATAAGACCCATGTGTCTGATTTCCATTTCTGCATATGTAAGTATAAACAACAACTCAACTTATAGGCTTAGGCCAAGCCTGTAGATATACATTATTAAACAGTCTTAAGGATGAAAATCAATTTATTTTAACATAATAGTGACAATTACAATTACAAGAACTTTACAAAAAATTTAGGAGTTAGTTCCATAAATGTATGAGGTTTGTTATTTAGCTACAAGTTATGTTTCCAATTATATCTTGTATGCCTACGAGCAATAGAGGTTAGAGATAGAGGCTTGAAAAATGATGGTTAGGAGGGTTAGTTATACAATGTAAGAATCAAGGCAAGAAAAATAGAGGATAGGTCAGAGTTTGTTTATTCACCTGCAAATTTTCAAGTAATAAATGGAAAAGGATTATTTGCCATGATGCTGTGTGTCGATTTCATATATGTCTGTGTGATTGATGAACTCTGGTGAATATACAAGCCAACCAGGAAATGAATTAGTTAATTGTGTTACTCTCTATTGGGCTACATTTTAATGTTAAGGTTGAATTAAGATCTAAGGTTGAGTGTCGACTACATTGGAATTATGCTCAGTATGAAGAGGAGTGATATTGAACACTCTGCATTCAAGGGATGTCTAGAATGAATTAGTTTTGAGTCTGGGTAGAATCTTTATGGGTTCTACTTTCTTAGAAGTTAGATGCCATATTGGTTCGAATTTCAATGGTTCTACAAATTGACATCTAAAGAGACAATTACAATAATGCATTAAGCCACAGAGATTATTTCCAGAAGATCTAAGTCAAATATTTGAACAGTTTAGGGAGTTTTTTTATATCAGAATACCTCTTAATAAGAAATGTGGGTTTATGCAGTTGTTTGACCGCAAGTTGTTAGTGCAAAGTTGTGTGTTTTCAATATATATGAGGTTTAGTATCAACTAACATTTTTAGTTCATTGTAGACATAATTTCAAAGGAGCTTGGAGCATATTATCAAATGGACAAAAGAAACTGGATGAACTTGAAAAATAGGTATAGTTTCTATATTTGGTTATTCATCGTGATATACCAAAAAAATGTATCAGTGATAACTTGTTCTCAATTAAATTTATGTGACTTAATGGAAATTGGTTATGTGTAGGACACTACAAGAATATAGAGATGGGGTTGAGGAATTCTTAAAGTTTGTCGAGGCGCATTCAAGGAATAAGATGTCCATAAAATGTCCATGTAATAAATGTGGCATAGTCAAAGTACAAACATTTGATAAAATACGTGAGCACTTGATTTGTGATGGAATAATAGAACAATATAAAATTTGGTATTTTCATGGAGAGAGCATTCACAGTCAGGTATCTTGAAATAAATGAATTGATCTAGTTTCAAACTTACTTGTATTACAATAAAGATATAAATTATATTTATATGTGCTTAATTATGTTTTCCTCTCACCTTTAGATTCCATCCGTTATTGATGAGGCTAGGCAACGCTCTAAAAATGAGCCACATGAAGTTATAGAGAATATATCATCTTAACTGGTAAGCTAATTTGCATTGGTAAAGGCCCCTATTTGACAAATATCTATTCATTCTAATTTTCCTAAAAACCATAAAATCACTGACATGAATTTTAATTTTCTTATTAATAGGGTTATGGACATGTAGAATGCCATTACGATAATCAGGTTGATGAGCCTAGAACATCGTTTCAGAATGGTAATGATCCACTCGAAAAGGATGATGATACAACCATTGTTGGTGATCAAGTGCTTCATATGGTGAATGATGCTTATCCATGTCTTGATCAAAACCTAAATGAAGGTTGTGATAATGTGGGGTTGGCATCAACAAATGTACGAAATGAAGTTAATGAATATAGGAAGTTAATCGAATATGCAAAGATGCCATTGTACCCTGGTTGTGTTGATTTCACAAAACTATCAACAACCGTGGAATATTACAATCTCAAAGTGAATAGTGGATGGTCTGATAGAAGTTTTGGCCAAATGTTAAAATTGCATAAAAATACACTTCCTAGAGATAACACACTTCCAGATTTTGCATATGTTGCAAAAAAGTTGATAAAATCATTGGGATTAAACTATGATATGATACATGCATGTCCCAATGATTGCATTTTATATCGAGGAAGTAACAAAAGTAAAGATGAATGCCCAACATGTGGAAATCTCGATGGAAGGTGGATGCTCAATCTCAAAAGGTGCGTCAAGGTGTTCCTGCAAAGGTGTTAAGATATTTCCCCATAGCACTAAGGCTAAGGAGAATGTATAGGTATTATTTTCAACACCATAATTGTATTCAAGTTTTCACCTTCTTGTATTATCTTTACCATTTTTCATAGTGTTATTATATGATAATATTATATATAAATGAAAGATTTTATTTGTTGTTCTAGCTCTGTGGACATGTCACAAAAAATGAGGTGGCATCATGAGAATGCAAGCAATGATGATCATATGCGCCACCCTGTTGATAGCCCAACCTGGAAAACTATTGATGAAAAATGGCCTAGTTTTTCAGGGGAACCCCACAATGTACGACTTGCAATGGTAGCAGATGGATTTAATCCATTTGGAGACTTGAACAGTACATATAGTGTTTGGCCTGTAGTGTTGGTTACATACAACCTCCCACCATGGTTGTGCACAAAAAGGAATTTTTGTATGTTAACATTGTTAATACCTGGTCCCAAGCAACCAGGTAATGACATTGATGTGTATTTGGAACCCTTGGTATATGAACTAAAGGAATTATGGGACCAAGGAGTATGAACATATGATGCTTACAATAACACACGATTTAACATGAAGGCGATTCTTATGTGGGTGATTCATGACTTTCCAGCTTATGGGAATATGTCTGGTTGCACAACAAAAGGCTATAATGCATGCCCCATATGTGGAAAGAACACAGAATCAGAGTACCTCAATTGTAGCAAGAAATGTGTGTACATGGGACATAGGATATTTCTTCCTCAAAATCATAAGTTTCACTCACAGAAGGGACCATTTAATGGGAAGGAGGAGCTTCGTTATGCCCCTCCAATTGTAAGAGTGTCAGATATTTTTAAGGAAACAAAGGGAAACAAAACAGTTTGGGGGAAGAGTGAATCAAAGAAAAGGAAAATAAATAAAGAAAAATGTGAAAAAACTAATGTTGTGGTGTGGAAGAAACAATCAATCCTATTCAATTTGCCATATTGGGAGGTATGTAGAGACATCAACTATTCCTAATTATTATACATTGCATGCTTATATGACGTAATTGTGCTTAGATGTCTTCATTGAATCCATTGTTTATGATTTCATCCATATTAAATAATTTTCCAATATTCTCAATGTGTTGGAATGCAGAAACACCTACAGCATCACAATTTAGATGTAATGCATGTGGAGAAGAATGTGTGTGAAAGCATTTTTGGAACTCTTTTGGATATAAAAGGGAAGTCCAAAGATGGAAAGAAATCACGAGATGACTTGCAAAAAATGGGTTTGAGAAAATCACTATGGCCAGAAGTAAAAGGAAAAAAAATATTCCTTCCACCTGCACCACATACTCTTTCAAAGAAAGAGAAAGAGACCCTATGTCACGTTCTTTTGACATTAAAAGTGCTAGATGGTTATAGCTCTAATCCAAAAAATCATATATCTATGGAAGAGCTTAAGTTCCGTGGAATGAAATCACATGATTGCCATGTTCTAATGCAACAACTTCTCCCAGTAGCTCTACGCCATGTGCTACCAATTGTTGTTCGAAAGATGCTTTGTAAGATTTTTTACTTTTATAGGCAAATTTGTGCAAAATCAGTTACAATAGAGAGCCTTGACAAGTTGCAAAATGATATCATGGAGACAATGTGTTCGCTTGAAAAGTACTTCCCTCCTTCATTTTTCGATATAATGATGCATTTGATACATGAGCTTCGATATTGTGGCCCGGTTTCATATAGATGGATGTACCCCTTTGAGAGGTACATGGAACTTTACATGCTATCAAGAACCACAAGAAGAATAATTTATTCAAATCTTTTGACATTACTTAAAAAATATGCTCTTTTTGTAGGTGTATGAAAGTATACAAGAGTTATGTTAAGAACAAAAATAGGGCTGAAGGATGCATCGCTGAAAGCTACAGTGTGGAGGAATCAATAAAGTTTTGTGGAGGATACTTGAAAGGTATGGAAGCTATTGGAACCAGACATGGTCGAAATGAAGTGTGGGATGATGAAGTTGAAGAAGTAATTCTTGATGGAAAGCCATTATTTGCTTCAATTCCATCAGAAATGGATAACATTAGTTGGGAACAAGCCCATAGGTGGGTTCTATTTAACACAAATGAAGTTGATCCATGGATAGAGTAAGTAACATGTTTGACCTTCAAAATTTTGTTTGTTTGTGGTTTAACAAAACACAGATCCATGGATAGAATAATGTATTTGACATTTCAAATTATTTTTATTCATATTTTTATCAAAACACACTAACAACCATTTTTACTATCCATAATTGTCAAATTAGGATGCACAAAATGGAGATTCTCAACTCATTTACCCAAACCAAAAAATATGAAGCTCTATTGCAGAGACTCCACACCCAACAGTTTTCTAGTTGGCTAAAAAAACAGGTGACTTTATACTATTTATATTATAAGTAATTAAAAATCATTACATGTTGAATATTGTCATGTACAAATTTAAATATTTTATCATAGGTTGGATGTATGTGTTCTAACTACATTAAAAAAACTAAAAATATGTAGGTGGAAGGAGATGAAAAATGTGTTTGATACACTTAAATGGCTAGTGCAAGGCCCAAGGAAATTTGTAAATAAGTACAAGGGATACCTAACCAATGGTTATAGATACCATACAAAAAGAATGGATAATGAGAGAACCACACAAAATAGTGGTCTGTGTTTGGAAGTCGAAACAATGATGAGGTCAAGTTCCAAATATCCAAACCCTGTACTTCAGAAAACAACATTTTATGGAGTAATAGAATAAATAATTACATTGGACTATTTTTGTATGGAGTACATGTTGTTCAAATGTAATTGGGTTGATGTATACAAGAAGAGAGGGATTAAAACTGAGGATTTGGGTTTTACAATGGTGAATATGAAGAAATGCTTAAGTCAGAATCATTGGCAAGATGATCCATTTATTCTGGCATCGCAAGCTAAACAGGTATTCTATGTACAAGATCCAGTTGAGACTGACTGGTATGTAGTGTTAACATGTCCTCCAAAAGGATTGAGAAATAGTACATCATATGAACCCGAGTATGCATATTTGTCAGGGGTTACAAACTTTCAAGAAGAAAAATATGTAAATGAAGAAGATATAGTCGATGTCGATGTTGACGTGAACGTGGATTATGTCCATTCAGATTGTGAAGGAATATGGTTGAATATTAAACAATAAAACATATCGATTCTGCTATATTCACCTTTACATGGTATATACATTTGCAGACTTTGCATATTGGGTCACTAATGGTTTGGATTTATATTGAATGAATGATGTTCTTGATAAATGCTAGTTTTGATCTTTTGTCTTGGACTGAATTAAGATATTCTTGGGCTATCCAGTGGATTATTTACAGCTCGTCCTTTATGTTTGATTATGCTCTTGGAAAGTAAGTGGACTAATATGTGGTTGTAATTGCTTCATATTGACTTTCTAGACATGTTAACTTGGGTATGGAATTACATCATTTTATAGTGGTGTATTTTTTGTTGTGTTTTGCATTTGTTTTTTATTTTTAAATCATTAACTTGGATTTATTCCACAATAGATTTCTTTAAGGAAAAAATTAGTGTTGTTATGTGTTGGTTTTGCATGCTTGGAATTGTATAAATAGTCTTTAAACATATGGGGCACAATATGCTACCTGACCTGTTCTCTTGATGATGGTAAGTAACAACAATCCTTGGTGGATTTCTACTGATCTTGTATAGTGCTTATAAATTTATAGTACTTACCTATTTAATTTTTCAGGAAATTCCTTCCAAGGAAAACAACCACGTTTTCAATGTTGGCAATCCTAATAATGAGGTCACTATCAAGCAGCTGGCAGAAATAATGACTGAGGTATGGTTCATGCTTTTCGCTAGAGTTCAAAAAAGTTGTTTGAATAGCTTTTTGAATAATATCTTGTGCTTTTGTTGTTGTCAATAGTGTTGATTTATAGTGCTTGTTTAGTTTCCATTGACCTTCATTAACATTTCATCAAAACGAAAGCATAAACTATGCTTCCTTTGTTCTGTGACCAGTTTGCAATAAATCCGCTCCTCAGTTAACATTAGAACGAACTTGGAGGAACAAACAAGAGGATGAGCTGGGTGACATGATTCCAAAGAAGGCCCATATGTTTGATTTCCATTTGTGCATCTGTAAGTGTAAAAAACAACTCATCTTACAGGCTTAGGCCAAGCCTGTAGATATACGTTATTAAACTGTTGTTACGGCATTTTATATCATCTTTTGCTATCTTGTTTCCAAATGCTTAAAAAAGCTTAGATATCTATTTTAGTTATTGTGTAAACATGTTAGTGAATCAGTTCTATTTACTTTACTTATAACAATGTGATATTTTTGCTTTTTCAAATTAGTAAAATGTTATAATAATAATAACCAAATGTTCAATTTATTCCAAGAGGCCATTGGTCATCACCATCTACTAGGGTTACATTCTGCTTGTGACCTGCTCCACTTGACTGACATGAGTTTAAAAGGGATGAGGTCGAGTACTAGTCCCAAGCAATTTTGATGGGTATAGCTACACCTCATATTAGGCAGGTAAGCAAACAAAGTCTACCCTATGTAACCCATCAGAGAAAGTTTGTTGAAGCATTTCCAAAAACAAATGTGTAATTTCATGCCAATATGAATCTTAGGAATTTTGCACTTTTATAGGTGCTCTACATTTATGTTATATATGATAATTAGAAAATGAATGTAAGTTGAGATAACACTGATAATTCACAGGATATGCTACTTTGTTGTTTATTCAAGCACGTTTATATACCTGCTGAAACTAATGCTTGGATTCTGGAACATGACAATTATAAAGAGAAAATTCTCAAGTATTTTTTTTTAACAATGCCGGTTAATTAGCTTTTATTAAAAAGAGGAAAATGAATCAAATTAAAAATGGAAGGGGAGACTGATCCCTTAACCGAGAGCTACCATTGATAGCTAGCTCTGCCCAGTCTCTGACATAAATTATTAACTCTAATTTTCCAAAACAAAACCTGTTGGAGACTGATCCCTTAACCATGTGCTGCCATGTATAGTGTAGAGAGCAATCTGACATACTTCTTATGACTCCTCTGAGTTGGGAATGTCATTCTCACGTTCTTCCTGCTACAGCAATCAGCAAACCAAAAAAAATAAAAATCCTTCTTCTTGCTACAACGATTTTTGGATTTAAATATTTATTGGATTTGAATAGATAAATTAAGAAGATCAAAGCTCTCTCCTTTGACCTGGTAACCCAGAGCTTCCAAGACCAGTCTGCTCGTGATAGTCATAGTCCATCAAGCAACTGCATGCTTCGCCCAATGTTTCCCTATGTCGATTCTACAATATCAATCATGACTATTCTTCTACCTTGTATCAATTCTGCAGTGTCAAACATGTCTATTCTCTGCCCTGTATGCGGTTTCAAACATGGAAAAAACTTGAATCAGCTCTGCGCAATGGAACATTGATTTTGTTCATTTCTAGCACCTTACACACTACTTAATTTCCATTCTGGCATCATGGCAGGCCACTTAAATCATCCATACCCAACATTTTTCTTCAATACTGGCAGGTTAGGCAACATGAAATTATATAGCAAGTACAAGCATGTTTTTTAATCGATATACTGGAACGAGTTCCAACATATTGAATCCATTCTCCAAAATTCCCTTTTGAAGGAACATACGAAACTAAGTTTAGATAGTAAATTTTTATGTCCCTAGGATTTGCTCAAATCATAAATAATGATGGCCAATAGAATTATGATCCAGGAATTTTAATAGGCATGATGCAATCGTAGTTAGAATTTTTTTTTAATTACCATAGTTTAGTGTTTAAATATTTATAGGCCTACTACATTATTTTTTGCAAGCAAGTTTATAGGCATGTTGAAAATAATCCATGCAAGGTAACAATTCCTATGATTGTAAATTACAACCAACAAGAACAGAAATCTGCCCCTGCCAAGTACAACCAACAACTCAGAAAATTGCCCCTGTAAACTACAACCAACAAACTCAGAAATATGCCTCTGTAAGGTATAGTCAACACAACAAAAAACTATCCCTTCAAATCTATATAGGCTGAATTGAAAAGATGCCCAGAACAACAAGGAAGGTGCTCTATCAACAATGAGTGGACATACTTCTCTTCTAATCAATTGTTTGTCACCATTGTGGAAAGCAATGGTGACGTTGAACCGTTATCCTTTAAGGACCATTATAATTGTTTTTTTTACAATTTTATAAGAAATAGCGACAGTCCTTTATGTCACGTCATCAAGAGATTTTCGAAATGAAAAGTAGTTACAATCCCATAGCGGTTGTCACCATTGATATGTTAATGGAAATATCCTCGATAGTGAGGGTCATTGTAAGGCCCTCATCATATGTCATTGGAAACATTCAGTGTTTCGGTGATGGAGGCCCTTAGGTCCATCACCAAAACTTCATATAAATTGGTGAGGGTCACTATTTGTCACTAATAATCCTTATTAATGTCGAACATTGAAATTGGTGAGGGTCACTATTTGTCACTAATAATCCTTATTAGTGTCGAACATTGAATGTCACCACACTACCTCTACTTTTGGGGACATAGCCTTTGGTGACATTCACATTTTGGTGACGTCCTCATTTTTCACCATCACCGATGAGATTATGGTGATATGTCTCAACCCTCACCAATGATCGGTCATTGATCGTCACCATATATGCATCAAATGGTGAGGGGCAACACAGGTCCATCACCAACACTTCATAGATATTGGTGACGGTCACAAGCTGGAATAATCATCATTATTGGTGGTAGGCCTTGAATGTCACCACATACCCCCACTTAAGGTGACGGTGCCTTTGGCGACGCTCAGGTTTTGGTGACGGGACCCCTCTTGACCATCACCAAATGAGCTTATGGTGACATTTTTGGACCCTCACCAATGACCTTTTTTCTTGTAGTGGCAAGGGAGGGTACCTTTGATATCTCTCAGGTAGATATTAGAGTCTCTCAAGGGAGGGTACCTTTGATATCTCTAAGTTAGATATTGGAGTCTCTCACTCCATGATGGTATTTTTATTTTATGAAGTTTAGTTGGATGGATTTATATAATGGAGCTATAGATATTTGAGTCTCTCACTCCATGATGACCTTTTTATTTTATGAAGTTCACTTGGATGGATTTATATAATGAATATATGGTGCATAGGATTAGTCTTTGTTGTTTATTAAAGAATAGGTAAAAATATATTGTTGTGGTTTTCAAAGATAACCAAGAAGCCAAACAACAAGAGTATTCAAAAGGTTTTAAAATAGAAATTATATTTTTCACCATGGAAATTATAATCTCCTATGTAAATTAGAAACATATTTCTAATATAGCATGCTATGAGAGAAATATGAGACCCAAAAATTATGTCAGAATTTTTTTAATCCCTTTAATGAGAATGCTTGCGTTGGCCTTTATCCAATGTAACTAAAATAAAGGCATTTTAGACAATTTTACAATTTTACAAATTCATAAATAAAATTAAATATAACTTATATTTTCTCATTTCATTTAAACTGTTATATTTTCTTTATCTCATTTAATTAGATAATCGTCCCATAAAATCACAAATTTGACTTCCTCTCAATCATGTACATCATCCCATAATGAAATAAAGATCCATATGAAAAATAATTATCTAAATTTATACTTATTTGGTCCTATATTGATATTCAAACATATGGAAGCTCTTTGTAATGGGTGGAAACAAAACCCTTACCTTCTTTTTGCCTTAAAAACTCATTTTAGATTTTAATATTAGAAAACCTCTTTTTCCTTAAAAACTCATTTTAGATTTTAATATTAGAAAACCAATTAATTTTATAATGATTCAACTCACTTTATAAAGTGACTTTGATGGTTGAAATGAGTGTTTTGGTGAGTGATTAGTATAATATTTGAAAATATATTTAACATACCCACAAAAGGACCCACCACAATACCTATCTAGATTGAAGAGGAATGTGCATCTTTACATTCAAGGGTTTAGGGAAGCATGGGTATTGTATTTAATGTTGTAAATCTTTTCTAAAATCCCTTCGTCGAAACCTTGGGTGTATATTACATGATGGTTCACCATTACATAAGCGATGTCCTTATAACCTTAAATCGTTGTGTTCCACGACTGTATGATGTAAGTTAATTGTTTATGACTTAGAAACATTTTAGAGACCATTTGTATACATTGTTTTATGTTGTTTCTAGAGCATTGTTGTCTAAGATTTTATTTTTGAATATTAAGAAGTCGTTTTTTTCCATGTTTAAAAAAAAATCATAGTGTATGCCCTCAACGTAGGTTATAAAGCAAGTGGCATATTTGTAGGATGTTGTGTGTTCATAATTTTCCATGTAATGGAGGAATCCTCAACGTACATTTAGATCGTTGATGAGGTTTTTTACTGGGCTTTATCAATCATTTTCGGCCTTTCGACTCTTGCCAACCTCGACAAAGGATCTAACAATTGATTTAGATTTGTTGGGGTTCCATTCACGATTCATGGGGATGGAGTATTATCCTTTTATCTCGGTTTTATAACCATGCTCATTACATAGGGATTCACTTAGTGAACCTCTCACATAGCACGTGTGATAATAGGATATTAATGAATACCCTTAGTATTTGTAGATATTGACCCAAAATTCTTTTGTTGAAACCCCTCGTCCCCCCAATACCTAAAATATATTGTCTCGACTTTTTACAATTTTAAAATCCATAATATGAATTCACGTGCTAGGATATTGATCAGCAAGTGAAGCCCCTGTGGCTCATTAAAAGGGCCATTAGATTGGATCTACCGAGCTTAATTAGAACCATTTGTGGCCCTCTCCTTCCAAGAACCTACTAATGACCATGATGTGTGGAAGAAAAATCTATGATGTATAGGTTTGTAGGGAAATTAGGGGCTTGGAATCTAGCACCATGTCTCTACAACAATGTAAACATGTCGTTGGAACCCTTCTAGCATTAGAAGGACGCTTCTAAAGCATGGAACCACAACATTTTGTGCGTTGTAAAGACACGAGGAAGATGAAGATGGTTGTATGTTTGTTTTGATGATTGTGGGAGTTGCGGTCAACCTCAGAAGATGGAACTGCTTCCATGCCTTCCTTATTTACTCCAACATTTTTCCTCGAGGATTTTATCAATTATTTCCTATGTTGAGTGAATTTTGCAGTTGAAAATTGTAGTGCCCCTAGACTACTATAGACATTGAGGGCACCTGCTGACTCACCCGGCTGAACAACTTCGATATAATGGTCTCTTGAGCCTTGTTATGTCTTAAATGATTGAGGAAAACCTGAAGATGGGAATGATGAAAATAATTGATAAATGAATTAAAGAATTAAATTATATGTGTCGAGTGGTATAATTGATTGGTTAGTTCTTACTTAATGATTAGCCTGGATTGATCAAGTCAAAGTGCAGTAGGACAATTACAGTCCTAGCTCTGCAACTTGGGAGGACGCAACTGAGATGCATTATAGATTTCCATTTTTATTCTGAACTTCGGGACGAAGTTCTAAATAAGTAGGGGTGTATGTAGTGCCCCTAGACTACAATAGACATTGAGGGCACCTGCTGAGTCACCTGATTATTTGAAACATTAATAAAATAACCCTATGATTTTATTTTGAGTATATTTATGATTACGATTGATTGATATATGTGCATTTGGGTAGTTATTGTGAATGGACAATTTCATGTTGTTTAACAATTAACTTTGATATGAAAACTGTACATATGAATGATGCTTAACGACTAGCTATGCAATTGATTATGTGATTAGACGAATGAGTAATGATTAAGTAAATTATAGATGCTTAATGAAGCAACAGATTTATAAACCAAATTGTGATTATTGAGGACAATGCTACTAATTTACATTTGTGAGAAATGTGTGTAGCGACAGGTGAAACGGTTCACCAACGGACACACAAAGGAATATGAAGGGTCGTAGAGTACGAGTAAATCACACACGGGGAGAGAAATGATGATGTCAACTTCCGACGGAATACCATGCTTGAGCAGATAAGCACTGTTCCACTTGCTCAAGAGGAAAGCGTGAGGGCGTACGAGGTGGGCCACGACGGAGTCGGTCACGTACGAGTTGGGGGGCGCGCAGTGAGAACAGACTCACTCCTCAACGCCATTAGTCCCTAATAGCGTGTAGACGGAGGATGGAAGGTAACGGCTCCTGAAATCCCTACATGAAGTTCCCGCAAGTCAAAATGGAAGGATGACGGCAGAAGGGCCCGACGGTGCGGTACCCTACCGAGAACGGAAAGAGTGAATGCAAGGACCCAACGATGTGTTGCCTTGCCAAGGAATGGAAACTATGGATGACTATACTCGACGGAGTGGTGCCATGTCAGAGAAATTAAATTAACGAACAAGGAGGCCCAACGGCACGACATGGAGTCCCTAGTAAAAGTTGATTGCTAAACTTAACTGCGTTGAAACATATAATTTTGCACCTAGAACTTTACTTAGAAATGCATTTGAGTACTTGAGGAATTTGCACATAAATGATTACTTTAGCATTTAAATAATATTAAGTGTTATTTAGGCATTGCACATGAAAGGATATTCATGATTACTTAAAAATATTAAAAATATTTATTTAGGAGCAAAATGGAATCGTAGGCATGGACACCTAGTCAACTCCACCTACATCACAAATCTAGGAGTTAAGTGAAATATCTAGGGGACAAACATGAGCAAACTTAGGGATGTTGGTGCATCTCCTAGAGAAACTGACACTTGGATGGGTGAGTTGTTTTTCATTAAAGAATTAATTAACTAATTATTTATGCATGAAGCGACATGTGTCGCAAGGGATTTTCATTTAAAAGGGAGACTTTGGGGATGGGTAAAGGACCCAGACCCTGGATGACTATCGAATATTGAGTTACCTCATGACTTGCTGCTATTAAGGGTTTGGTTGGAAATCTTGGTGGGGGGAATCCCAAACTGGGTTTCATGATTTTTTTTTTGTGTGTGAGCTCTACGACCCAAAGCTCGGGGGAGGCCATGCGAGTGAAAGCATGAGCCTATGGTTGGGTGGCGAAGCTAACGGTTGCTTCGCCAATGGTTAAACGAGCTTTGTTGGAGGGATCCTACGGAAGACAAAGGTGACAATGGACCAGCCGGATCGGGTTGACAGGTTAAGGTTTTGCTTATTTTTGTTAAGTTATTCACGCTTTTTATTTTATTTTTCCAATAACTATGATGGCTAATTTGTTTGTATGAAGTTGTTAAAGTTTCAGGTTCAGTTCAAGGGGACCCTAAAGGAGGGGTCCTACATTTGGTATCAGAGCCAGTCGAGCCTTGAGGGCACTGGACTCATATTATATAGGAGTTATTTTATTAATGTTTCAAACAGTCAGGTGACTCAGCAGGTGCCCTCAATGTCTATAGTAGTCTAGGGGCACTACATACACCGTTACTTATTTAGAACTTCGTCCCGAAGTTCAGAATAAAAATGGAAATCTATAATGCATCTCAGTTGTGTCCTCCCAAGTTGCAGAGCTAGGACTGTAACTGTCCTACTGCACTTTGACTTGATCAATCCAGGCTAATCATTAAGCAAGAATTAACCAATCAATTATACCACTCCACACATATAATTTAATTCTTTAATTCATTTATCAATTATTGTCGTCATTCCCATCTTCAGGTTTTCCTCAATCATTTAAGACATAACAAGGCTCAAGAGACCATTATATCGAATTTGTTCAACCGGGTCATTCGACAGGTGCCCTTAAGGTCCACAGTCATTCTAGGGGCATTACAGTTTTCCTCAATCATTTAAGACATAACAAGGCTCAAGAGACCATTATATCGAAGTTGTTTAGCCGGGTCACTCGACAGGTGCCCTTAAGGTCCACAGTCATTCTAGGGGCATTACATACACCCCCTCTTATATAGAACTTCGTCCCGAAGTTAATTTTTGTTCTTGTACTTTCGACGCTAGGCCTTATCTTAATTTCTATCCTCATCTTCATGTCATTTTATTCTATTTTTCTCCAACAATCACTGCCATAGGCACAAGTGGTTCTAATCATTGGTTTCTATATCATTTAGAATGGTTCCAATACACCCTTAAGGCTTAATCGTATCTTTGTGTTACAATACAGATCCAATAATTCCTTCATAATTGTGAGTACCAAATTTGATTTTCTATACCTCCTTGTCATCTATGAAGGTCTACAATATCCAAATTATCTACAAGTTGCATTACGTGAATAGCCGCACAATAGTTTATGAAATTATCATTCAAAATAACAAATCCAAGCAAGGATTCAAATCTATTTGGTTATCCTCCCTCCAAGGCGAGAAGGTAAACATCATAAAATATTCAATCAAATATAAATAGGTAAGATATAATCACGGATTTAACAAATAAGGAGAGACCCTCAAATGGTCCAAAAACCAAATTCCATAAGACTACTTCTAAAACCCCTAAATGTTTTAATAAAGTTGGTTCTCAATTTGATAGGATTCGAGGCACCGAAGCTTAGTGACTTAGTTGAACATATTAAAATTTATCTCTTATTCCTTTCATTAGTAACATCATGTCCAGGTCAAAGAGCTTATCACATTTGTTCTTACCTCATTTCATCATTTTTGTTGTCCTATAACTTCTTCGGCAAACTTTCCAAGTCTCATCATAGGGACCCCCTTTTTCTCGGGTCCTACTGAGAACATTTTTTCTTGAATTTCAATTTTATTTGTTATTGATACAATCTCTATCCAACAATTTCCTTTCTTAGAGTCAAGAGTTCTAACAAAAGGTAAGTCATCTCTATACTATTCATTTTATCAACATAACAACAATCAGTAATAAAATTTCATTTCTTCTTTTCTACCATCATATAAATATAAACTTTCATAACCATATTGTACATTTCATAACTAAGGAATATAGTGTACCAATCCCAGAGTAGTCCCCTACTGACTCACTACTTGCAACCCCAAGTTTCCTATTCACATCTTGGTGTGCATAATATTCACCTAACACCTAGTCAAATATAATTTGCTTTTCCCCTAGAATTTGTTCAATAACTCAACAACTCAATAATCTCATCCTTACCATCACAATTATTATTATTATTTTTTTTAATCACAACCATACTTAGCTCTCACAATATCAAAAATGAATTATTTGATGTTTCGTTTATAACACATAATTATCCTCTTGATAAAAATAATCTTTTCTAAATTAAGGGTTTTGTGTACTCATCGCAACCTCTTCCTTTTTAATACATGAGCATAGTCTTTAAAAAGAAAATAAATGTTACTCATTCTAATACAATCCCTTCCATCATATATCTTTTTATAATTTAAAAAGATTATTATCTAGAGCACATAAGATATTGTTAGTTCTCCTACTAATATATATATTCTAAATATTTAACCACAACACTTACTTCTAATCAAGAGTAATATTCAACATTATCCCATATTCAATGTATTAATTATACTGTAATAAAACAATACTCTTGGTTGTCATAAATGAACTCAATAAATTCAACCCCTTAACTGAAATCCCCAACATAATTTCTAATGTGTGTAATTACATAATATATGCTAACTAATTCCTTCTTTTAAAAATTACAAGTAACACCCTTATCTGACATACTAAATTTTATATGAATACAAACTCTTGTATAACATGATAAACATATAGAATCCAGATAATAAATGAGTATAGATAGTTTCTATAATTCTAATTCTACAACTTTGCATAACATTTCACATTTCACAATTTCACGTAATTAATTTAGCCATATCTATAATTCCAATCCTATATTTAACTATTCCAAAAATCATTTCTTATTAAAAAGGAAATATGCCACAAGTAAAAGAGTACTGGAATAGAATACAGTCGAAAATCTGCTCTGCGCGAGGATCCATTAATGCGCAGGGTCAGATCATTTTAGGGAAGATTTATTTTTAAAATAAATATATAGAATTTAAAATTCAGAGTTTATCTTTATCATTGCAAGGGATTTCTGGTTGGTCTTAATATGAACATCTTCATTAATCTTTGGACGGACTGGTAGCTTGAGTTTAACCGTGTAAGTTTTTGGAATTCAGAATCTTTTAAAATAATAAGAAATATCAGTAATCCTGAGAGAAGGCGCATAGGTTAACAACAATAATTTGTCATAGAGATACAGAAAATTAACATAACCCATACACCGAATTACTGGGAGCTATGCACAAAATCATTTTCAAGTGACCTGGACTATTTTGGCAGAATGAGTTAAATACACAAATTAGAAAATAGAGTCCTAAATAAGAGAACGCAGAGTACTGAACATTAATGCACAACATTCAACGTCTTAGTGCCTCTGATCTCTGATTGATGAAGAATTAAATCCAACTCGATCGATAGCAGTGTGAGGTGATCTACAATGACAGCATTCAAGGTCTAATGACTCCGATTTCAGATTCGATGAAGAATTAGATCAACCTGATCTATGCGTATAGGCATCACCTCATTAGATCTGGGCGTATTGGCATGATGGAATTAATACTCAGAATTGTATTAAATCTGGACGGCTCTAGAGTTGAATTTGAAAGACACGGATTTGAAAATGAATGTTACACAGAGTACTAGATCTGCAACGCACATCGTTCTCCTTTAATTTTGGACGTTTGGGCATAATGAAAATAGTTCTTAGAATTGAAATTTTTAAATGACGGATACCCTTGATCCTTTAAATGAGTTCGACAGGGTTGAATGAAAGAAATGGATGCGAAAACAGAGTTTCCATCAATAGCCTAGTGATCGAAATTTTATCAATTCAAAAACAGAGGGAAAATTCACAATTTTGGACATGTCATACCAATTTTAAATTTGATATTCAGGAAAGTGGTGATCGGACTACAAATTCAAATTACAGTGCTGTAAGTTAATAATCTAATCTGTATTAGCTACACAGAAGTTTTTTTTTTTTTTCAATTTCGAGACACAAACTAGGTGCACACTGGAATGGGCATTTAGTATCCAATGGACACACAGAAAGTTTTAAAAAAAAAAAAAACGCACTCATAATAGATTTAGGAAATCGCTGTCCAATTTCAAATTTGAACACAAGAGTTGTTAATTTAAAAATCAATTGTGTTTTCTACAACACCCTTCATTATCGAAATGGAACACGCGAGAATTTAAAATTCAATAACCAATTCGTAATTTTGAAGATGTAGTTAAATAGTTGACACATAGAGAATAAATAAAAGAAAGGGTTACTATATTTAAAATTACGAATTCTGGAATCGTCCAAAAGATTTCGGATACAAAACAGAGTTTAATTAATATTCCACCCGTGATCTAGGCTACGATTCCATCGGAATGGATCCATTTCTTGGTAGCATTCGATTGCACAGGATTCGCTGTCGACCCCCTTATAGAAATTTCAAAAGGATTGCATAGGGTTTGAGATAATCGAAGATTTGAAAAATAGGTCTTGGCAGACTGGACCCGATTTGAATGAACACCGGCAGATCTCAGCTAGGGTCATCGACAGGGTTTGCACAGATTTAAGAGGTAGTCAGAATTATTAATTCGAAACCTGGGAACTTCAACGGATTGCAAGATTTGACCTTAAAAAATTATTGATGATCAATTCTGGAAAACTGTGACATACCCAAAAAAAATCCGAGCTAATTAATTAAATACCTTCATAGAAATTTATACCTTTAAAATTCATTGGTCATAAATTTATCCATTGATAAGACAACAAAAGGGACTTAGTCATTGTGTGTATCCTTTCGTCATACATTAATTACAATAAATAGATAAAGACGTTAGTAGACTGGTACATGTCGCCACTATTGTTGATTATACAACTAAAATGATCCATCTTGCAATTCTTTATACTCTTTAATCTTACTCGAGATAACCCATCCACGATCCATAATGATCATTCATCTATAATATAAATCACAAACTATTATTCTTACAATTGCTTAAAGGCGTTTATCTATTAAGAGGGAATTATTACTCCTTGCACATCCATTTATTATTGTAAACAACATAACAAGAACAAACTGTAAGGCCCTTATGTCGGCTCTTCAAGCCACCAATACCTTATAGTCTTTATTAATTACACAAAATCACTTACTCAACCGATATAGAATGCCAATTAAAGGGACTAAAAGAAAGGTACATCTAAATTAAACCATGAGCCATCATAAATCATCTAATTTAAACAATGAACCATCATAAAACACACGATACCATATGTAGGTGGTTCACCCTAGGGGCTACGTCCACAAGGACAGGTCTCCACTTGTATTATTCATCGAAATAACTTTTACAACCGCAACACCACTGTTGCATTCCACGACATTCCCATTTTCACCAAGCCTCTCGACAGAGAGCACACTTTATTAATTAAAATGTAGTCCTCTAATGCTGACAGAAATCTATACTATCTTTGTAGCATCAGGTCTATGAGCCATGTTGAAACATATCAACAACATTAATATCTGATGTGTAGGGTTTTACTTACTCAGTAATAAATGCAGGTAGAGATAAGCTTTAACATGTCTTTGTTACAATTGGCATCTTTCTCTCAGTTTGACTATAACGGTGGATTCTTGAGAATGGGAAATTAATGAGCCTATATCTGTGTATACCAGATTAGATTTGCGTATTTTATAGAGTAACTAGATTTCATATTTTTAATCATTCAACAAATAAAATCCAGAAAGAAGATCAACCCCATCGGAAGTACAGTTAGATCTGGAACATCAAAAATGCAGTCCTCAACAAAATCAAAAGGCAAAAGGAAGATCAACCAAATCACAAGGTCTAACTGTCCAACGATCTTGATCTAAGTGTTTAGGTTTGGGCTTTAGTAATTGACAACATGTAAGATGTACAACACAACAGCTTTTGGCACATACACTGATACCACTGATTTGAGGCATTGATTTAGGACGTGATCCCACCTACATCGAAACCATAGATATAGGGTGTGCATCCATAGAGTGCATGGATCGCATCATGCAGAAATTGCATTGTTTAAATATATGCCAGCGCAGAGATCGATATGCAAACGACTCAGTCATGAATGCGTAGATCTTTTTCTACCGAGATGTGATGAATAATTTACAAATCTTAATACACAACTGATGTAGAGATACAAACGCTACTCAACACTATCGCTACCTACGTAGAGTATTAAGCGCAGTTAACTCAGCGACTCTACTGATGTCTAAATCATTTCGCAGCTGGAAAATAAACACTATACTATACCGTAATATCTATTACTTCAAGTTCATTTTTAGAAAATCTATTTCTCTAATGTACATCCATTATCATGCACGGATTAGCTAGATGGCAACTCGATTTAGGATAGAATATACCCTGATCTAAAAATGTACAGCAATGAAAATTGTTCCTTACAGGCAATGGATCGTTATCCACTGAAGTCCAACTCTAAAACAAATACGATCATGTTTATAGATCGCCCTCTACAACGATACCAGATGGAGGAACTAACAAAAGGGAGAGATTAAAACAAAAACACCAGAGATATGATCTGGACTCCACTCATTGGGGAAAGGTATAACACGCCTCTCATATTCAGAATATCACACCATATCACAAAAGAAACAAACAGTAGCTTGGATCGATCGAGTTCGGACTGTTTTCATGGAGCAATCTTAATACTAAAGACTCGATCTACGAAGGTTGCGAACGAATAACCCTAACGAGAAGCTGGAAGGCGGATTACTTTGTAGTTAGAGGTAATATATACCAACACAACCGGGTAGAGATCAATGTCTCATACGCTATACAGAGTTAGATGTAACCTGTGATCACAAATTACCTAGCAACAGGCATGGATCCTAAAATTATTATCTGTCAGGCGACATCTATTTATCCAGATCACATATAACATAGAGGTTAAACAATGTAACAACCAGTATCTTCTTTCTTCCTTATCTGACACATACAAAGCTATAACGTGGATTAATCACATCATTCCCAAATTAAAATATGCCAGGCAGAGAAATAATTCAACAATTACGCAGAGGTAAGAAATAAACTTATCATCGGATTGCATTCCCATCCTAGGCTGTGTTGTTCTTGTCTCTTCCATCGTAACAATCACTCCTTCCATCTATCTTGAGATCGTGCACATTCAGAGGTCACATGCCTCCCTTCTATTCATCTAGACTCTATCAATAACAATGACCAGGTTGTTGGTTTTCCTTCGCCCTTCTCGAAGTTCCGACCTCTCTTATATAATTCGGCTTCCCCTTTGGAGAGTCCGCCCATGGGAGGTGACTTCCCCACTAGAAGCCGTTGAGGTCATAACTCCCATCATTAATGAGTTAAGTGGCAGTAGTAAAGAGAATCAGATCATTGCAAGAATCGAGGGAGGTGTTCCCTCTACTATTCGTATCCTAAGAAAACATTAGAACCAAAGTTCTAAACCTATTACAAGTGGTGGTGTTGAAACCGAGATAGGGGGGTCGTGTCTCCTGGAGGTAACGAGTTTTAATAAGCATACACTGAAGTGATATGGAGTTTAAATAAGTAGACTGAAATTCTCTTGGTAAGGGTATGAGTGGATCAAAGTGATACCACCACTATTTGTATGTGCCTCATATATATATATACTCATATATATCTATAATATCCATTTAGTAATGAAGTCGATGATAAGCATCTAAACAATGTCATAGTTATGAAGGAGTAAGACAAGCTTTAATGTAGGGATTATATTGCATATATATAGAGACCATATATATAAATATATCCTATGCATAAATGCATTTCTCTAGTTAACACGTTGATATATATATATATATATATATATATATATATATATAACTAGCTCTTTGTTCTTTTGATCATATATTTATACATCACATGTATAAATATCAGCTAACTCCATCTTTTATATAAATATACATATACCATATATATATATATATGTATAAAAGGTTACTCACCCATGGAAGGGTCTAATATTACTCTTGTAGACTATGACCACTTCTCCTCTTTGGAGCTTGGTGTGATTTATGATAATCCCAAGTGAAGCAACATTTTGAGCTTGGTGGTTGAACAAAATAGCTCATAAATTTTTTTGCAGAAGAGACGAATCATCTAGTCGTAAGTTTATGTTAGACCCTACTCAGGTGAGACCTTCGAGTCTTTGGTGATCATATTTATTCTTTCTCTTCCACTATCTATGGTTCTTTATCACATATATACTCTCGAAGATTCCTAGTCGCCTCACCCTTCCTCCTAGAGGATTCAATCACTTATAATTTTAATTGTGCCATCGTTTTCATCCCTACACTTAAGAGTTAAATCAACTGAGTTATAAGGTTTCCTAGTGGGTCCTTGGCCTTGAGCTCCTCACCAGAACCAATAATCAAATACATTTTACAAAATGAGCGTATAAAGGAAGGATATTACATCCTCCTCCCCTCAAGAATAACACTGTCCTCGGTGTTCATACATTTGCAAATCGTGTTCTCTTCTCGAATCATTCTTTACTTGCTTTACCAGTTCCTCTTGATCACATCTTCATTCTTGACTACAAAAATCGGGAGTCAAAGAAACCGTAAAACTTATCATCAATTCCATAATCAAACACAAAAACATAAATCATGAGTTCTTTATTGCACATATCACTTGCAATATATGGAGTAAATCTAGCACTCCATGATTCTATACTGTTGACTAAATCAACAAACATCATTCACTTGATCCAGGAAATTCTTGCCTAACACCTTAGTGCTCACGCAGCAATCCTTTCTCTCATGTCTTGCCTAACACCTTAGTGCTCACGCAGCAAAACATTTCTCTCATGTTCTGCCTAACACCTTAGTGCTCACGCAGCAAACATTTCATTCGTGTCTTGCCTAACACCTTAGTGCTCACACAACAAACATCTCATTCATGTCTTACCTAACACCTTAGTGCTCATGCAGCAAACATTTCTTTCATGTCTTGCCTAACACCTTAGTGCTCACGCAGCAAAGATTTCTTTCATGTCTTTCCTAACACCTTAGTGTTCACACAGCAAACATTTCTTTCATGTATACTAAGCAGCATCCTGCCTCCCACATATACACTTTCTTATAGCTTGCCTAGGTCTTACAGCCAGCCGATTCTCCCAGAATCCTAGTGGCTGTTCAATCCCTGATTTTAGGGAGTATTTCAATGCCTTTACAACACTCTTTACACAATTCCCCTCAAGCTTTCTCGCTTGAGTCCTGGAATTTATTTTCCCCAAGCCGCTTGCTTGAGTCTAGAAAAATCACTTTCAATTTAATCACTTTATTTCGTCATATTACATTCTGTACCCATACGATTACTTTGACCAATTTGGGTCGAGTGCTTTGTTCAACAATAATTATCAAAATCACAAGAATAAATAACAGTTGTGATGTGGGTTCTAAATCCTCACCCACTTATTTTACCTTGGATAATATTCATGCTCTTGTCTTTCCACAAGCTGCATAAAGTTTTGACCATCAGCCAAATTCACCTGTTAGTAACAAGACAAATTATTTGTAAGAAGATATTTTTCTATGCAAAAAAAAAGAAGATTACCCTTCACACTATAATATCCATACTTGGTCATCTAAATTGACCCAAATAGGATTACATAATGCCTTAAAATACATTCTTCTTTATTATGGGCATTACGATCACTTCACCTCGATCCTTTTCCTTCACTGTATTAAGTACCCATTTTTCTTGCATATGCCAACATCATGTGAGTAACAATAAATCGTCTACATATATACTTCCATATATTTTTCTAAGGATAATCACATACCTTTATGGGGGAGACTGCATATCGCTTTATTGTATGGCCCTCATATGCACGTTTAACTTGCATTAATACACATTAGTAATCCCCTCCATATCATATAATCTATATATCGAAACGAAACAGATTATCAAGGTATCCATGCATATAACATAAAGCTTTGATCACATAAAGGTATAATCCTTCTGTCAACCACTCCCAGTATCCCAACATTCCTAGTAAGGATCCCTGAAAATAGAATATACAAAAATGAAATCATAAAATTTCATCATATGCATCCTTTTAACTACTTAGAATACACATGTATACTTCTTGAGTAATTATAACCATCATCCTTTTGAACCTACAAGCAATGCTACCAGCGTGTTCCCATGTCACACATTTATACTTCATTATTCTATACAATCCTATACCGCAAAGAGACAAGGGGATTCTTAACAATTATTCTCTTTTATCCCTTGAAATCTTCAGATAAGGTTATAATGACGAAGGATACTCATTTGTGGAAGTAGAGTTAAGTCGAAGGTCATGAAAATCATTCACAAGGATGGCAATTTCCTAGTCCTAGAAAATTTCACACAGTAGAATGTCCATTTAAACCAAATGAAGTTAATTCCTATCCTTTCAATCTTTTACCTTGAGGATGACCCTTTGTTAATCATTCATAAAAGTTTTACAACTCTTCTAACCATCTATGGTTTGGATAGTATATATATATATATATATATATTTTATGTAACATTACTTACATTAACCTTGAAGATCTATTATATATTTATAAATTCAACTAATCATTCTTCTCTACCATGTCACATGTCCCATATAACAAATAAGTAAGAACACAAAACTAATATTCTATATCGAAACCATCGCATGTAACATTCAATATAATGTACAACATCTTCTACACCTTCTCTCAATAACATTTAGCCAATAAGGAGAATTTCAGGAGTTACTCCTTAGTACCATTTATGCATTTTTCTAATATAATAAGGATTATCTCCATCCTACAATCTCATGTACATAATTAATACAATCATTTCAGCATAAGTGCGAGAAATCAATAACCAAGTAATTCATGACAAATTTATAGTCCTTCATATAATGACCTAATTGCACCTTACTCATTTCATAATTCACATACTATATCACTTTTTCTAAGTGCTTCAACCCTTTAACCTATACCTACATAATTTTTATATGCCCTAACCATTGTCCATTCAACCCTTATAATTCGATATAGTTGCTATCCTGCCTTCATTTGTACACTCACTTTTCCAAGCCTTAAAACCTTTCTAATCATCATAATACACAATTAAAGCAATCAAGTACTTATGATGAATGTCTATGACTTGACTCCTATAAGTACTAAAACCTTACTCATGGCATCAATCGATCGGGTAGGAGTGTACATCTTTCATAGGGTGAATGATCCTAATTATGCTTATACAGCCCTCATAAACTTATGAACATTCAAGGCTCCTATGTTACTATCGTTATGATCAATATACATGAAAATATTAACAAGATCACTAAGATAAAGATAGGAACATAGTCCAATTAATATAATCATTTTCAAAGAATACTTTCTTGTCATTCAATGGAATTGCATGAGGAGATATTCATCCTCTAGTATTTATCAATACATGATCATTTAGATACGAAATGAAACATATAAACTGCTCACTCATCGACAATGCTTTTCCTTTAGAATGCTTCAACAAGTGGAGCATACTTACTTGCGATTTAAAAGACATCTTGTCGATTACCTCCTGCTGATTCTTTAGAACATAAATCCTTTGTTTGCATCTTATCGATGGAGTTCCCTTGACCAGCTTATATTATTTCTTCAACTGAGCCCAACTAAGCCCGAGTGTTTGCAACCTGTGCTCTGATACCATATGTGACATACCCAAAAAAAATCCGAGTTAATTAATTAAATACCTTCATAGAAATTTATACCTTATTCATTGGTCATAAATTTATCCATTGATAAGACAACAAAAGGGACTTAGTTATTGTGTGTAGCCTTTCGTCATACATTAATTACAATAAATAGATAAAGACGTTAGTAGACCGGTACATGTCGCCACTATTGTTGATTATACAACTAAAATGATCCATCTTGCAATTCTTTATACTCTTTAATCTTACTCGAGATAACCCATCCACAATCCATAATGATCATTCATCTATAATATAAATCACAAACTATTATTCTTACAATTGCTTAAAGGCATTTATCTATTAAGAGGGAATTATTACTCCTTGCACATCCATTTATTATTGTAAACAACATAACGAGAACAAACTGTAAGGCCCTTATGTCGGCTCTTCAAGCCACCAATACCTTATAGTCTTTATTAATTACACAAAATCACTTACTCAACTGATATAGAATGCCAATTAAAGGGACTAAAAGAAAGGTACATCTAAATTAAACCATGAGCCATCATAAATCATCTAATTTAAACAATGAACCATCATAAAACACACGATACCATATGTAGGTGGTTCACCATAGGGGCTACGTCCACAAGGCCAGGTCTCCACTTGTATTATTCATCGAAATAACTTTTACAACCGCAACACCACTGTTGCATTCCACGACATTCCCATTTTCACCAAGCCTCTCGACAGAGAGCACACTTTATTAATTACAATGTAGTCCTCTAATGCTGACAGAAATCTATCCTATCTTTGTAGCATCAGGTCTATGAGCCATGTTGAAACATATCAAGAACGTTAATATCTGATGTGTAGGGTTTTACTTACTCAGTAATAAATGCAGGTGGAGATAAGCTTTAACATGTCTTTGTTACAATCGGCGTCTTTCTCTCAGTTTGACTATAACGGTGGATTCTTGAGAATGGGAAATTAATGAGCCTATATCTGTGTATACCAGATTAGATTTGCGTATTTTATAGAGTAACTAGATTTCATATTTTTAATCATTCAACAAATAAAATCCAGAAAGAAGATCAACCCCATTGGAAGTACGGTTAGATCCGGAACATAAAAAATGCAGTCCTCAACAAAATCAAAAGGCAAAAGGGAGATCAACCAAATCACAAGGTCTAACTATCCAACGATCTTGATCTAAGTGTTTAGGTTTGGGCTTTAGTAATTGACAACATGTAAGATGTACAACACAACAGCTTTTGGCACATACACTGATACCACTGATTTGAGGCATTGATTTAGGACGTGATCCCACCTACATCGAAACCATAGATCTAGGGTGTGCATCCATAGAGTGCATGGATCGCATCATGCAGAAATTGCATTGTTTAAATATATGCCAGCGCAGAGATCGATATGCAAATGCCTCAGTCATGAATGCGTAGATCTTTTTCTACTGAGATGTGATGAATAATTTACAAATCTTAATACACAACTGATGTAGAGATACAAACGCTACTCAACACTATCGCTACCTACATAGAGTATTAAGCGCAGTTAACTCAGCGACTCTACCAATGTCTAAATCATTTCGTAGCTGGAAAATAAACACTATACTATACCGTAATATCTATTACTTCAAGTTCATTTTTAGAAAATCTATTTCTCCAATGTACATCCATTATCATGCACGGATTAGCTAGATGGCAACTCGATTTAGGATAGAATATACCCTGATCTAAAAATGTACAGCAATGAAAATTGTTCCTTACAGGAAATGGATCGTTATCCACTGAAGTCCAACTCTAAAACAAATACGATCATGTTTATAGATCGCCCTCTACAGCGATACCAGATGGAGGAACTAACAAAAAAGAGAGATTAAAACAAAAACACCAGAGATATGATCTGGACTCCACTCATTGGGGAAAGGTATAACACGCCTCTCATATTCAGAATATCACACCATATCACAAAAGAAACAAACAGTAGCTTGGATCGGTCGAGTTTGGACTGTTTTCATGGAGCAATCTTAATACTAAAGACTCGATCTACGAAGGTTGCGAACGAATAACCCTAACGAGAAGCTGGAAGGCGGATTACTTTGTAGTTAGAGGTAATATATACCAACACAACCAGGCAGAGATCAATGTCTCATACGCTATACAGAGTTAGATGTAACATGTGATCACAAATTACCTAGCAACAGGCATGGATCCTAAAATTATTATCTGTCAGGCGACATCTATTTATCCAGATCACATATAACATAGAGGTTAAACGATGTAACAACCAGTATCTTCTTTCTTCCTTATCTGACACATACAAAGCTATAACGTGGATCAATCACATCATTCCCAAATTAAAATATGCCAGGCAGAGAAATAATTCAACAATTACGCAGAGGTAAGAAATAAACTTATCATCGGATTGCATTCCCATCCTAGGCTGTGTTGTTCTTGTCTCTTCCATCGTAACAATCACTCCTTCCATCTATCTTGAGATCGTGCACATCCAGAGGTCACATGCCTCCCTTCTATTCATCTAGACTCTATCAATAACAATGACCAGGTTGTTGGTTTTCCTCCCCCCTTCTCGAAGTTACAACCTCTCTTATATAATTTGGCTTCCCCTTTGGAGAGTTTGCCCATGGGAGGTGACTTCCCCACTAGAAGTCGTTGAGGTCATAACTCCCATCATTAATGAGTGAAGTGGTAGTAGTAAAGAGAATCAGATCATTGTAAGAATCGAGGGAGGTGTTCCCTCTACTATTCGTATCCTAAGAAAACGTTAGAACCAAAGTTCTAAACCTATTACAAGTGGTGGTGTTGAAACTGAGATAGTGGGGTCGTGTCTCCTGGAGGTAACGAGTTTTAATAAGCATACACTGAAGTGATATGGAGTTTAAATAAGTAGACTGAAATTCTCTTGGTAAGGGTATGAGTGGATCAAAGTGATACCACCACTATTTGTATGTGCCTCATATATATATATACTCATATATATCTATAATATCCATTTAGTAATGAAGTCGATGATAAGCGTCTAAACAATGTCATAGTTATGAAGGAGTAAGACAAACTTTAATGTAGGGATTATATTGCATATATATAGAGACCATATATATAAATATATCCTATGCATAAATGCATTTCTCTAGTTAACACGTTGATATATATATATATATATATATAACTAGCTCTTTGTTCTTTTGATCATATATTTATACATCACATGTATAAATATCAGCTAACTCCATCTTTTATATAAATATACATATACCATATATATATATATATGTATAAAAGGTTACTCACCCATGGAAGGGTCTAATATTACTCTTGTAGACTATGACCACTTCTCCTCTTTGGAGCTTGATGTGATTTATGATAATCCCAAGTGAAGCAACATTTTGAGCTTGGTGGTTGAACAAAATAGCTCATAAAATTTTTTGCGGAAGAGACGAATCATCTAGTCGTAAGTTTATGTTAGACCCTACTCAGGTGAGCCCTTCGAGTCTTTGGTGATCATATTTATTCTTTCGCTTCCACTATCTATGGTTCTTTATCACATATATACTCTCGCAGATTCCTAGTCGCCTCACCCTTCCTCCTAGAGGATTCAATCACTTATAATTTTAATTGTGCCATCGTTTTCATCCCTACACTTAAGAGTTAAATCAACTGAGTTATAAGGTTTCCTGGTGGGGCCTTGGCCTTGAGCTCCTCACCAGAACCAATAATCAAATACATTTTACAAAATGAGCGTATAAAGGAAGGATATTACAAAAACCCTTGTATGAGGGGATAGACACACAACAGGTTCCGATTGCACTTATCTATGGATCTAGGATCATCCTTCAATTCTGGAAATGAAACGCAGTTTAAAAGATGCAAGGAAATAAATCAGAGAGGTCTAAATGCCACGATCCCTATGGATCTATAAATGCGCCATGATTTTCAAAGTTGAACCACAGATTCATTTATTAAACAATCATAATTCATAATTCAATATGGAAGATGCCATGGGTATCGAAATTTAACTACAGAGAATGACATTCTACCACAAGGAAACGCCCATCCAAATCGAAGGTACCCACAAAGAAATTAAAAAGAGATGAGATGTTGAATGGACGCTCATCCCATTCTGGGGAAAACATAGAGGATTTAACATGATGCGATTTTCCATATGGACACCATTCCAATCTGGAGTAAACACAGAGGATTCAATGAAATGGAATACCATAATGACGCCCTTCCCATTCGAGATCGAAAACAGAGATCTCTGGAGAAGTAATAAACCAAAAGAAAATGCCCTTTCAAATTTTGAGAGTACAAACAGAGAAATTAATAAGTTACGAATTGCCATTTGGACGCGAATCAGATCATGATACCAAATGCTGTAATTTTAAAAACAACGATGTGAATAGAGATGAATATTCCAGCTAATTACAGCCTCGATCATAGAGTTTTCAGTTCCTCGGGTGGAGAGCCCTGTGGAGTAAAACTTAATCTTTTTAAATAAGAACCGATCTGAATATAGAATTCAGTCCCAAATGGTATGGATCTGATCTATGAGCAGTACAACTGAAGTGCAGGCTTGATCACAGAAACCCAATCTTTGTTTGTCGGTGTAAATATTTAAATTAGAATCAAAGAAAAATAATCGATCTGAGCATATCGCTCCGTATAAAATTAAACCTAGAAATAAGTTGAACATTCATAAAAATATTTCAATATACAGTGATTCTACAGCATTATCATCTAATTAATTTCGATCAGCGACACAACACACATTCATGCACAGGATCAACATTTTAAAGACTGCATTAAGTCATACAGAAAATTAATACTGAACATTTGATCAGAGATATGCAGGGATGTCTCTCTGGATCCTACAACCCTTCTTACAACCACTTTTGCACAGAGAACAATATTGTGGTTCTACAGGAAGATCGTAATTTAATAGTTTCAATTCGTGTATTAAAACATAATCTATTAATCATATGTCTAACAAAGAAGAATTATAATTCCATGAGGTAATAAATTGATTCACAAGTCATTATTTTTGAAATGAAACTAGAATATCAATCTAAAATCTAAAATGATGGAAACAATATTAAAAGTCATTGAACCTGATTCGCTTGTCGAGTCCAGGATGGGGTGGATCGTTGGAGTAGCAGCTGATCCGACTGTCTGGATTTGTTCTTTGACGAAGTTACCGACAACCCCTATATAATATGAGTCCAGTGCCCTCAAGGCTCGACCGGCTCTGATACCAAATGTAGGACCCCTCCTTTAGGGTCCCCTTGAACTGAACCTGAAACTTTAACAACTTCATACAAACAAATTATCCATCATAGTTATTGGAAAAATAAAATAAAAAGAGTGAATAACTTAACAAAAATAAGCAAACCCTTAACTTGTCAACCCGATCAGGCTGGTCCATTATCGCCTTCGTCTTCCGTAGGATCCCTCCAGCAAAGCTCGTTTAACCATTGGCGAAGCAACCGTTAGCTTCGCCACCCAACCATAGGCTCATGCTTTCACTCGCATGGCCTCCCCCGAGCTTTGGGTTGTAGAGATCACACACAAAAAAAAAAATCATGAAACCCAGTTTGGGATTCCCCCCCACCAAGATTTCCAGCCAAACCCTTAATAGCAGCAAGTCATGAGGTAACTCAATATTCGATAGTCATCCAGGGTCTGGGTCCTTTACTCATCCCCAAAGTCTCGCTTTTAAATGAAAATCCCTTGCGACACATGTCGCTTCATGCATAAATAATTATTTAATTAATTCTTTAATGAAAAACAACTCACCCATCCAAGTGTCAGTTTCTCTAGGAGATGCACCAACATCCCTAAGTTTGCTCATGTTTGTCCCCTAGATATTTCACTTAACTCCTAGATTTGTGGTGTAGGTGGAGTTGACTAGGTGTCCATGCCTAGGATTCCATTTTGCTCCTAAATAAATATTTTTAATATTTTTAAGTAATCATGAATATCCTTTCATGTGCAATGCCTAAATAACACTTAATATTATTTAAATGCCAAAGTAATCATTTATGTGCAAATGCCTAAAGTACTCAAATGCATTTCTAAGTAAAGTTCTAGGTGCAAAATTATACGTTTCAATGCAGTTAAGTTTAGCAATCAACTTTTACTAGGGACCCGGTGTCGCGCCGTTGGGCCTCCTTGTTCCTTAATTTAATTTCTCTGACAGGGCACCACTCTGTCGAGTCCAGTCATCCATAGTTTCCATTCCTCGGCAAGGCACCACATCGTTGGGTCCTTGCATTCACTCTTTCCGTTCTCGGCAGGGTAACGCACCGTCGGGCCCTTCTGCCGTCATCCTTCCGTTTTGACTTGCGGGAACTTCATGTAGGGATTTCAGGAGCCGTTACCTTCCATCCTCCATCTACACGCTATTAGGGACTAATGGCATTGAGGAGTGAGTCCGTTCTCACTGCGCGCCCCCCCAACTCGTACGTGACCAGCTCCGTCGTGGCCCACCTCGTACGCCCTCATGCTTTCCTCTTGAGCAAGTGGATCAGTGCTTATCTGCTCAAGCTTGGTATTTCGTCGGAAGTCGACATCGTTGTCACTCTCCCTTTGTGTGATTTACTCATACTCTACGACCCTTCATATTCCTTTGTGTGTCCGTTGGTGAACCGTTTCACCTGTCGCTACACACATTTCTCACAAATGTAAATTAGTAGCACTGTCCTCAATAATCACAATTTGGTTTATAAATCTGTTGCTTCATTAAGCATCTATAATTTACTTAATCATTACTCATTCGTCTAATCACATAATCAATTGCACAGCTAGTCGTTAAGCATCATTCATATGTACAGTTTTCATATCAAAGTTAATCGTTAAACAACATGAAATTGTCCATTCACAATAACTACCCAAATGCACATATATCAATCAATCGTAATCATAAATATACTCAAAATAAAATCATAGGGTTATTTTATTAATGTTTCAAACACTCAGGTGACTCAGCAGGTGCCCTCAATGTCTATAGTAGTCTAGGGGCACTACATACACCCTTACTTATTTAGAACTTCATCCCGAAATTCAGAATAAAAATGGAAATCGATAATGCATCTCAGTTGCGTCCTCCCAAGTTGCAGAGCTAGGACTGTAACTGTCCTACTGCACTTTGACTTGATCCATCCAGGCTAATCATTAAGCAAGAACTAACCAATCAATTATACCACTCCACACATATAATTTAATTCTTTAATTCATTTATCAATTATTGTCATCATTCCCATCTTCAGGTTTTTGTAGTGCCCCTAGACTACTATAGACATTGAGGGCACTTGCTGAGTCACCTGACTGTTTGAAACATTAATAAAATAACCCTATGATTTTATTTTGAGTATATTTATGATTACGATTGATTGATATATGTGCATTTGGGTAGTTATTGTGAATGGACAGTTTCATGTTGTTTAACGATTAACTTTGATATGAAAACTGTACATATGAATGATGCTTAACGACTAGCTGTGGAATTGATTATGTGATTAGACGAATGAGTAATGATTAAGTAAATTATAGATGCTTAATGAAGCAACAGATTTATAAACCAAATTGTGATTATTGAGGACAATGCTACTAATTTACGTTTGTGAGAAATGTGTGTAGTGATAGGTGAAATGGTTCACCAACGGACACACAAAGGAATATGAAGGGTCGTAGAGTACGAGTAAATCACACACAGGGAGAGCGATGATGATGTCGAATTCCGACGGAATACCATGCTTGAGCAAACAAGCACTGATCCGCATGGTCAAGAGGAAAGCGTGAGGCGTACGAGGTGGGCCATGACGGAGCTGGTCACGTACGAGTTGGGGGACGCGCAGTGAGAACGGACTCACTCCTCAATGCCATTAGTCCCTAATAGCGTGTAGACGGAGGATGGAAGGTAACGGCTCCTGAAATCCCTACTTGAAGTTCCCGCAAGTCAAAACGGAAGGATGACGACAGAAGGGCCCGACGGTGCGGTACCCTGCCGAGAACGAAAAGAGTGAATGCAAGGACCCAACGATGTGGTGCCTTGCCAAGGAATGGAAACTATGGATGACTGGACTCGACGAGGTGGTGCCATGTCAGAGAAATTAAATTAAGGAACAAGGAGGCCCAACGGCACGACACCGAGTCCCTAGTAAAAGTTGATTGCTAAACTTAACTGCGTTTAAACGTATAATTTTGCACCTAGAACTTTACTTAGAAATGCATTTGAGTACTTTAGGCATTTGCACATAAATGATTACTTTGACATTTAAATAATATTAAGTGCTATTTAGGCATTGCACATGAAAGGATATTCATGATTACTTAAAAATATTATAAATATTTATTTAGGAGCAAAATGGAATCCTAGGCATGGACAACCTAGTCAACTCCACCTACACCACAAATCTAGGAGTTAAGTGAAATATCTAGGGGACAAACATGAACAAACTTAGGGATGTTGGTGCATCTCCTAGAGAAACTAACACTTGGATGGGTGAGTTGTTTTTCATTAAAGAATTAATTAAATAATTATTTATGCATGAAGCGACATGTGTCGCAAGGGATTTTCGTTTAAAAATGAGACTTTGGGGATGGGTAAAGGACCCAGACCTTGGATGACTATCGAATATTGAGTTACCTCATGACTTGCTGCTATTAAGGGTTTGGATGGAAATCTTGGTGGGGGGGAATCCCAAATTGGGTTTCATGATTTTTTTTTGTGTGTGTGAGCTCTACGACCCAAAGCTCGGGGGAGGCCATGCGAGTGAAAGCATGAGCCTATGGTTGGGTAGCGAAGCTAACGGTTTCTTTGCCAATGGTTAAATGAGCTTTGCTGGAGGGATCCTACGGAAGACGAAGGCGACAATGGACCAGCCGGATCGGGTTGACAGGTTAAGGTTTTGCTTATTTTTGTTAAGTTATTCTCGCTTTTTATTTTATTTTTCCAATAACTATGATGGCTAATTTGTTTGTATAAAGTTGTTAAAGTTTCAGGTTCAGTTCAAGGGGACCCTAAAGGAGGGATCCTACAAAAATAAATGTAAAGTTCTTGTGAGAAAACTCCATTTGGAAATTTCTCTCACTACGATGCATTGTCGTTCTTGAAAACGGAGATGAATGACATTAGAGAAATTTTGAGGTCAAAAAATGGTCTCAAAACAAAGAAAATGTACTATAAAAAACAACCAATCACATTCCAGTAGATGACATCATCCCCCTTGGTGAGGTGGCATTGCATGAGTTAAGAATGCTTATTTGTCAAATTTTCTATGGTGAATGAAAACACATAGTTAACCAAGGTAGTGGTGTAAGTACTTTTAAGTCATAAAGTAAAGTACTCATAATGATAGTCTTTTCATAAAATAATATTATTGTCATTTTCAAGTAAAGTACTCATAATGAATGTCTTTTCACACTTTCTCATAAAATAATATTATTGTCATTTTCAAGTGAAGTACTCTTAATTCATAAAGAAAGTCCTTTCACATTTTTTTATAAAATAATATATTATCATTTTTATGTTTTTAATTTTAAATTATATATTCACTCCATTCTATTTAATAAAATAATGTCAAACTAATAAAGAATAATAATAGATTTAATAAATAATAATAATAATCATAATAATAATAATAATAATAATAATGCAATGTGGATTATAATAATATTATTAACATTTTACATGGAAATAAATTCTCAATTAAATTACATTATATTAAATTCATGACAAAAGTACTAAATATAAAAAGTCAACATAAAATTAAAAAAATAGCTCTTAAAAATATTGTTTATTATTTAATTTCATTTGCAAGTTCAAGACAAATAAATGCTAAAGGACAATAAATTTTTGGGAATTTACAATGAATCTTAGTCACATCAATGTAGACTTAATTTATTAATTTTATTTCTAGTGAATTTTGAAAAGCAACTCAACCATGGTTATTTATATTGTGCATAGAAAATAGTGTGGGAGGTGACTTGTCATATATACCTACCCTATAAAACCCCAAATTCATAATATTTTAATATATCTCATATTTTTGTAGTACATCTCTTAGGAGGCCATTTTTTGACCTCAAAATCTCTCTAATGTCCTTGGGAATAGACTTCATAATTTTCCATGTAATGGAGGAATCGTCGACATATATTTAGATCGTCGATGACGTTTTTTATTGGGCTTTATCAACCATTTTCGGCATTTCGACTCTTGCCAACCTCGACAAAGGATCTAACAATTGATTTGGATTTGTTGGGGTTCCATCCACGATTCATGGGGATGGAGTATTATGCTTTTATCTCGGTTTTATAACCACACTCATTACACGGGGATTCACTTAGTGAACCTCTCACATAGCACGTATGATAATAGGATATTAATGAATACCCTTAGTTTTTGTAGATATTGACCCAAAATTCTTTTGCTGAAACCCCTCGTCCCCCCAATACCTAAAATATGTTGTCCTCACTTTTTACAATTTCAAAACCCATAATATGAATTCACGTGCTAGGATATTGATCAACAAGTGAAGCCCCTGTGGCTTATTAAAAGGGCCATTAGATTGGATCTATCGAGCTTAATTAGAACCATTTGTGGCCCTCTCCCTCCAAGAAAATGCTAATGACCATGATGTGTGGAAGAAAAATCTATGATGTATAGGTTTGTCGGGAAATTAGGGGCTTGGAATCCATCACCATGTCTCTACAACAATGTAAACATGTTGCTGGAACCCTTCTAGCATTAGAAGCATGCTTCTAAAGCGTGTAACCACAACATTTTGTGCGTTGTAAAGACACGAGGAAGATGAATATGGTTGTATGTTTATTTTGATGATTGTGGGAGTTGTGGTCAACCTCAGAAGATGGAACTTCTTCCATGCCTTCCTTATATGCTCCAACATTTTTCCTAGAGGATTTTATCAATTATTTCCTATGTTGAGTGAATCTTGCAATTGAAAATAAATGTAAAGTTCTTGTGAGAAAATCCCATTTGCAAATTTCCCTCACTATGATGCATTGTCGTTCTTGAAAACGAAGATGAATGATCCCTGGGAATAGACTTCATAAATTATTATCTTAGTTCTAGCTTTGGGGTTTTAGAGACATGGTTTCTGAGCACTCGAAAAATGACTTATGTTCATAAAAATTTTGCTACTTGTGTAGTTCACATGGTGTCAAATGAACTATGTGGTATGTAGCCCATGGCATTATCAAAAACCTCCTAAAATTAAACTCCTAGATTGGCAAAACTAAGAGAGAGAACTATCTATTGAAAGTTTGTGTAGAAAACTTGGTCAAAACCCATTAAAATTGCGTGTCCTTTTGGTTTTTGAGATTTACAACATTGTATCTCCTACATAAATAGTCTAGATGACATGTTGTCAAAGGCATTGTATAGTAGACATAGAGGGGTTTCTAACCACTAGATGCATGACACTTTTTTTATGCTTGTTTGATATAATTTTTAATAAGAATGAAAAACTATGCAACTTTGCATGAATTTTTTAATGCTGTGTATTTTTTATTATGGAGGTCGAAACTAAATTCTAAACCATTCCTTGGATTTAAATGTCATTTTGCATATGTGTCTATATTTGTGTAAAGCGAATCCCGCTACACGTTTCATACTTCTGCAACAAATAATTTGATTATGTCATCTCTAACATGATCAATAACATTAAAATCCCATTATAAGTCAATTACTATACCTAAATTAATCTCTTAGAATGAAAATTTAATTTGACCCAGGGTAGGCCCTGTAAACCAAAGTCATTTTTCATGATTTTGAAAATTTAAACTAAGTCATGTCATCTCCTTAATGATTGATGAACCACATAAACCTACTTAATCTATTCCATGCATTCAAATATGACACTTGATTGATTAATCTATTCCATATGACTGGGCCCTATTGGCAAAACTAGTTTTTTGCATGTTTTGAGGCCATGAGAGGTTCCTTTTATGGAATGGTCCTGCCTATGAAAAGCCAAGAATCCAAGGTGAACCAAACAATACTTTATCCTTTGAACGATGGGGTCATCTCCTCTCCTCTACTCATCCTTTCATGTTAATATTTTCCATCATCTCCTCTTCATCAAGCTTGTCATCTTTGTTTCATTATAAAATTCCAATCAAATCATAACCAAACTGAAACTTTTAAAATCTTATATCACATTTTAAAACAAGAGCCACGAGGTGGCAATGTCCCCAACATTGCCACCTCATCTATTTGTTTGAAGCCAAAAAATTTGTATATGCATTTGCAAGGAGGTCGAAGACTATTAAAAAATAAAGTAAAAAAAATTACTCGAAGTTTGACAATGACATTCTCTAGTCTACAGCAACACAAACAATTTGAAAAATGATGTTTGTTCATGGCAATACCATGAATCCAATGGAAAAAATGGTTATTAGAAAAACATTTATTCAATGCTAATTTCTTAAGCAAGATGATCAACATAAGTCCAATCAAATTGAAGGATATTAATTGTAATATTGGAAATTTAAAGTTTGTGTTCCGTAACTAAAATTTGTTGCAGTAGGATGTTGAAATTTAACTAAACTTGTTGGACTTGTAAATATATATTGTTGAAATTGCATAATCTAACTTTTCATAAATATTCCACCTTGATAAATCTAATTTTTTACAATAAAACATGTAATTTAAACAATGAAAAATGACAAAGACTTTTATGCAACAAAAAAATACCAAAAAATTCAAAACTTTTAAATTTTAGCAATGTCCAAAATTTATTAACATATCACATGAGTTGTTGGTTTCATTCCTTTGTAAAAAAAAATTATTCACATGTAACAAGCTTTTACATATATATTTGCTTGTGTTGGATAAATTGTATTATTCTACATTGATCTTTGGGTGAAGGGTTCATAGTTCATATCCATGTAAAAGAGTGAGTATTTATATATATATATATAAACAAGGTTAAGTGATAACATAGTTCCCAACTATATCTATATGGGGATGTTGTTTACTCGTTAGGTGTAAGCAACTGCACCAATACCACGGGGGCTTCATTAGAAGGCAATATAATACCATGTTCATTCATATTGCGGTATTAAATATTCATGAAAACCTAAAAATTATATTGCTTATATATTAAGGGGCAAAGGGTTTTTTTTACTTAATATAACAATACAAAAATAATTTGGGGTCTTTTTTATATGGGCGGGCTGACAAATATCCACCAAATGGAGATGTTGGGATCATGACCAGATGAGAAATCGGGTTGAGGCAAGGCTTGGGCTTACCAGTACGCAGGGAAATCGCGTCTTGAGGCATGCTTGAGGCCAGGGGGTTTCATGGTGAAGTGGGTTTCTAGTCGATCATAGTCGAGAGACAGTGGTCATTGACTACCAATTGTTGCCAATAGCACTCAGCCAGTTGTTACCAATAGCCTTGGGAGGCTGTAAGGCTCTAGGGCCTGTTATAGGCCCCCGATAGGCCTTGGGGGATTGAATACCCAACCACTCGTGCCTATTACATGCCTTGGGAGGTTTAGTCAGCCTCATAGATCTTGTTACAAGCCCTGGGGGATTGGATACCTATCCCACAATAGGCTTAGTCATCGATTCAGGAACTGAAACATGCAATCTAAATGTTGTACTATGTGCATTGGCTCTAGTGACATACAGGAAGTGATCTCCTATCTCTTCATTAGATCATTAGATGTTTCAAATCATAATGATATGTGGTTGAGTAATTGCATTGTGGGTGAAGTAATGTGCATCCACAATATACATTGAAAGAAGCAAGGTGCATTATAGAATGCATGTGGGGTGATAAGAGGGGTATCATATCAATATACTAGGTAGAAATATAAAGGGGTATAAAAAATGTTAATGAAAAAATTGATACATACAATATCTAGTGAAAATAAGAGTTTTTTTAAATTGGGAAGGCATATTGGAAGGGGGTTTAAAAAAATGATTTTGGAAGGTATTTTCCAATATTTAGTGAAATTAGGGGTATTGTTTCATATGCCATGAACGAACGTGCTATGATAGCGGTTTATTGAGTAAATCCCCCTTGACCAATACAAAACATAGTCTAGGTATCGACATCAAAATAAGTAATTTCAATATTTTATCAAAATAAGTAATTTCAATATTTTCGTTAACATGCCAAAGATGCTGCTTTGATGCCTTTACAGTTCTAGTATTTATCTGTAACACGTTGCTCTCTGAAGTTATGCACATCAAGAAAGCAAGATAAAAACAAAGAATTCATAAAAAAATGACTATAATCCATTTCTCATGTATCAAGCAATCAATCCAATTCGTAATACTGGTTGCTGGTGAATCAACTGTGCATGTGCTCACAATCGACATTTTAAAACACAAGCACATGCCATTTCAAAACTTATGTAACATGCATTTATATAATTGATTTTGATGTTGTGTTCTAAAATTAAATTTGGCCACTGCAACGTGGCAATAGTCCTATCCTCGACTTTGATTTCACAAAAATATGAAAACGCTAAATAACTAAAAAAACTTTCCTAGTAATACTAATCCAGCTCTTTCCTTAAATATAAATAAAACGAGAATGAAGAATGATCCGAGGATTAAAAGCAGAAATGCAAAGCTGTTTTCCTGATGGTTAATTGAAGTGAATTGGTAGATAATTATTATGCATCCAATAGCAATGTAAAGAATGCATTTAATGATGTTAAATGAAAATATTTATTTAGATTTAATTATAAACTATTTAAAACACTTCGAACATATAAAACAACTGAATTATACAATTTTGGAGAATTGGAATTGAAATATATAACTCCAACAAAACAAAGAGACCTGAAAATTAAATTTATGATTCTATCCCAATCAAATCATTCGTGTAAGATAGAAAAAAAAAAACATTGGCCATGTCTCCGAGTCTCCTCAACAACAGTTGGGATTGTCAAATCTCATATTACATCACGAGGCAGAGCTTCTTTTGATTCACCACCACACCCACTGGGACTTGACAAAGATGAGCGTTTCATATATATTTAATGTATCAATAAATGGATTAAATGGTGGTTCTTGGGACTTGGCAAAGCTTTTTGGGGTGACTATCCAATTGGCTAACCCAAATATTAAATAGATGTAGTTGTCATGAATTTATAAAAATATGTTTTGGGATTATTTTAATTTTGGTACCTCTGCTGTGTAAAGCTTTTGAAAATCGTTGTCCAATCGAATTCCTAAAATAGTAATATGTTTTTAGAATTTTGACTTATGATACTAGTACTAGGCAAAGCTTTAATAATATATTTTGGGTTAAGCTATAGTCCAACACTTTTTCATAAATATATAATATATGTTTTTAGAATTTGGTATAATCATTTTAAAATTTTGCAAAACATCTAAATTCTACATATTTATGACTGCAAAGTGCCATTGAATGTGCGACACTGCACCTGTCAACAAACCCCGTGCTTCAAACCTGCACACATGCATGTTCTAACATGTGGGATTGTGGGAAATTTCAGCACTGCACCTGCCAAGAAAACCCTGACCCTCAATGATTTTACAAGCTTATCGACGAAGGTAACAAGCATAGAAAATAAAAGTGAAACTCAAAACCTGTGCGACACTGCACCTATCAACAAACCCAGCACCAGCCCAGGCCTGCACAAGAAAAGCACGAAATCCTAAAAAAACCACTCATTTTCATTAATAGACTTGGGAGGTGACTTCAGCTCGCAACCCCCTCCGGGGAAGGGAGAATCGAGGACTACATCACCTCTTGTAGCCAATCAATATTTTGAAAAATATTAATTTTAAATATTTGAACAAATATTAAATAAATTAAACCATAGTTTTTATATAGTTAACACGGAATTTTTTTGGTTTTGAAACAAATTAATACAAGTTTGGTGATACATATATGTTCGCCTTCGGGAACATAAAAATTAATATTCTGCATTGAAAACATTAATGGATACCATATCAAACACCTTGACTCATGTTGCATCCAAGGGAGAGCATCCACTTAATGGAAATGTGTTTCCTTCACTCAACTATTCGCTCACATGCTCAATTTTTTTACACATGCCCAACAAACAATGCCCAATTTACCATTTCCTGAATTATTACAAAATAAACCACAACATGCAACCTTCTCACAACTTGTACAATTCTTAGGCATAGAGAAAATTCGCCCAATAGTAACGAGATACACGCTCAATCCATGACAAAATTAACTTGGCTCTGAATATATGCTCAAGAAGCAACCATGGGTAGTCTTTGGTGAAAGAGAAATATTAATTTAGATTGAAGCAAACGCTCCAATGGTATAATAGCTTGAATAAAAAAACAAATTTGAAACTCCCTAACGAAATGAAACAACTTTGTAATGGAGACTCTTGAATTTTTAGCTCAGATTACATTGGATGGTAGAGAAAAAAGAGTTGTTAGATGTTTCTATTTGATCAGGAGAATGAGATAATAGAGTAAATCTACCACCCCGTATCCAGGTGACAACCTAGCCCACACGAGCCAGCCTCCACATACCGTTCACTCCAGCCATCTCCCAGAGAACACCTGCACCAGCCCACCTACGGAGCTCTCCACCTATCAGTGCATCCTCCAAGACAACGACGATGAGTTATTAAGGGAGGTCCTCCCCCAAGGCTTTGCATTTACTTGTCCTGATGTAGAATGCATTACGACATCGGCAGATGGGGATGGAAAGCACCTCCAGCATTAATTCGCCACCCTCCTTTTTTTTAACAGAAACAAGGTATTTGTATATATATTCGAAAAAGGTTGTGCACAGCCATTCATTACAAAAAAAGAAGTTTTTCTTCATAGTAAGAGAGCAAAATATAGCAAACAATCATGCCTAGTTTAGCTATGAATTTCCGGTTTTGTTGTTTCCTATGCCTTTCCATAGAGGAGGTGGGATAAACCCTTACAAACTGAGAATTTAACAGTATGCAAAAAAACATTTAAAATTGGAGCAAAAAGAAGGACCCTATAGAAAATAGATGAAATTAACCATAGTTCGGTTGCTACATAGAGGCCGCGTCTATCATTTCTTGGTTCACAGTGGGAGCTTCCTGAAAATGGATGCATTATGTCTTTCTGGTCATGCTTGAAACATCTTCCTTGATAATTTCAACCTTACCCATTAATTCAAAGAGATTTCTCTCTAAGTCATCAATTCTGGAATCTTGACAAGACAGTTGCTTAGAATTGTACCTGACTTCAGAGGCAATTTCATTATTTTGTTTGACGTTGGTGCAGATCACCTCGTAGACCCTACGGAGATGAACCTTGATGTCTCCAATAATAGCACTCAGGGCTGGAAAAAAATTCTTTTGCACCGGCCATGGAGCTGTAGAGGGGGATAGGGCAGGACAAGGGATCGGGGAAGCTAACCCCGGAGACGTCAGGGCCACAATCCAAAGGGTCAGAAATGGTGAGGTTGTCAAACATGACTCGGAGCAGAAGAGCAGTGGAACAAGGAGGGTGAGCCATCGCGTTGAGTAAAACCCGGGGAAGGGATGGAGGAATAAAGGCCGGCTTGCCTGAGCTGATAGGAGGCAAGTGAGCCATGTGATGGCCACGTGCCTTCAAAACACTAGTACATATGGTCAAATTTGCCACGATTGTTCGTTGTAATTGCCACAAATTGTCGTCCCTATTGCAACGATTGGTGTTTTGTTTTTTCGTGGAAACATATTCGTGGATATAGGGACAAAAATTCCTCGTTGTGGCAATAGCAACGCTTCTTGCTGGCCACATGTCAAATACAAAACATTTCTCAAATCTATGGAAGAGGAATCCATCCACGAAGTTGCGTCGCTATATCGACGTTTAGCTTCTGCAAGTTCCATGAATGTGCGTGGAAACATGTTTGTAGTTCCACGAATCATCGTCTCAATTGCCACGCAGAGTTCCACAAAATTTCGTGGTAGGTTTAGAACCTGCGTCGAAACAATTTTACATTTTCCACGAATCCTCATCCCAGTATCCACGAAGCAATTCCCAAACTTTCGTTGTAGGTTCAACACATGCGTCGAAACAAGTTTACATTTCCACGAAACATCGTCTCAGTATCCACACACCGATTCCCAAAGTTTCGTGGCAGGCTCAGCACCTGCGTGGAAAGAGTTTCTATGGGCTACATGAATGTTCGTCGATATATCGACGATACCTGGACGTTGTTAAAAAATAAATTTAATGCATCCAAAAATTTGCCACAGCTTGTGACACTTGTCAACGAAACAATCAACAATCAATGCTACAAGGACTATTCCAAACTATAATTTCTCACCTCATCACTCATTCGTGAGGTATTTCAGGCCCAAGAATATCCCAAGTACTGAGAGTTGTGCACAAAAGACCCTTCAAAGTTGCTCCTGGATGTGTTAAGTGGAAGGAAACCCTAAACAAGTGGCTTGATTAATACTATTGGCAAAAACATTATTTGAAAAATAAAGGAAAGACCTATACATCATTTTTGTAAACATGCATAAAGAATCAAATCAAATGTTAATACAACACTTGAGGAAAAGGCTCATTTATGTGCAAGATTGTGCAATCGTGCTTCTCTAGCAGAACTTTGGCATTTGGATGAAACATCACTGGTTTCAATATTCCTCATAAATTCTTTTAGATTTTAAATAAGATTGCACTCCTCTATTTGTATGTACCGTTTCCTTAATTCCAATTCTGAAAAATATCAAGTTGAATGCTTCCAATGATTTCAATAGTTCCTACATATTGAAACCATATCCCCAAAATTCAAAGTCAGACAAAAAGTTCTCTTGTGATAATCACAACACTCGTAAGTTAAAAGACATTCCAGAGGAAAATTGCAATTTTCAGTATCACATGAGAATTTCTTATATGTATCTCCCTCATAAGTTGGATCCATGTGTTAGGTATTATCAAGGTTTGTTAAGCTTGTGAAGAATTTTCATTGAAATTAATTCATTATTTGGGGTCTGAACAATTTCCAAAGGTGGTGCATTCTCTTTCCTTTTGTCAAAGTTTGAGCAGTGATAGGATTTCTAAGAGATGAATGACAACTAATAGTTTATGTATACTACCAACTCTATGATAATCTCTTAATAGGAAAATGCTCTAACAAAATTCAAAGATTTTAATGAACAATAACATGTACTTAGGTAAACATTTTCTGGTTTGAATTACAGCCTACCAATTTTGTTGTTGTGGACAACAAGATCATAAGCAGAGTGAATTGACACTTACTGATGATGACAAGGACATTCACTCTCTCATTTTTGCATCTACTTCTACTTCAAGTATAAAGCAGTATCTTTCTCTGTCAAGGTTTACCCCCGACATTGCCAATAGCTCTTGTGAGGTTGCAAACCAATAGCACAAGAAAAAAAATAATACCTAGGATTGAACCCTAGGACTTTCATTCATAGCTAAATAATACCAAGACCCCACAGTCTTTACAAGGTGATGTGTATTTGGAAACATTTACAACAATAATTTACAAAGTTCAAATACCTTAATCTTGATTAATCTTCTTATGGATGGACAAAATAATGTTACGCTTCACAAGAATTTTGGGTCGAAATTACTATATAAACATGTATAAAAATAATAATGAATAAAAAAATGGCAAATGGTGATGCATGGATAATTATAGAAGTAATAAAATAGTTAAGATTGTAGGATAAGTTGATAAATAATACGTAAGAGACAACATGATGTGAGATTGTAATATATAATGGTGAATGAATTTTTTGAGGTTTTTTTATATGGCCTGCTATACTACTCAAATGGAGATGACAATTATATAGAAGAACACGAGCTCAATAGTGGATTTGATGAACCAATGCTATGAGAGACTAAAGACCAACAAAAAAATGCAAGTGTACATACTAGAGATTGAATTACTATTGTATTTTGTTTTGGGGGGATGTTGAATTAGGTGCATCATTTGAGTCAACTTTCATACCCCAAATATGATGATACATTATCACACTATACAACTATCATTTTCCATGATGATGTATCACTATCTTGTGATTGAACCTCATCAAACTATTCAACAATAGTATCTATTCTTGAACATACTTAGACATGGATCCACTATGTATCTCGCTTTGTTTCCATGACCACACATTTATATCACATGGATCCACATTATTTATGACTTCATGGCCATGTTTACACTTCACCTGAGTATGGGCTTTTTTACCACGAGAAAGACAATTTATTTACACTTTTTTTTTTTGTAAATGAATCTCATGTCTTTGACTTGTTAATGATTTCTCACATTGTGCTCAAGTGGTCTCTTATGTAGAAGAAGAATACAATGTATTTCAACCATCAATTACATTCCCATATTATGGGGCATTTGTTAACACATTCATTTGTTCCTACTTATCCCAAATCAAGGGTCAAGCCAAAAACACCTACAAGCATACCTCCTTTATACATTATATTGCACTTGTTCTGCTTTATCTTGCTCTCTTTGCCTTTTAACTTCTGATAGTCTAGAGGATTCTCTAGTGACGAGATTATAACATGAAGCTGTGGAAAATTTTGGGCAAACGTAAGCAACTAATTTTTCTTACAATCTAAATAGTTCAATCAAGAAAATAATAATATTATAAAATAATATATATTATTATATTTTACAAATTGTTTCACCATATCATTTTGCTTAAAAATATTTTTTATTTTGAAATAACAGAATATTTTTTATTTTGGAAATTCAATGTAGTCGAAATAGTTCAATCAAAAAAATAAAATATATTATTAGATTTTACAAATAGTTTCACCATATTATTTTGCTTAAAAATATTTTTAATTTTAGAAATTCAAGACAATAATAAATAAAGATGCCAATTTATTTTTACTTAAAAATTAATAAAATTTTATTTTATAATTTTTTTAATTACTCTCTCTTTTATATAACTTAAAACTAAAACTAATACAAACACGTTAATATATATTAACAATATTATATAACTCCACTTTATGATATTATAAAAATCAAACATTTTTAATGTTTTTAAATCAAATATTATTAAAATTATTAAAAAATATGATTTTTTTAAGAAATTATTTTTCTAATAAGAAAATTATTTAAATAATAAAAAAAAAATTAATAATAAAAAGTTGGATAACCAACTTAATGGTATTAATAATTATATCAATGATAAGTTCTGTATTTAATTCATCCAATTATAAATTAAAATAATTTTAAAATTTTATTATATATCGAAATTTTATTTTAATGTAATTTTCAAAATCAATTCATTGTAAAATATTAAAACCTATTATGAACATTAATATTATATAAATTTATATTATAAAATTTTTAATTGAGTGTAGATCGGGTGGTTGGGAGAAATATTGTTATCCTCCCCATCTGAGTTCAATTCTTGCTTTGTGACACTTACTTCTTGGGAGCGGACTTTCTATATAATAATTGTAATTCTGACCATACCTTTATTCTCATAATAGCTATGGTTCGACATCCATATAATTTAAATTTAAATTAAATAATTTAATATAAATTTATATATATATATATATATATATATATATATATATATATTATGTTTGCAGGATGAGGTTTTTAGTCACCTTAGTTGTGACATTTTTTTTTTTGTAAGTAAGCTTGTTTTGTCCATTTTTTATTGATTTCTAAACTAGCAATTCTACATATGATTCACTGTACACACAATTTGGCCAGCCTACCAAAACATAAACCGAGTTGATGGAGACCAAACCAACTTTTAAATCATAGAGTATATGTTTCTGTGACATAGTCTTACTAAATAACTAGTCATAGTGAGTTTCCCTTGACAGGGAAAACAACTCTTAAACCAAAGAATTGTCCAAAATAATATAAGTCTAAGGCCCCATCAAGCACACTTCCGAACATAGCATGATAAAAGAGAATGAAAATAACTACAAACTAAACCAAACATATCAGAACCTACAGACCGAAACCTAAGGAGGAGTGGGCTTGCTCACATTCTAGTTGCCTTGTGGAGTCACATCCTTCCCTTTATCCAGCTTCATGACCTGCACCAATGGGTCAGCTCCCAAGCAGCGTGAGATGTTCGAATCCCAAGCCACGAACTTTGCATGAGTGTCTTTAGATCCCCCACCTGATGCACCAGGTTTCTTTTTAGCTCTATTATCTCCTTCAAGGCATGGTCCAAAAAAAAATTGGTGTGCCAGTAAACATCTAATTGGTGAAGATAACAGTTGTTTCGTGTCTTAGAGCTGTTGAAGTCTCAATCCCAGTAGTTGTCCTCCATATCTAGATTTGACTCTTTCTGTTGAACCCTTTCCTCATGAGCCTCAACTTTGATATGATTCAACAACTCATGTACCTATGGAGCAGTGGGGCGCTAGTATCGAGAGGTAAACTCTCTCGTTGCCTCCGCCACCTAGGGCCTCCGCTAAGGGAAATTGGTTTCCCCTCGGATCCAAGCTCCACATTATAGGGCCATCATGAAAGTCCACCTAATCATGAATCCATTCCCTTCTATCTCCCCCAAATTTGCATTGCAAATGAGGAGATGTAATGTATCCAAATTTCACATTACTATTTTGGAGAAATGGGGTAGTATTTTTTCCTTTAAATTTACCTAAATAACCAATTATGTTAGTCTTAATGATTACATGATATTACTATCATTGAATATGTACAGTTCAAAGTACCTAAAATTTTAAAAAACAAATATAACTAATCTTTTATATTGTAATAGTTTTTAAAAAATATTATTGAATAACATTGGTATCTAATTAAAAATTCTTAACATTTACTTTGATAATCATAATCAACTATAATGCTAGACAGCCATTCCTTTCTATTGAAGGCAATATAGGAAAGTCAAATCCCCTTTTCAGGATCTCCATGCAGTCCGGTCTCAGGATTTTCTTAATTAACGTTCTTAACTGCTTCTTTTATATATAATGTTTTCAAAAACGATTTCTCGCTTTTTGTTTAAGAATAGTTCAAGAGTTATTATTAATCCAATAATAACTTACATTATACATATATATTGTATATGATTAAGAATATGCGGCCATATGTTTTATTATACCATAATGATCCATTTAAATGGAAAGCATTGCCATACTATTTATTTCCTTTTTTCATATACATATATATAAGTAAAGTTATATATATTTCTATCAAGATAATAAAATGATCTTTCCATTACTTTTTATTTAAGGTGACTATTTCATCTCTTAACCTAAGAAGGATTAGCTTCTTATCAAGAAGCTATAGATAGATAACTCGAGGTATTTCATGCAATAATTAAGGTAATTTAGATAATATTTTAATCAAGTAATAAGTCTTTCACTAAAAAATAATGAGATTATAGCAATTAGTTTACTTACGACCTATTTTTACTAAAGATGACACCTAAAGGGTTTTAAACTAAATAAGAGAACATCAATGGTCCATATTTTCTCAAGTGCCCGAGGCACCAAGATGACTTCTGTTATCCAACTCGTGGCTTCCCGGCCAATACATCTTGCCCCTAGTGAATTCGTGCCCCCATTGTTTAAGTGCATAAACTCCTCCAATCTCCTAAGTCTACAAATCAAAATACAAAATAACTTAGGAAATTACTTACATAGTTTACTATTGGGGCCTTGGCCTTGAGCTCCTTGTCAGAAACTATACACACTTACATTTGCATTTAGCATTGTATTTCCTTTGTAGAAGAATTAAGGTTGCAGAGCGGGTATTACAAGAGAAAGCTATGCAAAATTAAACTCTCCACCTCCTTCCATCCCATAATCATCAAGTTGGGATTTTCTATGTACTTCACCTCCATCGTAGGATGGAGCATCATGTTGATGGGAGTGGAAGGGATGGGGTATAACTTCTGTTGTTGTTGCATGGTACCTAGAGGCTCGTGCATCGAGCATGTGGAACCCAAATTGATCCGTAAATTGGTGTAGATATTCCACTAGAATAATTTATCACAATAGATCTTACAGATTAGTTCTTTTATCAGTTTATTAAAATAAATGGAATCGAAAGGAAAATAATTATAGAAAATAAATACAAAATACACACAAATAAACACAAGATATACCATGGGAAAACAGGCAATGGGGAAAAAACCATTTAGAAATGAGGATTATGCCTTGATCTTTTCTTCTCCAATATGCAGTAGAAATACAAAGAAAGTGGTACTCTCTATGGAGTTACCTATGACTCTGCAACTAGAATGGATACTACATGATATCCTACTTACTTTTTTTTGTGGAGAACCTCCAACAATTAAATGATGAAAATGCATGATATATCATAAATAATAGAACACAAAGAGATTTATTGAGTGTATGCCACTTTGAGGGGGATACCTCATTTGAGAAAGCTCAATACAAATAAGTCGTGGATTCCTTCATTGGCCTCAACACGCACTTATATACTAAGTCTAAGCTAAACAACTATTACTCCCCATGAATGTGGGATAATACAATATACTCACAAGACGACTTACAAAGCATATGCGTCCAACAACAATATACTAACAATGTGGGATAATACAATGTACTCACGGGACAACTTACAAAGAATATGCGTCCAACAAAAATATACTAACAAAGTAAAGTGAAGGGTTGACACAGGTTCCTAACATCCCCTCCCCCTTAGAAAAAGCTTTGTCCCCAAATCTTTAGATGTGGAAATTATTGTTGAATCTGAAGGAGTGGTTCCCATGTAGCATCCTTTGGTTGCATTCTGTGCTGCTGAATTAATACCTCTATGATGGATCGAGAGCGAAGTTGATGAGTGTGCCTATTGAGGATGGCCTTTGGCTCCAAAATGATGGATCCTTCATTATCCAGTTTTGGTAAAATAGTTTGTGCTCTGATGTTGGTGCCAATAAATTTCTTTAGACAAGAGACATGAAATACTAGATGAATGTGGGAAGAAGGAGGAAGTTCCAATTTATAAGCAACGGACCCAATCATCTGAAGAACCTTACATGTCCCATAGAAATATAGAGTGATCTTATGATGCCCTTTGATTTTTAGGGAGGATTGCTTGTAAGGTTGTAGACGAAGAAAAACCATACCACTTGCTTGAAAAGTGTGCTAAGAACGGTGTTGATCGGCTTGTTGTTTCATTCGAATTATTGCCATGTGAAGATTGTCCTACAAAATGTGAAGAATCTGATCGCGGGTTCGAAGAACCATGTCAGATTCCTGAACTGGTGAACTGTTGGGGGTGTATAGAAGAAGCATTGGCAGTGCATGACCGTACACTGCTTCATATGGATTCATTTTAGAGGTGATGTGGTAGGAGGTATTGTACCACCATTCAATGATAGGGAGCCACTTTTCCCACTGATGTTGTTGTTCGAAGGTGAAGCAACGAAGATAAGTTTCCAAAAATTTGTTGATAATTTCAGTCTGACCATCTGTTTGTGGGTGATACCCTGAACTCATCTTCAGTTTGGTGCCAGTGTGGCAAAATAGTTTTGTCCAAAAATTATTGGTGAAATTTGCATCGCGATTTGAGACAATGGAAGAAGGGATTCCATGAAGATGAAAGATCTAGTCTAGGAAAATTTGTGCAACTGAGGAGGCGGTATAGGGATGTATGAGCGCACAAAAATGACTATATTTGGAGAGGTGATTAGACATAACCAAAATCATTATCTTCCCTCTAGATTTAGGGATCCCTTCAATGAAATCCATAGAAATATCTGTCCAAATCCGTGTAGGGATGGGAAATGGTTCAAGCAATCCCAGAAGGAGTGTCTGTAAATTTCCTTAAAATCCACTCTAGGGCTAGAGTATGCCGGATTAATTAATTAAACCCAAATTAATACTTTTAATCACACATGGATTTCTTTACTATGCAGCAGAAATAAATATTGAAAGAAATACCAATCAATCCAACCAATAGAGACAACACAATCTTTTTGGGTATAAACCCCCGGACAAAACCCAAGATGGGAAAACCGGTGCAACAATCTGAGAATATATTTTATTAATAAAATATGAAGCTAATACAATATAAGAAAATCGATTTATGCCCAACCTGGAAAAATCGAACCACAACAAAACTCACTGAGAAAACCTGTGAAATGGCACAGTCCCAAATGCAGCTGTATGACCTACTGCTGTAAGGCCTATACAAAATCCGTATGGCGTGCTGTACAGACGTCTGTTGTATGGTTTGTACGACCTACAACTATATGGTCCACCTCTGCCCTTGGATCTCTCCTCTCTAAATCTATTCAGTCACTTCTGCCTGGAATCTCTGTCGATCTCACTGAATTTCAGCCTCTCCGTCTTCTCTACAAAAATTCTCTCTCTCAAATTTTTCTATCCATCTCTGTCAAAATGTGTGTGTCCTCTCCACCAATTGACCTTTCTTATAACTCATTGGCTAAGCAAAAAACCTAATCTCACTATAGATCTATGGATGAGATCCTCTGGTGAGATCAATGGCCAAGATTAAATTAGCCATCACTTTATTATATTTTCACTTAATAAAAAGTGTTCCAATAGGTCAATTAATAATTAGATCACTTTAATTAATTTTTCCAAAGTAAACTGAGGAAAAATATATTAAATACAATTGGATTCCTTATTTAATTCTTCTACATGCAAGGACGCATGCAATGCGGTAAGAATTTCCTTGTTGTCACTTTCTAACACTCCCTCTCAACGAGGAAAGGGTTCAGTAACAATCCCAACTTATCTCTGAACTTTACAAACTTGAGTTTGCAAAGTGCCTTGGTGAATATGTCTGCCACCTTGTCATCTGTCTGGATGTACTCCAACCGAATGGTTCCTCTCTGAACACAATCTCTGAGGAAGTGATACCAGATGTAAATGTGTTTACTCCTGTCATGGAACACTGGATTCTCATAAAGGTTGATACCACTCTGATTATCATAGTGAACTATAGTAGTCTCTATCTCACTCTCGAACAATCCTAAGAGCAACTTCCTCAACCACATCCCCTCACATGCATCCATGTTGGCTTCCATGTATTCATCCTCTGCTAAACTCAATGCAACTGACTTCTGCTTCCTACTGAACCAAGAGACAACCCCTGATCCAATGCTGAAGCAGAAACCTGAAGTGCTCTTCTGATCCTCTACACAACCTTCCCAGTTAGCATCCTTGAAACCTGCAAACTGTATACTCCTAATGCGCTCATAAACCAAACCATATCCCACTGTGCCTCTGATTTATCCAAGTATGTGCTTCGCAGATATCTAACGTGCTCTTTGAGGGTTCACCATGAACTAACTCAAATATTTGACTACAAAGCTGATGTCTGGTCAATTGTTGACCAGATACATAAGAGACCCGATAATTTTCCTATACAGAGTAGGATCAAACTCCTATGATCCTGATACATCAATATTCCTCTAGTTGGTAACTAGAGGTATGACCATAGGTCTACAGTCCTCCATCCTGAATCTATTCAAGATCTCCACTGCATACTTCCCCTGTCCAATGAAGAAGCACCCATCTCTCTGCCAAACCTCCAAACTTGCAGTCCCTGATCAGCCTCACATATCCTATAAGAAAGAGATCATCCACATATAGAATCTGTATGAGAGGTACCTCACCTGACAAGAAGTATAGGTTATGGTCTACCTCACTCTGCTGGAAACCCATATCTCGTAGATAGATGTCAATCCTCGAGTACCATGCTCAAGGTGCTTGCTTGAGCCCATAAAGAGCTCTCTAAAACTTGCATACATGCGACTCTCTACTCTCCACCTCAAATCCCTCTGGTTGATCAATATAAACCTCTTCCTCAATAACTCCATTGAGGAAGGTTGTCTTCATGTCCATCTGATGAACACACCAACCCATCTTTGCTCCCAATAATATAATAGTCCGAATAGAATAATACCTAGTGACAGGGGTGAAGGTTTCCTCATAGTCAATACCTCCCTTCTACGAATACCCCTTCGCCACGAAGCATTCCTTGTACTTCTCCACACTTCCGTCTGTTGCATGATTTGCCTTGTAGATCCATCTAGATCCCACCACCTTCTTATCCTTTGGCCTCTGAACAACCTCCCATACTTGATTCTTCATGATTTAGCCATACTCCTCAACCATGGCCTCTTACCACACATCATGTTGTGCAGCCTCCTCGAAACTAGAAGGTTGAGAGTCAATCAACTCTGTCATTAGTGCCACATAGCTCAATCTATCTGGTGGTTTGCTCCGCCTTATGGATCTCTGTGGAAGACTCAATTGTTTAGAATCCTGAACAGTGGACCTATACCACCTAGGTCGTGGCCTGGTGTCTTCCTATGGCAACTACTGGATATCCTCCTGCTGCTGCTGCTCATCTTCGAAATAAATGATAGGAGGATCTTATCCAACTAACTCCCTATGACTACCAGAACCTATTTTTTTTGTCTCTACCTATACCTGTGACTCCTCCAACTTGAATCCTCCTGAGTCCTCAGCTAGCTACTCCTGTGTTGGTAAATACATAAATCTTCTCAAGGCTCTGTCCTCATCAAACTAGACATCTCTGCTCACAATGATCCTCTTACGAGCTGGGACATATAGTCTATAAGCCTTGAAAGTCTCACTATACCCAACTATAATCCCCTTTTTACCAGAAGGATCCAGGTTCTTCCTAGTGTCATCATGAATGTGACAATAGAAGATACTCCCAAATATACACAAATGACTCACATCTGGTCTAGTACCTGTAAATACCTCCTCAGGTGTCTTCCTCCCCAATGTTGTGTGGGGAAACCTGTTATGGACATATACTACAGTCTAAAATGCCTCGGCCCATAGGAATAGTGGTAACCCCTAATCAAATAACATGGCCTTAGCTGCACTCACCAGTGTCTTGTTATTCCTCTCTGCAACTCCATTCTGTTGTGGGGTGTGGGGAACCGTGTGTTCCTTCTTGATCCCCTCTGATGCACAATATTCCATGAACTCTCTGTCGGTGTACTCAATACCATTATCTGTCCTCAATATCCATATATTTCTCCCTGTTTGGTTCTCCACGAGAGTCTTGAACTCTCGGAACCGATCGAAGACCTCTGACTTGGCCTTCAGAAAATAGATCCAGGTTTTCCTGGAATAGTCATCAATGAATGTGACATAATAACTGTAACCACTGAAAGAATGGACACTCATCGGTCCGCATACATCTGAATGCACCAAGTCTAAGGCCCCTTCAAACTTGTGCTCACTATGTGGGAAAGGTATCTTGATGTTCTTTGCCAATGCACAACCCTTGCAGTGGTTATGCTTCTCGTCTTGTATTGAAGGAACTCCGATAAATGCTTGTCTCAGATGCCTCAGTGAACCATAATGTAAGTGTGCCATCCTCCTATGACATAACTCAAAATCACTACTGTTGCTGCTGACCAGAGCCTTTGCGGGCTCAAACTGTAGTCTATAAACCTTCCCACTTCAAACCCCAATCATCCTGTCCAATCTCTGATCTGAGCCATGTGGCCTGAAATATACTTTCCTGTCCCGGAAAGTCACTAGAAAACCCTTGTCTTCTAGTGTGGAAACTGATATGAGATTCTTCGTCATCCTTGAGACATTAACACATCTACAAAGCTAATAGGATTTCCAGGATCCCTCTGAAACGAAACAGTACCAACACACTCTGTCTAATACTACGCATCATTTGCTAACTCAATATGGAGAGTCACTCCACCCTCCTTCAAGATCTTGAAGAAATACTTATGTCCTCTCATGTGACAGGATGCACCACTGTCCACATACCAGATACTATTGTCTACGAAACTTGCCATGCAAGCTATCAAGCAAAAGTATTCATCAAAACTTTTGCTGAAATCCTCCACCTCTACAGAACCTGCCATCTGAGTGTTGTTGTTCTTCTTCTTCCTCTCTGGGAAGTGGGAAGCAAAGTGTCCACACTTGTGGCATAGGAAGCACTTGAGTTTTGACATGTCCAAGTTCTTCTTGCCATCCTTCTTCTTCTTTTCCTTCACCTTACCTTTACTTGTTAGGGATAGATCCTCTTCATCCACGATATATGTAGCACTGTTGGATGAAGCTGAACCTTGACCCATCCGGATATCTTCCTGTGCGAAGTCATCCCACAATCTATGCCACTCAGGGAGCTTCTCCCTATCCACCACGCCTTTAACAAATACGTCCCATGCCTTAAAAAATCCATTGAGAGCTATACGAACTAGCTCCTCATCCTTAGTCTTAGAGCCCACGGCTCTAAGCTCATCCCTAATATATGTGAACCTTGTAAGATAAGGCACCACTCCTTCACCCTTGGCCATCTTGGTACTACGCAATATCTCCTGTAGCACCATATTCTGGTTTTCATTCTTGCTCTGGTAGAGACTCTCTAAAGCCTTCCACATCTCTAGTGTGGTCTTCTTCCCAGACAGGTGAGGGACTATGTGATCCTTCACCCCATCTAAGATTATCAACATAGCTATGGAATCTATCTTCTTCCATTTAGCCAACTATGTTGAATCTTTGGGAGCAACCTTCTGATCATTAATGTGCTCCTTTGCATCACTGACATCTAGTATCCTGGTGATCCTTTCTTTCCAAGTAGGAAAGTTTTGTGCCCCCAGGAATCTATCCTCAACTCTCAATTGTACGACCATAGTGAATAGTTCCTGTAAAACCTTGGATAGATATGCCAATAATCTATCCAACCAACCTGCTGCTTTCTCTTAGTTTGCTTAGAAGAGCTCTGATACCATGTAAATTTCCTTAAAATCCACTCTAGGGCTAGAGTATGCCAGATTAATTAATTAAAACCAAATTAATACTTTTAACCCCACATGGATTTCTTCAATATGCAGCGGAAAATAAATTTTGAAAGAAATACCAATCAATGATACCAATAGAGACAACACAATCTTTTTGGGTATAAAGCCCCAGACAAAACCCAAGATGGGAAAACTGGTGCAGCAGTCTGAGAATATATTTTATTAAGAAAATATGAAGCTAATACAATATCAGAAAATCAATTTATGCCCAACCTGGAACAATCGAACCACAACAAAACTCACTGAGAAAACCTATGAAATGGCACAGTCCCCAATGCAGCTGTACGACCTGCTGATGTACAGCCTGTATGGAATCTGTACGGCCTATTGTACGGAATCCGTATGGTCTGTACGACCATTTTCTATACATTCTATATGGCATGCAGCTGTACGGTCCACCTCTGCCCTCGACTCTCTCCTCTCTAAATCTATTTGGTCACTTCTGCCTGGAAGCTCTGTCGATCTCACTGAATTTCAGCCTTTTCGTCTTCTCTGCAAAAATTCTCTCTCAAACTTTTCTCTCCATCTCTGTCAGAATGTGTGTGTCCTCTCCACCAATTGAACTTTCTTATAACTCATTGGCTAAGCAAAAAACCTAATCTCACTATAGATCTATGGATGAGATCCTCTGGTGAGATCAATGGCCAAGATTAAATTAGCCATCAGTTTATTATATTTTCACTTTCACTTAATAAAAAGTGTGCCAATAAGTCAATTAATAATTAAATCACTTTAATTAATTTTTCCAAAGTGAACTTAGGAAAAATATATTAAATACAATTGGCTTTCTTATTTAAGTCTTCTGCATTCAAGGACGCATGCAATGCAATAAGACTTTCCTTGTTGTCACTTTCTAATAGTGTTGTTTCTCCCTTGTTGCGTTGGCAGGTATCTCATTCCATACGTTTTGAGGATCCCAAAGTGCCCTGTCGATGGAGAAGCATGGAGTTGATAGAAGACATCCTGTTGAAGATATGTGCTCCAGGGAAGCACCAGACGACCCTTGTATCTCAGGGAAGAACCATCCCAAGAGTAATGTGGTACAACAGAAGGGTTGTTGGCCAACCCTTGGATGATTTGAGATAATGAGGAGTCATTGACATAGCCCTACTGAACAAATAGCAATCAATTTGGAATAGGCATAGAAATAGATGAAAGAGAAACTTGGTCATCAAATGTGCGAGAAAGAGCATCGACCACAAGATTGTCCTAACCCTTATTGTAATTGATCTCATAGTCATAACCCATGAGTTTGCTAACCCATTTCTGTTGTGCTGGGGAGGAGAACCGTTGTTCTAGGAAATATTTTAGTCTCTGGTGATCAGTCTTGATGCATAAATGATTCCCTAATAGGTATGGCTGCCACTTCTGTACTTCATGCAAAATATCCATCATTTCCTTATCATATGTAGAGGCGACTAAATTCTTACCGGAAAGGGATTTGCTGGTGAATGCAATGGGATGTTCATATTGAAGAAGAACAACACCAAGTCCATTGTCGCAAGCATCACTCTCAATAGTGTAGGGATTGGAAAAATTGGGCATAGCTAGAACAAGTGTAGTACACATAGCTTGATTCAGTTTGTCAAGTGCACACTCAGTAGCATGTGTCCATGTAAAATAATCCTTTTTCAATAGAGTGGTTAATGGAGTTGAAAATATTCCCGTAATCCTTGACAAACTTGCGGTAGTATCTAGTCAATCCCAAAAAACCATGAAGTCTCTTGAGTGTCCGAGGATGCAGCCAATTTTTCATGGCATCTATTTTGGCAGGATCCACGCGAACCCCTTGTGCTGAAATAATATGCCTGAGATACTCTACTTCCTCCTATCCAAAAAAACATTTAGAGTGTTTGGCATGGAGATGGCGATCAAAGAAAAGTTGCAGTACAAGATCCAGATGTTGGAGATGCTCATCCCATGTTTTAATATAGATGAGGATATCATCAAAGAAGACCAGGATGAATTTTCGCAAGTAGGGCCAGAATATTTTATTCATAAATTCCTAGAATGTGGAAGGAGCATTAGTGAAACCAAAGGGAATTACCAAAAAAACATAGTGGCCATAATGTGTACGGAAAGCTGTTTTAGGGATATCATCCTCATAAACCTGAATTTGATGATACCTAGAACAAAGATCCAACTTGGAGAAAAAATGAGCACCATGAAGCTCATCAAGAAGCTCATCAACAAGAAGAATTGGAAACTTATCCTTGATTGTGAGGTGATTAAGTGCTCGAAATTCAATGCAGAGGTGCCATGACCCACCTTTTTTCGGACAAGAAGAACTGGTGAAGAAAAGGAACTGGTACTAGGGCGAATAATACCTTGCTTCAGTAAGTCTCGAACAAGCATCTCAATCTCTGTTTTTTGGTGAAATGGGTAACGATATGGCCTGATTTTGGGAGGAATGCTTCCAGGAAGGAGCTGAATATGATGGTCTTATGCTATTGAAGGTGGAAATCCTACTAGTTCAGCAAAGACACATGCATATCTATCCAAAATTTGTTGTAGATCCAAAGGATTAGTGGAGACCGTTGATGGGTGCATTTGAATGGAATGGAGCTGAGCGATGACACCATGTGAATTCTTCTTAAGGAGATTTTCCATGTGATGTGAACTGATGATGCTGAGAGACCCTGGTTGTAATCCCTTCAATGTGTGTTTTTTTCCATTGACTAAAAACTGCATCCAAAGTTCAACAAAATCCCATAAGATGGGGCCAAGTGTGCATAACCATTGAGCACCCAAAACCACATCACATCTACCTAAGGCCAAGGAAAACATGTCAGAGTGCAGGTTATACTCTCCAATAGAGATACGCACATTGCGACACTTCCCCTTGCAAGGTAAGGTGCCCCCATTGTCAATCACGACTTCAAAGTTGGAGCAAGTTTGGACAAAACAATAAGCCTGTTTGGCAATCCGAGTGTCAATGAAGTTATGAGTGATACCAGAATGAATGAGTATTGTAAGAGGGATATTCTTGAATTAAGTACCCTTGAATCGCATTGTTTGTGGGGTGGTGACTCCAGCTAAAGCATGGAGAGATATCTCTGCGTGGTCATCCTGAGAATGAGGGTCAACAGGTGGGTTCTGAATGTTGATCTGATCATCTATTATATCTTGAGCTTCTTCACCAATTTCAGTTGTAGGCAGAGAATCCACATCTAATATATAAAGTTTTTGCTCAACACATCTATGTCTCCGAGTGAATATCTCATCACAATTATAACAAATCCCTTTTTCTCTACATGCCCACATCTCTGCTTTAGAAAAATTCTTGATAGGAGTTGCTCTAGGAGCTGGCGTGATGGGAGGTCGTTGGGAAACCATATTTATGAATGGACCAAAAGTGGATTTGGAGCGTTGTTGGGATATGATCTTGTACTCTGCCAACTTGCCAACCCTAGGGCTTCCTCCATTGTGTTGGGACATATAATGTTAACCTGATATCGGATTGCATCCTTCAGACCACTGAAACTCCTATAGAATTCATCAAGAAATCCTTATGTGCGATTGGCCAGTTTCTCAAATTTTGTCTGATACTCTCTCACAATGCCAATTTGGCGAAGTTTAGTGAGTTCTCCTGTGAAGTCATCAAAAGCACTAGTACCAAATCGTTTCAAAATGAGTTGGAAAAAATCTGTCCATTTTCGCTCTTCATGAGGCTTGATCAGAGATAATTTTAAGGACCCATACTTGTTTAAAAGTATATAAACCTTGGCGAATCTTACCAATTCTTAAAATGTTAACTATAAAATATTTAGCGATATTTTTCTAAAATTATTTCAATTTCTAAGGATTTTATATAGTTAATATAATAATTTGGCGATTTTAGAGTGAAAAAAGTTCACCCCATCAAAATTGGGCGAAATGGGGCTTCAAAATATGCAAATTGGCGAATCGTTTTTTGGGAAAAAAATGGAAAAATAGCCCATGGGCTAAATTTCACCCCTAAAATTATCCTTGGCCTTGATGTACCAACAGTACCATTGAAGGGATTCATGTTCCAAATGAAAGGATGCAAGTGGAACTTTGTTGACATCAAAAGTATTATGCAGACAGAAATATTATTCTGCCCGTTATATCCATCCAGTCGGATCATTACCATTGAAGCAAGGAAAATCAAGCTTCGGCCCACAAAAATTTTTGGAAGAAGAGAACCCAGTGTCTGCAGAAGACTCTGGTTATCGTCTATTATTCATGGCTGAATGCTGAAGATGGAGGCCAACAATTTTTTCATCTAGATCTTGGAGTTTGGTTTTGAGGGCTGCAAGTTATTCCTCCATGTTTTTTGCTCCTCCGTGGGTGACAACCATAACCATGATTTTTTTTTTGAATGGGTAGAAAAAAAAAAAAAAACTTCTTTAGTAAAGGAAAATTTGTATTTGGGAAAAAATTTGATAGGTAATTGGGGTTTGACTAGGTTTTGGACACTTTCTAATGGATAGGGAAGCAAAAAATGGGGATTTCAGAAGCAGGGTGAAAGAATGGGAAAATTTGTCTAAGAGGAACAAAGAAGCAGAAATAGGAAATGAACACTATGGCAAAATTTGAAGGCGATTGGGTGAAAATTGAAGAAGTTATGCAAAACCCTAAAGATAGATAGATGTGGGGTTTCTGGCTTCGGGAAGTAGAATTTGGGATAAGGTCCTCAGGAAGGAAATATGAAGAATGGAAGTGCAGGGGTTCCAGTGAATTTTCAAGGGAAATGGAGCTAAATAAAATAAGATATGGGAAAAAACCATAAATTTGTCTATAATTGATCTGCAACGACTCAGAATTGATTTGCAATGGCTCTGGATAGATGTAATATGCTATTTATCAACTGGAAATAGATATGGACCCCATGTATGATTGGATTCTTGAAGGTTCAGGGGATTCACTCGGCTAACAATGTTATCTAACAGCTTGCGTATTGGGTAAGTACCCCTCACTCCACGGCTCAAGTAAAACTGATAACCACTTTTCCACAAACGAGAACTCTTGGTTTAACTCGCGAGTGGGAACTAGTCAATCAGGTAGGGCCCGTTGTCCTTTTCGCTGGCAGGTCCTCTCAATGGGACAGCTACTTTGGGTTTCTTGTGGTACTCCTCACAATGATTTTTAGGGCTATGCACAAGTACTTCTCACAATTAAGCGGATATGGATTATTCCCAGATCTAAACCTGCAATTAAAAGGAACAATACATATGCAAAGAAAAAGAACTACTGCAATAATCACAGCGCCTAGAAGCCACTACAAAAAAACAAATTGGCAGAAATTTCACCCATCGAGCCCAAGAAAGTGATTTGATACCATATGTGGGGAACCTCCAACATTTAAATGATGAAAATGCACGATATATCAGAAATAACAGACCGCAAAAGAGATTCTTTGATCGCACGACACTTCGAGGGGGAAAACTCCTTTGAGAAAGCTCAATACAAATAACTCATGGATTCCTTCATTAGCCTCAACACGTACTTATATACTAAGTCTAAGATAAACAACTATTACTCCCCATGAATGTGGGATAATACAATATACTCACATGACAACTTTCAAAGCATATGCGTCCAACAACAATATACTAACAATGTGGGATAATACAATATACTCACGAGACGTCATACAAAGTATATGCATCCAACAAAAATATACTAACAAAGTAAAGAGAAGGGTTGACACGGGTTCCTAACAGTTTTTCTCTACTATCCACTCTCGTGATGTTGCTTAACTATGGAACAATACATAACATCAAAATAATGGAACCCCTTATTTTCCTAAAAGTCTGATATTTAACATAGCTCGCTAGTTGTTTAGGGTTAATTTTACGGTTTGTACATGCCTCAATTCCTGTTTATGGTTAGGGTTTTGTAAATTCTAGAATTTTCTTGAAAATTCACATGTGACTAGCTCCACATGTGCATGAAATGAGAGCTGATGTGGAATCCACTTGTAACTATGGTGTTCAACTAGATGGGTCAACTTGCAGGAGGCATAACCTCTTCATATGGACTCAAATTGAGGCTATCTTTGGACTGTTGGAAAGCTATCTGAGTGTAGAATTAGGCATGTCCCATAGGTGATCTACCTTCTCCTTTGAGTGCAATTTATCCTGTCCTGGAATTTTTCCTTTCAAACCCACCTGCGAGATTTCATATTATCTTTCTCTGGTTGTTCTAGACTTCTTCTGCAAAATTGTGTCTTTTGCTAGCTCTTTGTGAGCCTATAGTGCTAATTCCTCTACAAAAGGTAAGACCTACTAAGATTCACTGTCCAACATGGAAGGTTCATAGAGTTTCAAATTTTCCATATTCACTACGGAGTATATGCAGATGTATGTGGGTAGACTGTGTTTGTAGGAATTATCTCCCACCTTCTCCAATACCTCCAAAAGGTCCATACCTCATATCCTTGATATTCTTTCCAAGACCCTGCAGTCTTTCCTTGTTGTGGTGTAACCATATACTGTCTCCCACATTGAATGTTTTTCAACCTTGTGTTGGTTATGCATGTGTCCTTGTAGTTTTCTCGTGACTTCTTCAATGCATCTTGTACTTGAAAATGGATCTTCCTAATATTATCAACAAACTTTTCATCTCTTAATGCTTCACATGTGGTGTCTTCCATCAATCCCTCTTAATGTCCATATACAACATCTAGAGGTGAAGGTGGAATAGATCCAAAACACAAGTTAGTAAAGGAGACTTACCGATGGAAGTGTGGACTGCTTTATTATAGGAACGTTGAATTTAGATCAAGTTTTCATCCCAAGTCTTCGGATGCTTCTAATTGTAACCCCTCAAAATATTTACCAAAGTCCTATTGACCACTTATGTCTTCCCATCTATTTTTGGATGGAATGATGTAGATCTATTCAACATTGTGTCCATTTTCTCCCAAATTGTAGTCCAAAAGGAACTGAGAAATATGGTATCCCTATTTGAGATGATGCTCTTGGGTATCCCAAAGTGCACCTAGAACTATTCAAATAATATGTTTTTATTCTTGTCCTATAATGGTATTTTTACAAGGCATAAGAATGCACATCTTACTAAATTTGTCAACTACCAAAAATAAATAGTCATGTCCCTTCACAGTAGTTAGTAAACCACCCACAAAATGCATGGAGATGCAGACCGTGGTCTTGTAGGAACATGTAATGTATGATATAGAACTTGCTTCCTATTATTGGGCTTGCTTGTATATTAAATTATGCATCCTCTAATAAATTGTCCTACATATTCTTGCATTCTAGGGAGGTAAGCATACCTCTATAAGTTTGAAATTTCCTTCCATATAGCATAATTCCCTACAAATTTCGATGTTTGTGCGTATATGATAAGTTGCAATATCTCACCTTTAGGAACATAAAGCTTGTTCATCTTGTAGAGTAACCCATCTTGGAGGTGATAGTCATCCTTTCTATCACCTTATTCTACATGGAATTGGCCTTGTTGTTGTTGAAATACCTCCTTGAAGTCCTCATCTGATGTGTATTCCTCCTTGCATTCATCATGGGTGAAAGGTTCCATGTGCATAAGAGTTACCAAAGATGTAATATTGGTTGTAGGTTGTATTGAAAGCATGTCTTCTTGGAACTTGTTTGTACTACCCTTCTTATACTTGATGATTAGATGGAATTGTTGCAAGAATCCCATCCACTTGTAGTGTCTGGTATGTTGTAGCTTACCCTAGGTCTAGAGAATACTGTAGTGGCTATTGATTAGTGTGAATGATGGTCTCCTTTCCCATTAGATAGTGCTTACACTTCTTAATAGCTTGAATCAGCGCATGGAGTTTCTTATCATAGGTAGGGTAGTTTAGGACTCCCCTAAGAAATATTTTAGAATGATATCATACTGGCCTTTCTTCTTGTATCATAATCGCTCCCATGGGATACCCACTTGCATATGTTTCCAATTCAAAGGGATTTTTTATGTTGGGAAGTGCAAGAGCTAGTTCTTGACTTATCTTTCACTTGATCTCTTCAAAGGACAAAACGAAAGCTATGAACTTCTGAAGGTATTGTGCTAGCCCCCAAAAGATCCTAGCTTCAGTGAAACTTTTTGTAGTTGGAAACTTAATGATGGCATCCATATTTGTACGATCAATATTGAGTTCCCCTCTATCGATCACATACTAATGAATACTGGGTGAACTTACATTTCTTTAAATTAGCTAGCAGTTGGTGCATTTTCAGATTTTGTAACACCTGCTCGAGATGTGAGTTATGATCTTCCTAGGTAGTAGTATAAACCCATATGTCATCTAGTTATACTATAACAAATGAATCTAAGAAATGATGAATACATCATTCATCAAATGCATAAATGTAGTTGGTGCATTGCATAAACCAAAAGATATTAACTAGCCATTCATATGGACCTTGCCCCATCTTGAATGTAGTCTTCTAGGTGTCTTATTCCTTCACTCACACCTAGTGGTATCCCAATATGAGATAAAACTTGCCAAACTAATTGGCATGCTGCAACTAGTCTAACAGATCATCGATCCTGGGAAGAGGGTACTAATTCTTGAGTGTGATATTATTCAAGGCTTTGTAGTCGATAAACATCCTCAAATTCCCATCCTTATTGGGTGCTATGATGATAGTTACCAACCATGTGAGGTGATTGGTTGGATCATTCTCTGCTCCAACAATTGCTGCAACTTCTTCTTCACTTCGCCTGCTCCTATGACAGACTATATGTATAGTTTGATGTTTGACAATGGAGTATCTAGAATTAGTTGTATCTCGAGATCCATATCCCTTTAAGGAGGGAATCCCTTAGGATCCTGGAATACTTCTCTATATGCCTACAAAAGGTTCTCTAGTTGGTGCTTATGCTCTTTAGTACATCCCTCCAGGGATGCCTTCACTTTTACCATTTCAACTTCTTGTTGATTATGTCTTAAGAAAAGACATACACACTTCCTACTTGAACTAATCAGTTTTTTCGATTAGTTGGCACTTACTAGAGAGATATTCGATTCACCTTTGTGCACATTAATGATGAACAATTTCCAAGGAAAATTTTAGGGGAGAAATTTATTCCATGGGCTATTTTTCCATGATTTTTTCCAAAAAAGATTTGCCAATTTGCATTTTTTGAATCCCCCTTTCACCCAATTTTGATAGGGTAAATATTTTCACTCTAAAAATCACCAAATTTTATATAAAATATATAAAATCCTTAGAAATTGAAATATTTTTAGAGAAAATATTGCCAAGTATTTTATAGTTGACATTTTAAGAATTGGTAATATTTTCCAAGGTTTATACACTTTTAAATAAGTATGGATCCTTAAAAATTTCCATGATGATTTCCCATCCTTGATAAAAGTGGTATTGGTTGGATCTCCTCATGAAGATTGCATCTCTCATATATACATGTAGGGACTTCCGACAAACTTGATCTTGCACTGTTTTGTGACTCTAAGTTATGCATCCTTATTTACCCATCCCAATGGGTAGGGATTGGGATGATCATGTACTTCCAATCCAATATTATGTACCAGATCTTTCATTATGAGGTTTTCTTGCGAACCAGAATCGAATAGAGCATCGATATTGGTCTTCTTGACCCGGATCTTGATGTGGAAGAGTTTCATCACCTCTTTCTCCTCCTTAGGGTGAAGGCTACTCAAATTCAACTCCTTCTGCATTATGCTACATATAATCTTCTCGTCTAGATATGATTTTCTCTCTCACTACTTGATTGACTCCATGGATAGAAGGTTCTTCTTCTTGGAATCCTTCTTGTAGTTCTTGGGGTTTAGATTAGGATGTAACTTCCAACACTTTTCTTCAGTGTGGCCATCAATGTTATAGTGGTTTTTCGGATCCTTGCATTGATGTGCTATGGATGTAGTCTTATTCTCCTTTACCTTCCACTTTTTCTTCTCCTCCTTCGTAGCATCTTGGCTCTCTTTCTATTTTGAACCACTTGGTTAACCCTTCTTCTGGATTATGTTTTCCAGGTATTGTGCTTGTACACATGTTTCATCAATTGAATTGGGATTCAAGATAATCACCCACCTCTGTATGTGACTATGTAAACCCCCTATATACATGACTAGTACATTTGGGTTCTTGAGTGAGCTACCCTGTGTGATAACCATCTTCCTAAACTTAGTGATTTATTCTTACACACTCTACCCTTGTATTTTCCTGAAGTAATCCCAATGGATGCACTGGTCCTCTACATACCAATAGGGTAGAACTAGGATTTGATGAGGGTTTTAAAGTCCTCCCATTTAATTACTAGGGGATCACCCTCTAGCGTAAGTGATTCCACGTGTCTTTCCCACCATATTAATGCATGGCCTCTAACTTCAGTTGGGAAAATGATATATTTCTCTACTCAGTTGTTTTATGTGTACTAAAATAAACCTTTAACTACTGAAACCAATAATTTAGTTTTAGAGCATCTCGATCTCACCTTGATATAGCTTGATGTCGAATTTTGCTTCCATCTCGAATAGATTCTGGGAGCAGGTACTGGAATTGGAAATTGAGTTATCTTTCTCAAGCCCTTTCGTTGGCTCCTTTTGTAGTCAATTTTATCTTCTGATTTCCCCTATGATCTGAACTCTGAGTTAGAGCATCCAAAATCCCCGCAGGGTCCAAACTTGCTCTCTAGGTCTACCACGAGGATTGTCATGCTGCGTGATTGCAAACTTATATTTACAACTTTGTAAATCATTGTTCATAATCATCTACCAATCCTTGGACAGACTGATCTTCCATGGCTAGGGTTTGAAGACTTTTTCTTTATTGAGCCACTAGATCTGGTGATTTCCCACAAAACCCCAAAGAAAACTATTATGATACTAATATGATCTGTAAATTGGTCTGGATATTCCACTAGAACATTTCATCATAATGTATGTTACAACTTAGTTCTTTTTTATTATTTTAAATTAAAATAACTAGTTTTGAAAGGAAAATAGCTAGACCAAAGAAATACACAATCCACATAAATAATCACAAGATATACCTTGGGAAAACCCAACTAGAAATGAGGACTATACCTTGCTCTTTTAGTCTCCAATATGCAGTACAAATACAAGGAAAGTGATACTCCCTATGGAGTTATCTATGAACATGTGGCCAGAATGGCTACTAGGTCTCCTACTTTCTCTGTTCTGCTTTACTATCCACTTCCGTGTTGTTGCTCAACTATGGAATAATACATAACATCAAAAGAATGGAACCCCTTCTTTTCTTAACATCTCGACATTTAACATAGCTAGCTAGGAATTTAGGTATAATTTTAGGGTTTGTGCATGCCTTAGTTCCTATTTATAGTTAGGGTTTTGGACATTATAGAATTTTACTTAAATTCCACATGTGACTAGCTCCACATGTGTGATAAATGAGAGTTGATGTGGAATCCACTCAAAACTATGATGGTCAACTTGAGGGAGGCATAACTTCTTCACACGAAATTTGATTGAGGAAAAATTTGGACCGTTTGAAAGGTCTTTGAGAGTAGAATCAAATTGTGGTGTGTGGAACTAGCCATCCATTTTTTTAACCCCAATAATTCCATTTACACCCTCAATTAGGACTCATAATATTTCAGATACCAAATATGCAAAATGAGACCTAATCATAAAATGGGCCCTACGATCTAGTTCACCCAATATTTCAACCATGAAATATCCAAATAGATGACAAATTATATATTGATCCATTTCAGATCATAACCACTCTACCCATATAATCTGTGACACTACCCCGGTTGGCCGACGAGAATTATCATGATGACACCCCATGCAGGGAATTAGTTAGGACATGTTAAAAGGTTACGAAGGTTAGTATTGTAATAAATATTTTGAAATTACACTTTAATGAGGGTTTATGAAGGGCATTCTATAAGAAATTGATTTTCATATAGTATCACGAGGATGACAAATACTTTCATCCCACACTTTTATGAATTGTTTGATGCCCTATTTCATTATGGAGCTCTTGAGAGTTTGTTATTGTTTTAGCAATGTTGATTTTCTTCTTTATAGTAATTACACAGTAATTAAAACAAATTTTTTATTATCTTATAGATTATGGTTATCACCTCCTTACAATATCTTAATTTTCTCTTATGCTTTAATTCTTTATTTCACCACAAGTTCTCCTTAAATTTAGATGTAGTAATAATTTTAATATTATCGTTATCATTTAAGAGTGACATCTTCCTCAACTCACCAATATTTTAACCTAGACATTGCACCTTTATGCCAACCTTGGTTAAGTATCAAGTGGTTTTGACTAGTGTATGAAACAATCTTAGGAAGCCTCTTGTCTTCCATGTTGTTTATTTTGTACTTTTACATTAGATACCTAGTCATAGCCATGCTCTCAATGGGGGAGTGACCTTCTTCTATAAGGTTGATAGGATAGGTTGTATTCTTTTTAATTTCAAGATTATATGTTATAAAGAGTTTTTGGATTTGCTTTATCCCTCCCCATAATTCTTTAGAGATGTTGGAATGCTAAACATCACATTCATATAAGATAATGAGAGTGATGAGAGTCTCAAAGAGGACTTTCTTCTTATTTAAAATCCAAAGGTTTCCTGATTTACATTTGTTTTCAATCCCATGATACACTTTTGAACCCCCATTAATCATTTTATTAGTGTTATAGTTATAGTTAAGCATGCGATAAAGAAAATTCCAAGATATTTGTATAAAGTCACTTCGTCCAAGCTATTGACATACATGAAATTTCAAAAGTATTTGGGTTTTGATGATCATAACCTTTGTTTTTTCAATGTTAATAGTCATACCTATGCTATAACAAAAATACATGAGAATTTTTAGTTTCTTTCCAAGATCATAACCATAACAATAATAGTAGAGAAGAAGGATGACCACTATACTAGCCAAACTTGTGGCAGCACAACCTTCATCTTCCAAACAACCTCTATCTTGCCAATGTATATACTATTTAACAAGTAGGGGACATGGGAAAACCTTTCTTGAATCCCATATTAGAACTAATTTCTTTTGTCCAACCCTCAGTATTCCTAAACTTGGCAGTAACTTTATCATACAACCTAGTTGCATCAACTCTGAACTTGAAAGGGACTTTTTACTATTCTAATCTATGCCAAAGGTTAGTTTTGGGTAGAGTGTCAAATTCTTTTCTAAAGTCAACAAAGCAACACATAGTATTGGTTTTATTATTACCACAATCCTCAACAATATTTCTTATTGTAAAAAGGTGGTCCACAATTGAATGACAACTCTTAAATCCTTGGTGACTATTAACTCTTTTTTCATGACTTTTTAACCATATAATGAGTTTTCTTTTCCAAAATAATTTCATATAACATGACTATGATATTATTGCGCCGAGAGGTGCTCTACAGCCCAGTATGGGGGAGATCTTGTGAGTCGAGTGTTTGTCGAGTTTGTCCTTTGTCGACTAATAAAATAATACAAAGTAAACAAAAAAATAATAATACAAAGTAAAAAGTAATAAATATTATGCCGGCCATAAACAAAAAAGAATAATACAAAGTAAAAAGTAATAAATATTATGTTGGCCATAAACAAAAAAGAATAATAAGAGTCAAAAGTAATAAATATTATGTCCGCCATAAACAAAAAAGAATAATACAAAGTCAAAAGTAAATATGAGACTTAAACTAGAGACTTTAGAGCTTAGGATTAGGTGGTAAATATTATGTCGGCCATAAACAAAAAAGAATAATACATAGTAAAAAGTAAATATGAGACTTAAACTAGAGACTTTACTTTTTACTTTTAATACAAAGTAAAAAGTAATAAATATTATGTCGGCCAAAAACAAAAAAGAATAATACAAAGTAAGAAGTAAATACGAGATTTAAACTAGAGACTTTAGAGCGTAGGATTATGTGGCTCAGGTATTGCACTCAAGGAGCTATTCAAGGAGAGGTTTGCACCTTGGGAGATTTGATCCCTCTCGACGCTTGATAGAGCCTAGGATTTGGATCTAAGCTGGTTTTTATCCATATTCCTCTCATTTTATATTTTACAATACACCATTAAAAAATATTTAATATAAATATAAATATTTAGGTGTAAAGTCAATTTTATTGTCAATACGAGGAAACCTCAACTCAGATCCAATACACTCATCAGCATCATCGCTCCAATACGAGGATCATGAGCTCCAACATAGAAAAATAGAATATCGGTCCAACTCCTTCCTTGCTTAGACCAAAATTAGTTCTTTTTTGCAATGGTCAAGCATGTTCATAGAAAAATATAAAAGCTCATTACCTGTTGTTGTAAAAAAAAAGCATGTTCATAGAAAATAATTTTTGTAGGTAACTCAAAACACTCGAACCATATCCATTGACAACCAATTGAATCGTGCAAATAGCTAGACCATCGGCTCCTCAAACTGAGATAAATCTAAAACTTCATTTTGTGTTTTAAGGAAGATCTGTAGCTCCATATTCAAAAATGCTATCTCAACTTATCAACCTACATCCAAAAACTCATATAGGAAATTACAAGTATACTTTCCATCGAAAACCTTAAACACATAATGCAATACTAATAAACACTTTTAAATGTCAAAATTCATGCAAATGATCTTAAAGAAGGTAACTCCATTGTGAATAGTAATTGGAAAATTATATGAAAATGGAGAAATGAAGGACAAAGTAGAGTCACTTCAAACTCTCGACACATATACATCTAGTTTTTAAAGGAATTAGTAGACTAGCTTGTAAACAAAAGGGGGGAGAGCACTTTATCTTCAATATCCTAGCAAATCAACTGAACGCATTGTAGGTGATCCCCAATAGATTGAGTCCATAGGAATGGACATGATGGATCATAACCAGGCGTAGGTAAAAATTGAGTGGAGATTCAGACATGGAGTTTACCAGTAGTTTCCAATTCCCAAGAGACAAATGACACTAACAAATGAATACCAAGGGTCAAAACAAGCTAAGCTTGAAATTAAAGGTGGTATACCACAAACCGCCTAACGAGAATAAACTGAAATACTGCCACAAGCCTACGTATGTACACTTTCATTTAATTCACAACCTCGATATTTGATTCCAAAGATAAGTCACACAATTGTCATGAATTCACTAAGCCACATGCAGTTCCCCACATTGAGTACCACATACTCATATTTGATATTAAATTTGACAGAGGGTACTTCAGATCAAGTATAGCATGGACACAATCATAAGTTACACCCTAGGGTGGGTTTCAATACCGCACTTTACATGCCATGGAGTTCATATATTGTACTGACAGTTCTAGATCGCCAATGCACTAAACATGCTCTTATCACTATACAAACTATGAGTAGGATAATACGAGCTCAATAACTTAAAGCTAGCTCAAATCTTCAATTAGTAGGATAAATCTCACACATGTATAGAGGAATAATAAAGAAACTAATAGGGATAGAGGAATAATAAAGAAACTAATAGGGCTAGAGAAAATCAACTTAATTTCAAAAGATAAATCTCACACATGTATAGAGGAATAATAAAGAAACCAATAAGACTAGGTAAAATCAACTTAATTTCAAATGGTATGGTCTAAGTTTCCAAAGTCTAGAAAGGAGACAAATTGATCTCAGGACCCTAATGTTCAGGAGATACAAATATCAACATTAAATAAATTATCCAAAAATTTGTATATGCAATATTAAAAACCTCTTTAGAACTAGGTCCCATGAAAGTTGCATATCAATCCATAGTGAAATAATTGTCTATTAAAAAGGATATAGTACTTTAAAGTTAGTGAACTAAGAACTCTCATACACCACATTAAGATGGCCACTTATATAATATACTATTGATACAACAATATGTTTTTAAATTTTGTCTGATATGAATCTTTCTAAGAGTTTTATACATATGGAATGTAACAACCATGGAGGGTTCTATTCTTCAACACGATATATATATATATATAAATTAGAGTACATTTTTAGTATGAATACGATATATTTTATTATCCTTGAATGAAATTTTTGGGTATATTACAATTTTTTCTACAATTTTGGGGAAAATTTACTCATTCACAGCTTTGTGAATGTAGAAGAGTGTGGCTGGTTTATTTTCTTGTTTTATTTCAAATAATATTCTCTATCTTACATCCATATATTGTAAGTGCCTTCGTTAACTAATATTAGTTATCTAGTTTTGACTAGAGGTCATAAATATTGAGTACATAATAATGTATTCATATCAATACTCCCAAAACCAAAGTTATCCACATTAAATTGAGAGATTCAAGGCCAAGTAAAGTAAGGTTGGTGTTATTGTTGTTGGTAACCACGTGTCATTCGAGTTTGAGGTTTTCACATTTTAGAACTCATCCAACAATTGGGACTACAAGCATGCTTCTTAAGGATCTTTGGATGGTTGGTGTTATTGTCGTTGGTAACCACATGTCATTCGAGTTTGAGGTTTTCACATTTTAGAACTCATTCAATAATTGGGACTATGAGCATGCCTCTTAAGGATCTTTGGATGTAATGTAAATCTTGTATTTGCATAACTTGTTACTATGATACCAATTGAATGTTTACAGCAAAAGTAAAAACAAGGAACAATACAAAATAAAAAAAACAAAATTAGGTATACACAACAATGAAAAAATTCAAATATATGTTGTTGTCCCAATGGAAGACTTATTTTCTTGTTCTTATATATTCTTCCTTTGCATATTAAATAGTTTTTATTACAACAATTTATTGATTCGAATGCCATTGCTAATTGTTATTATTAGTGATTGTTCCTAAAATATATAGTGTTGGATATTTCTAAACATATACATTAAATTGACGATCAACCAATGCTTTAAAACAATATTCTAATATTTCTTCACACTCTTGCATGGCACCATTTTCATATTCTTTTGAACAACTTTGGCTTCAAACCTATATAAATCAATCATTTTATTTTAATTTATATTTCCAATGCTTTAAAAAAATATTCTAATATTTATTTACACTCTTGCATGGCACCATTTTCATATTCTTTTGAATAACTTTGGCTTCAAACCTATATAAATCAATCATTTTACTTTAATTTATATTTCACATTTGAATTTTGGATGATGCCAGAATCACATCTAAATCTATCATCATCCAGTAGACCACATAGATAACACGCCCATTTCATGGTTGACATCCTTGTGGCTTCATTATTAAATCCCTTCGATCTAAAGAAATCAATCAATTAGAATATTTTTTATGAACATTTCTTTTCAAAACTGATTGTAATTCAACGACCATGAAACCATTAATTGGGACAACTTAATACAAATAATTTTCAATCTTTAATTCAAGTAGCACAAGAACATAAATAAAAATAAAAATAAAAATATAGATTGTTTCATTCTCACACAACAGAGCTCTAGCCTTCACAAATCTATTACATGCATCTATTAAAATAATCATCATTTCCACTTTCCACATCTTTACATAGGGGGAGAACTCTTTCCTTTACAGATTTCTTAAAAACATGATCGAGTTGCCAATTTTCACATCCAAAATATAACATGATGTAAGGAAAAATACACATTTCTTGTCAATTTCCCTCCATATATAAGAAAAAAATTCTTTGCATTGTAGCCATATTATGTCTAAAAAAAATGTATGAAATGTAAAAAATATATATTCATTGTTCTTACACAATGAAACATTGAAAAAAAGAGCAAAAAATAATCAACGCCAAAAAGAAATGTAACAATATACCAACATAGTAGTGGATCCACAAATTTAAAGGAACCCCATGGAACAAATTTAAAGGAACCCCATGGAAAGAGAGTGAACCATGCCAGGTGCTTAGAGGGTGCTAGTTATACCCCTAGTGTGCAATATTCAGCTTAGAAACAAAGCATTTGATTATAAGCATTGAGACTTGAGAGCTTGCAGTAGGACTCGAGGTGCTAAAACGGTAAGAAGACGGATTGCTCTTGGTATTGATATACAAAATTTCTCATTGTTATGTACATGCGATATGAATATGTAAATGTAAAATATCTATTAGAATAAAATAGAAAACATTTTTACTTTACTAATATGAAAACTTTTGAGGTAAGGAAACACCTTACATTTAACCATTTTATGGAAAGAATCTATTTCTATTCACTTGTCTTTTCAAGAGAGAAACCTCTAATTGAGAAGAGCTCTAATTACAATATGCTTCACAAGACTTCTCATTACATTTATTCTACTTCTTAATTTAATTTCTATCTAACGTCCTAAAAAACTTCTGGGAAAAGGCACTTGCTAGTAGGTGGAAGCTTTTTAATATGCTTCTTACAGTTATTTCTTTTCACACTACACGTACTTCATGGGCATATTTCATACCAACAAACCTTATTTCATAATCTTAAAGGGATTACATTATGACGCAACAAACCTGTGGTTGCACTGATACCCGAGGGGTTGGTACTGCAAGAAGAGGAACTGCTCTCGGCATTGCGATACCAAATTTCTCATTCATGTCCAAATCTGGCCCTTCGATTCCGTTGGGAAGACTCCAATCAAAGCAATGCAAGAGCTGCGCCAACACCAACTGTACAACCACTATACCCAGCTGAGTTCCGGGGCATCCTCTTCTGCCTGACCCAAGAAGAGAACGAATCATGAGAGAGACTTCTTCTTCTCTTTGGAAGCTGAAGAATTCGACTTTCTTGGGACTCAATAACTCTGAAACGGATATCCTGCGGATCTGCCTCCAGTAATCTCCATAGGGAGCAAACGCCACATCTTTGGAATTATTAATTTTCCTGATATTACTGAGGAGCATCCATCCTGCGAGAAGCGCAGATATACATATAGCAGTTGCTGCACGGTGACCTTGCATGGCATCGGCAGCCACTGAAAATAATTCCCCAAACTCCATTTCTGATCACAATCGAAGCCACCAGAAAACCGAAGCCTCCAGGATTCTCAAAAGTACGTTGAAAATCGAGGGAAGGAATGAATTGCACAAGGTTGAGAGGTCCCTCTTGGAGCACACAATTTATAGGCGGTCATGGAACGATCTCATATGTCACTCTTTACAAGACTATGTACTTCATTAATAACCTTGGTGTATTTTAAATACAAATATTTATAATAAATTTGATTCTTATTAATTATAAAAATTAATAATAAAATAAATTTAAATTAGTTTTGAATTATTATATTTAATAATATAATATAGATACATTAAATAAATAAGATTATTTTTTTTCTCATTATACTTAATACAATCAATCATAATCACAATGACTATATCAATCATGAGCACAATGACCTAATGACGATACCCATTAGTGGGGCCAATTTATTACAATAAACCTTGGTGAGACCAATTTATTACAATAGACTTTTAATAACTAGTTATTAATCCCTATATTGTTATTATTTTAGCAATGGATTATGTTGAATAATATTTTAAAACTCTTATATGCGATATTTAAAAAAGTAAAATTAATTTTATATAATGATTTTAATAATTCAATTAATGTTAATGATGTAATATATATTTTTTAACCAAAACTGATAGCTAATTTTATATTAAAAAGAGAGGATAACACCTCATAATTACATCAAAATTGTTGAGCACAAGGCTAGCTAGGCTTGAGACTCTAGAACTCATATGAACAAAGTATTCAAAACCTCAAAATTCTCATTCTTTCTTCTAGCATTTATCTTATACAACTTATATTTAAACTCTCTAACAAACTATCCTAACAAAATTATAAAGGAGCAATACATAACCACCCTAAAAATGGAAAGCCCATGGAACCTGATCTTCAACTTTTATCTGCTATGGAATGGAAGAGAATGCCTCAACTGATTTTCTTTCTCTGTTGCTATTGTAATGCTTCTACATTTTGCTCTAGAATTGCAATATGAACCTTCATTATCTCATCTTGACGTTCATGCCGGTCACATTGGTCGTTTAACAGGTCCAGTTGAAGCTAGAAGTCCCTCCTCTCATTGTATTGATGTTGCTCCTCTTCCTCCTCCCACTCTTCATGTTAGCGCTCCATGTCAGTAAGGTCTCTTTCCATCCCGTGAAACCGTCGTTTGAGCTTACACATACCCGAATTATCCAATGAATTGCATTCCCATTGCAACAAAAGTCCTCGTCAACCCCACCATCTCTAGCTATCCATTCCAGCCACTGAATGATAACTTTCCTTGGTTTCCCCCATCACCTTGAAGGACCAACACAAAGAGCTTTTAACTTCAGAATTGCTACTATGAGAGTTTTCCTTAGACAACTACTTGATGCCCCATATTTGGAAATTTATCAGATTAGATGAAATACGACTTATTCTTAAATCGATAGCCTTTCTTTGTCCATAACCACCCCAAGTAATTACTACATGTACAACATTAAATCCTTCATACCCCATTTCATAAGAAATTCCAACTCTCGAGCAGTACCTGAATGAATTTAGAGTCTTCAGCATATGTGGAGGGAGGCCTTCGCAATAATTGGAATACATTCCATCCTAACGTGACATCAGAATATTACCTCTTCCTTGTGCAAAAATTATGAGAAGACTATCTCCCATATAACAATATGATGCACCATCTGGACGGACTTCAATATTTCTAAGATTTAGCACGTGTCTCCGCCATGCATTGGCCTTAGTGGAAGTTGCTAGGGGGAGGATCCCCAAGACCCTTGTTCTAATCCCCATTCTGAGGTGTTCCTGACTTAGGGTAGGAACCTTCATCCGACTATGGGATTGTTTTATAATGCTTGGCACCATTGTGATTTGTGTAACATCCTTTTGTTCCTCTAGTGGTGTTATTAGCGAATGTGTTTGCATCGCAGTTATGGGCCATGAGGATATGAAAATACTAGCCCTAGGAATTCTCTTCAGATTTTCCAAAACTCTAAATTGGATCCTAGCCAAGGAGGGGTTCTGCAGAGGATGATTCTGCTTGAAAGCTTCGATTACAAGCTTTGAATCTCCAAGGATGAGGACTTCTGAGATTCTTTTTTTGATCAACATGTTTATACTTTGCCAAAGGACCAGTAGCTCCACCTAATTATTAGAAGCCTTACCTAGACTCCAAGAAAAAGAATCCACTATGTTTCCTCCAGGGTCAAAGAGAACCCTACTCGCACTTGCCACTCCTATAATGATGTAATATATTGATTTCTATTATTTTTTATAATTTTTTTAAAACAATTATTTAATAAAAACTTAATATATTTTATTTTAATGTGAGTATTTTTCCTTTTTATGAGGATAATGCTATAGTAAAATGTATTAAAAAATGGCATTTAAATCTATTACATAATAATAAATTTTCCTTTAAATCCAATTAATAAAAATTTAACATGTTAAAATACCACATCTTATTATTAATATAACTTCATTTTATAATTTATTAAATATTATGATAATGATGATGATGATGGTGGTGGTGGTGGTGGTGGTGGTGGTGGTGATGGTGATGATGATTTACACATTCACTTAATTAAATAATCAATCAAAACTGATGATGATGATGATGATGATGATGATGATGATGATGATGATGATGATGATGATTTACACATTCACTTAATTAAATAATCAATCAAAACTGATGATGATGATGATGATGATGATGATGATGATGATGATGATGATGATTTACACATTCACTTAATTAAATAATCAATCAAAATTGATGATGATGATGATGATGATGGTGATGATGAAACTTTGGACTATGAAAGTGATTTTCATCCTCAATACTCATAGTATCACAAAGATTTTCATCCTCAATGCTCATCATAGTATCACAAGGATGACGAATCCTTCCATCCTAAGATGCTTAGGAATTGTCCAACTCCTTGTTTCACTATGGAGCTCATGAGAGTTTTTTCTTATATTGGTAATATTAATACTCTTCTTTAAACATATATGCAATAATATTTTTAATAGTATAAATTTTTTGCAAAGTGGCATTTTGGTCAATGCACCAATGGTTTAACCAAGCCAAGGCATATTTAAGCCAACCTAGCTTTAGTTGTAGGTGGTTTTGATATATTTTAAAGCAATTTTAGGAAGCATATATGGTCTCCCATGTTAACTATCTTGTACTTGTACATTAGGTACCTATTCATAGCCATGCTCTCAATTGGAGAAAGATCCACTTCGATGAGGAGAATAGGAAATGGTGTATTACTTTTAATTTTGAGGTTATAAGTTATAAAATGCTTCTAGATTTTCTCAATCTTTCTCCGCAATTCTTTAGAGATGTTGCAACCTAAACATCACAACCTTACAGGATAACGAGTGTGACTAGAGAATAAAAGTGGAACTTCTTTTTATCCTACATCACAAGGTTTGTTGATTTATAATTGTTTAAGGAATTTGATCCCTCTTGGTACTTATGCTTGATAGATCTGGTTTAGGATGGAATATATATATATATGCAATTTTTTTTATTTTCAAGCAAAAGTCATTTTATTTAATATGTTTTAACATCCTTTTCAATTTTTATTAAATGGAAGGTCTTAAAAGTAAGAATACATTATATAAATATATAAAAATAAGAGTATATAATAAAAAAATATAAAACAAATAACTTAAATTAAATAAATAGTAACACATTATTATTAAAATAAATAACACACATTTAGATTTAGAATCAAGTATGGTCAAAATTATATAATCCATTCAATTATTATATAGTCAATATATCCAACTACCCAAACTACATGCAATGGAAAACACACATGATTATATTAACAAATTAACATTAAAATAAATATCATACATTATTATTAATATAATTTTATTTAATAAATTATTAAATATATTTGTTAATAATTTTAAAAATGATTGAATTAGATAAATGGAATACCTTATTTATTCTACATTCAATATTTAAACTAGACACCTTAAATAACCTATATAAACTAATGATATCTAGAATTTAACTAGATTAAATTTAATTAAATATAAATATAATAATCACCAATATAAACCACTTGTTACTAATTAAAAAAACATAGGAAGTTAGAATCGTTAACTGGAACCAAGAATCGTTACCAACCAATGCCATGATTTACATATTCTACGGATACAAGGCAGGAATATAATCCGCGCTTGCTTAGAGTTAAATAGGAATATATAATATTTAAATTAAATGCAGTTTTTTAATTCCAAGCGAAAGTCAATTTATTTAATATGTTTTAATAGTCTTTTTAATGTTTATGCAATTAAAATATACAAAATGAACTTAAATTTAATGTCATACATTAACATGGATGAGCGATCTGTTAACGCGGACTGAAATTTATAATTAGGTTGCCAATTATATGTTGACGCATCTAATTGACTTAACCAAGACTTGTCGATGTTATTATTAACCAAGAATGTTTTGGAATTATAATTAGTTAACCAAGAATGGTTTGGAATTATAATTAGTGCACTCATTTTTGGAATTATAATTGTTTAACCACGAGCCTTTTTGGAATTATGATTGGAATAGTATATTTAGATTTTGAATTTTTTTCATGAATATTTTTAAGTTTGTTTTGTTAGTATTTTGTTTGGAAATTTTTAAAAAAATTTAGACTTATATATACTAGGTGTGGATACATAACTTGGGAGACTACAAAATGCTTTAAAATCAAGTCAAGACCAGTTGGTATAAAGATGCCACCGCGTCTATGTTTAAAGAGAACATGTGGGGCGGGAACGATTTAGAGACTAAAAAAATTAAGATAGTATAAGGAGGTCATTAACCCGAGTTGGAAAATCAAAAGTCTCTCTATTTTAACTAGTTTGAAGAAAAAAATTAATATAACCAAGATAAGAACGAACTCTCATAAGCTTCATAATGAAATAGGGCGGCATTGGACAATTTCTAAAACACCATGGGTAGAAAAGATTTATAGAAGAATAATCCTCTTTTTGGATACTATATATGTGTTGTGCTATAATGGTACTTTCCTTGTTATTCGCTTGAGATTTGATGCTATATGACAATGTCTATTTTAAAGCATGGTAAACTGTATGCTATAAGATCAGGGAATGATTAATGAATGGAAATGATGTGGTTGTTCAATTCCCATGCATATAATAGTTACTATGCATCCAAGATAATTTCTATATGTTAAACATGAGGAACCTATCTCAAATCATATTTTAAGAAATTATTAGGTGGGTCTATTTAAATACTGATAAAATTTAATCTGCACGTAGAGGTGCCTAACGTGAGCTTTACAAGATTTATGCCGAGTTTTATTGTAGTGGCTGAACTAGGGTTAGGTTTAGTGTTTAAGAGCGTCAATCAACGTCAATTAAATATAATAACTAATCTTTAAAATTCTGTTTGTGTTAACCTCTACGTAAGTGATATTCCACATTAAAATAAGTTTAATTAGACTTTTCTAATAAAACTGTCGTTGGCCATAAAAGATGCCGTCTCGCTGAAGGCCAAATTTGATAACGATTTTCCTAGCAAGTTGCACTTCAACTAATTTTGTATTTTTGTAGCGTGCAACTATTTTTGTCGCTAACATGTAATGTTTGGGAGGGATGTTTAAAATTATATTTCAATGATGTAAGATTTTTTTTTTATTTCGTTGGACAATTCACAATAATTAAATATGTATAAATCTCAATCTATGAGTCGTATATATAAATCTCAATCTCTGAGTCATAGTTGGATTGCGTAACTCTCTTTTTATTACATACTCAAAATCATAGTTGGATTGCGTAACTCTCTTTTTATTAAGGAGTAAAAGACAAGGTGTGGGGTGTGAATGAGCATTTTGGACCTTGTAATTATTGTACCATATTTGAAAGGCTATGCATTCTATGGACTTTTGGTTAGTCAGTCAAGCAGCGTGGTTGGATCATAATATAAGAAAAAGTTTAGTATATAGAAAAAATGAGAGGGAGGAAAATCCATATTTATAGTGAATTGTCGTTTTGAAAATAAGGGTAATAGTAAGTTCTTGTTTTAGGTGTGTTTATTTTTGTTTAATTAATTTATGAAAAAATATACAATATTTTTTGGGTAACTTAATTTATTATAAATATATGTAAAAGTAAATAGAAATAATTACAATGAATATATATAAATTTTAAAATAAAATTTTAGCATTATGTTTGTATCAAGTTTAATTAGTAATTAATATAGAAATAATTGGAAATTTTTAAAATTAATAATTTTATTTAAATAAATAAGTGGATGTTAACTATCATCATCATTATCATCATTATTAAAAATGGTATTTAGGAATATTATTTTTTTAAACATATTTCCTTTAATAATTTTACAATACATGTGAACAAAACATATTTATTAAAAATGAAAAATATGCTATATATAAAGAACAACATACATATCAAATATATGAAGGAGGTTTAGTTATTATGCTTATAAAATACTTTTGAAATTTTATTTATATTGTTTTTTTAATCTATATAACATAAAGAAATGCAATAAATAAAGACAAATAGTGGCACTTACATTCTTATTATAACTTTCACATAGCATCTTTGTGGCTCAAGATTCAGTGAAATTTGTTTAACAAAAGAATCATAGAAAAAAATAGGCTATGTTAGAAAATAATTGATCCATTAATTAGATCAATGCAATTTCTCATTACATAGTAAGAGAAAGGAGGAAGACAATGTTATGTAAGTCCATTAGTCAATACATTATATGCCCCATTATTATATCACTTTATTAGTGAACATATATTATTTTCCTAAGTCCTAAGTTCTAAATATGATTATTATCTCCAAATAGAATTGTATTTAATTTAATTTGGAACATAATACTTCATTATTCTTGTTAAAGATTTAATCAAATATAACATGAATGTAGATACTATGTGTCCAAACTATTTATGTAGACTTGTCTATTAGAATACGATTCAAATGAAAATGACAATATTTAGAAAACAAAATGAAGAAAAAAATGAATGCCATCATGGATGATATATGTCCAAACCATTTCATATTAGTTGACCATTAGAATATGCTTCACATGATGAAAAATAGCTTCCAATAGCAATATTTAGCATAAAAATGAGGAATCTTAAAGGAAAATGATGCTTACATTGGAAGAGAACACTTGTGCTAGAGCTTATGTGGTGTGCCCGACCTTAATCCAAGCTTAAGAGACACTAGGAAACCCAAGGGAAGGCTGATTAAGGTTAATGCATAGCGAAATAAGGTATCCATGGATAGAAAAGCATGCCAAAATCCAATAGATTGAAACATTTAGCCTTCTTAAATGTAATGCAAGCATATGAGAACATTCTCTTTTCTAAAGCACCATCTAAGTAAGGTAAATATGTTGTGCTCACTACATTGAATGTGTATAAGTAAAAAACGATGGTAGATATATCAAATGTTCTTACAATGGTTAAGGACATATGCTTAGCCATGATTGTAAGTATTTAATTGTTGTGATCTTAGCGTGTTCCGATTTCTTTTTACATGAGGTTATATTATTAGTCTATTATGTGTGTGCTAAATGAATGGTTAGATAGTGAGAATTAAAAACCACATGAACCATAAGAGACGCAAAGACACAGGTTTTCATCCACAACCTTCAAAATCAGATCCCATCGCTATCCCCTACAACCATCATTCACTAGTCAAATTATATTTCATGGCTTCCCTTCCTCCAACCATCAATCATCAATACAATCATATTTTATGTATTTCATCTACAATCATTTATCACTAAAACAAAATAGATATTGTGGCTTCAATTTACAACCATCTAGACAAACTGCAAATCGAATCTTATGGCTTCTATTTACAGCCATCTAAGCACATTGCAAACCGAAATTCATGATACTTGAAAAATAAAACTTTCTCAATAAAGGAAAAATAAATAAGCTTTTAATCATGAATGAGATTCTATGTATTGTCATATTTCATGAAAGATACGACCACTCCTTATTAGTCCATGTCAGCTTGCCAACCAGCAAGGATTATAGAAATCGCTTTATGCGATTGTATTAGTCTTGGCACATTTTCCAATGCTTTTTATCCAAAGTTTTTTTCATTTTATTCCCTTCTGACCAATCAATCAATTGCGAGCCTTATTTGTCCTTTTATCAAGGCGTACCCTACTTTCTGGTTCTATTATTTATTTAATTGCAATATAACATCAAACTTTATTGGAGCAATCCATAATGTTTCCATAACCTGTCTATATGTCACAAAACATAGTTATTGCCTAGATAATGCTATCTGATATATAATTTGAAAATATGAGGCTTGTATTTTTGAATTCCATCGATAGAAACGATTATGATTACTTCCTATCCATCCAGTGGGATCCTTAAATGCTATAGTTCCCTTCAATATACCCGCTCAGATTAAGGGTTTAGTACACAATCAATAAGATTGTGTAATAGATTTAATGAAAGAATAACGGGAAAATTTCTTTCATGAAATATTGCATAGCTGATATAAATACATTCTTATTGTAATATATTTTAATTTTATTTATGATTTGAATGGGTTTTAAAATTGGATTGGGAGCAAATAACAAAGGAAGCACCCTAATATCTTGATAACATTAAAAATATGATCACATCTAAGTTTAAATTAAAGAGAAAATACAGGGCTAGAAAGAATTAGAGGTTAAAAGGAAATTAAGATATCATAAGGAGGTCATCAACCATAACTTTAAGATCAAATTTCCTGTGTGTTTTAACTAGTTCAAATAAGAAAATTAATATACCCAATATAAGAATGAAGTAGCATTAGCTTCATAGTGAAAGAGAGCGCTCAACAATTCCTAAAACACCATGGGTGGAAAGGATTTTCCATTCTCTTCAAATCCCCTGCCTACACCCACATTAGATCATAGTTTCATAATATTTCTTACAATACAAACCTCCCTAACCTTCTAACTTGTCAAAACTACAACGACCTAAAAAAACTTCTTTCCAAGCTTTTTGAACATAGAAATAAAATTGTACACTAATCAAAGTAATCGTCATGGGTAAAATTTTATTTTTAAATTCTAAGAAATAAGTTTTAATTACATATAAATTTAGCCATAATTATATTTGTTTATTTAGATAGTATTATGATTTTTTTAAAAATATTTAATTACAATGATGATGACGATGATGATGGTCTTTAATGTCCAATGAGACCAATATTGGTCTATAGACCTTAAGAATATAGAGATTAATTGGTTTTCTTTAAAATGTTATTTTTATCCTCGAAAAGCTTACAGAGGAGTGTCCCTAGCTCACTATAGTTTTGGGGATCTAGAAGGTTAGAGAGGTTAGTATCAGAGGAAATATTTTGAAACTGAGATCTAATGTGAGTGAAAGGCAAGCACTCTAAGAGAAAGTGATTTTCATCTTCCACCCTCATGGAATCACATAAATGGCAAATTCTTTCAGCCCGAGGCATTTTTAGGGTAGCACCCAGTTTCACTATGAGCAAGGAGAAAGACAATGTTATGTAAGTCCCATATAGCAATTATTAACAACTACATTAATATGCATTATATGCCCCATTATTGGGCCAAAGAGGCACATTCTACTACCCAGTAGGGGGATGCGTAACTCCTTATGTACTCATCCTTGAGCTGACATGTGTCATTTTTAAAAAATAGTAAAATATTATAAAAAATAACATGTTGGCTCAAATTCAATTTTAACATTTACAAAGGTATATATATATATATAGATATAAATACATAAGTTAGATAAATTAAAACCATAAACCCCTTTTTATATTGCAAATGTTGAGGAAGGGTTTGCACCTCTAGAGATTTGATCCCTCTCGGGGGGTTGGTAGATTCCCTTTTAAAATGGATCTATGCTACTGATATCACATTATTACTTAACATATATTATTTGCTTAAGTCCTAAGTTCTAAATATGACTATTATCTTTAAAAAGAATTGTATTTAAATTTAGAACATCATACTCCATTCTTCTTGTCAAAGATTTAATCAAATATAACATGAATATAGATTATGCATGTCCAAACCATTTAAGTGGGCTTTTCCATTAGAATATAATTCAAATGTAAATGATAATATTTAGAAGAAAAATCAAAGGAAAAAATGAATGCACCATCATGGATGATATATGTACAAACCATTTAAGTTGATTTATCCATTAAAATATGCTTCACATGATGAACAATAGGTTCATGTAGCATTATTTAGCATAAAAATGAGGAATCTTAAAGAAAAATGATACGTATATTGGAAGAGAAGACTTTTGCTAGAGCTTATATGTAGGAGTGATGTTTTCATAGAACAAGCAGTTTGATTAGTGGCATAGATACCATCAGTACGAAATCATTATTCTTATATCAATCTTCTTTGGTGATAACTGAAAGAGTGTGAGTATTCTAAATCCATCGAATTAAACAATTCCATAACTACTTGTAACTTCATGGCAATACCTATAACGACTTGACACAAAAAACATGGTATCTAAAGGTCATCCAAAATTGAACTCAGAATTTTTGAGTCTAATTCATCATTTCTCTCGATATCTATGTTTACTAACTTTATGTAATGTTGTATTCTTTATGTGAATCTTTGGAATCATGTATATGTCATTTCCATGAATTCTAGTATCTCCTTTCAACAACCTCAGGTTCTCTTAGCAAGTGAGTCGTATTAATTGCATTTATTTGGACAATGATTTCTAATATATAAGGGTTCTGGTAATTGTTGAAGTGTTGCTCTAAAGGTTATGTAAGTGATGAAAATGCCATGTGCATATCACATTAGTAGCTTCTTTGTCCTTTTTCACAATATCCTTTTTAGATTATTTTGCTATGTAAGTAATGAAGATCCATTGCATATAATAAGTAGATTCTCTTTCCTTTTTTAGAGTATATCCTTGGTTAGAGAATGGATTATATTTTTTATTCATCATCATCTTGTTTATGCTAATTTTGATATATAAATATTACCAATATTTATGTGAATCACTTTAGCATGAAATACTGTAGATAATGTTGTTTACTTAATAAATATAGGGCCTTTAAGTAATTTGGATGGTAGTATTCTAGAAGAGGCGTGGAAAGGAAAAAAAGTAAACTACTATTTTCTGAGAACTTTTGGTTGTGAAGCATTTTTCCATATTGATAAAGAAAATAGAACAAATATTGAGGCTAAATCCAAGAAATGTACCTTTATTGGATATGAGGTTGATGATTTTGGTTATTGTTGATGAGATTATGAAAATAACAAAATACTTAGGAGTAGAGATGTAGTATTCAATGAAAAGGTCATGTACAAAGATCAGTTGTAGGGAAATAATTAGGAAAAGGAAAACACAGAGTACACAGTGCTTGATGAAATCAAAGAAAATGAAGTTCCAAAGGTGCCAGAAAATCAAGAACTACAACAGGTACCTCAAACTCCTATAAGTATTAGAAGATATACCAGGTTAAGTAGACCCCCTAAACGATTCTCTCCTTCACTGTATTATTTATTGATGACTGATTCTGGTGAACCAGAATGTTATGAAGAAGCAATGCAGGTGGAAACTAGAAAGAAGTGGGAGCAAGGCATGAATGAGGAGATGGAATCATTGGTAAGAAACCAGAATTGGGATTTGGTTCAGTTTCCTACTAGTAAAAGAGCATTGTAGAATAAATGAGTTTACAGGTTGAAGGAAGAAGATGGAGGAAAGAAGCTGTACAAGACAGACTTGTTGTAAAGGGGTTTGTACAGAAGAAAGGTATATAATTTGATGAAATATTTTCTCCGGTTGTTAAATTAATTCAATTAGAACTATTTTAAGTCTAGTGTCGGTAGAATATTTTCATCTTGAATAGTTAAATGTGGAAAAAAACTTTTTCCATGGGGATTAGGACGAAGATATTTATATGCAACAGCCACAGGGGTATGAGGTCAAAGGTAGGGATAATTTGGTATGCAGGTTGAAGAAGAGCTTGTATGACCTAAAGGAAGCTCCAAGGTAGTGGTATTTGAAATTTGACAGGTCTATGACAGAACAAGGTTATAGTAGATGTCATTTTGACCACTGTGTTTGTTTCAAGAGGCTAGATAATGGAAGATATATTATCTTGTTATTATATGTGGATGACATGCTTGTTGTAGGGTCTAACATGCAGGATATAATTGTCCTCAAAAGTAAGTTATCTAATTCATTTGCGATGAAGGATTTGGGTGTTGCAACTCAAATCCTTGGTATGAGAATAAAAAGAGATAGGAAAAATCACAAATTGACATTGTCTGGGGTGGGTACATATAAAAGTTGTTGGAGAGGTTTAGAATGCAGAATGCAAAACTAGTTAGTACACCTTTAGAAAACCATTTTAAACTTAGTAAGGAGATGTGTCCCAAAACACAGGAAGCGATAGATTACATGTCCAAGGTTCCCTATTCATCAGTAGTTGGCAGCTTGATGTATGCCATGGCGTTCACAAGACCAGATGTTGCACATGCAGTGGGAGTTGTGAGAAGGTATATGAACAATCCAGGTAAAGATCATTGAAAGGAATTACAGTGGATTCTCAGGTATTTGAGAGGTACTACCACTCATGCATTATGTCTTGGAGGTTCAAACACTGTTCTACAGAGATATGTTGATGCAGATATGGAAGGTGCTAAAGATATCAGGAGGAGCACCACAGGGTATGTCTTTACTGTAGGTGGAACAACAGTAAGTTGGATTTCAAAAATATGAAAGTTTGTTGCACTTTCAACAACGAAAGTAGAGTATGTTGCTGCTACAGATGCTAATAAAGAGATGATTTGGTTACAGAGGTTCATGGAGGAATTGGATAAGAATCAGGATAATAGCAGGTTATATAGTGACAGCCAGAGTGCCATTCATCTTCCAAATAAATCATCCTTCCATTCTAAGACTAAACATATACAACTCAAGTATCATTTCATACGGTCTATTCTAAAAGATGAACTGTTGAATCTGGAAAATATACACACTAGCCATAATCCTACAGACATGTTGACAAAGGTAGTAATTAGAGAAAAACTAAGTTCTTGATCGGTTTCAGTTGGCCTTCAAGCATGAAGGTGAAGATGATAAATTTACTAGATCCAAGGTTCAGAGCATAGTCCAGCAAGTGTAGCAGCGGAGGAGTTGATGTGATCAGTCTCCAAGTGGGATATTGTTGGTTGTGAAGCCTGATCTTCCTTATTCACAGCTCGTGTTTCAGATGTGTCTGGATCCCAACCTATGAAGGGGGGGGGTTGGGGGTCTTTCCATCCAAAAATAGTCACCATGGGGGTTCTAGGGGGGGGCGGATGCTAGTTTGGGAGCACCCCTTGGCGAGGGTTCAGGGGAAGCACGCCCATAGTGAAAATTTCAAAAAAAATCCATCATAAAATGTTGTAATTTCATAGTCATGACTTGGTAAAAAATGGGTGATTTATGGGCCCATGGTATTGGGTGTTCCATAGTATTTTACCATGGTAATTCCTCTCTAAAAGGAAGGCATAATAATACAGATGTGTATTTGCAGTAAAAGAACTAGGACCCGAAATCCATAATTTAATAGAAGATAAATTATTGAATTGATAAGATGATGAAAGTATTACAAGAGGGCTCACCTTTTATAGTGCTTGAGCGTCCTTAAGGAAGGGTTACGTCCCTTCAACTAAATAATTAAAATAATTCTATTGTTTAATTTAATATATAATTTAATATTTGTAGCATTGCCACTCCCTTTTAAAGAGCTTTGTCCTCAAAGCGATGGTAAGGAGAGATGTAGTTTTTGAAACTGTTCTGATTCCCACGTTGCGTCTTCTTTAGGAAGATTTTTCCATTTTATGAGGTACTCTTTAATGACTGGTGTTCTTAATCTCTTCTCTCTAGTAGCAATAATAGATTCTGGCTCGAATATGATTCTTCCTTCTTCATCTAACAAGGCAAGTATTGTTTGTTCCTTCTGGTGTTGACCTATTATCTTTTTTAAGCATGAAACATAAAAGACATTGTGGATGCAACTTGTAGTTGGGAATTCCAATGCATATGCCACATGAGTAATATTCTTATTGATTTTATATGGGCCATAAAAACATGGAGCCAATTTATTTTTTCCACCTTGTTTAAGTGATAATAGGCTTATAGGGTTGTAGTCTTACAAATACCCAATCTCCAACTTCAAATTCTCGTTCTGTTCGGCGTCGATCTTCTTGTTGTCTCATTCTATTCCTTGCAGGATTCAGGTTCTCTTTAAGTACTTGGACAACCTTTTGGTTTTCTTCTAAATTGTCATTTACTGATGCGACCCTTGCTTGGTCGGTAATGTAATCCTTCCATTTTGGGGGTTCATATCCATATAGGGCTTGAAATGGTGTCACTCTTGCAGATGCATGATAAGTAGAATTATGCCACCATTCCGCAAGATGTAGCCATTGCAACCATTTATTTTGCTTATCAGTTACAAAGCAACAGAAGTGGGTTTCTAAGCACTTATTGACGACTTTTGTCTGTCCATCTATTTGGGGATGATACGATGAAATCATGTTAAGTGATGTCCCAATTTGCTTGCAAAACTCTCTCCAAAAGTTGCCTTTAAACTTGGCATCCCTATCACTTACGATAATCTTGGGAAAACCATGTAACTTGTAAACATTTTTACAAAAAGCTTCGGCTTTTTCTTTTGCAGAATCAGTTTTCTTCACTCCAACAAAATGTGCATATTTGGTTAGCATGTATACCACTACTAGTATTTTGTCTTTTCCATCTGATATGGGTAGACATTCAATGAAATCCATTGAAATTTCCTCCCATTTCTGATTTTGGGATGTGTAATGGATGGAGTAATCCCGGACATGAGATATTCTCAGTTTTATTCCTCTGACAAATGTCACATTCTGCAACATACTTGTGAATCTCGGCATTCATACCCTTCCAAAAGAATGACTATCTTGCATTATAGCAGGTTTTGAAAAATCCTACATGTCCAGCAGCTGGGCAGTCATGTGACTCTTTAAGTACCTTGGTCTTAAAGATGGAATTGGAACTTAAGTAAATCCGTCCCTTGTACCATAAGAGGTCATTCTTCCATTCAAACTTCAGATACTGATTTATATAATTAATTATGGAGCAAACCTCTGGATTGTTGAAATATTCCGTTCGAATTTTTTCCACAAATTATGGGATCACTAATGACATGGCATAGACTTGTACCTCTTTATCTCTTCTTGATAGGGCATCGGATACTACATTTTCCTTTTCCTTTTTGTGTAGGATATCCATATTGAAGGTAGATATTTTCTTTATCCAATTTTGTTGCTCAGTTGTTAATGTCTTTTGTTGTAATAGGTGTTGCAAACTGTTATGATCTGTACGGATCAAGAATTTGCTTCTCAACAGGTATTGTCACCATTTAGTTAGTGCATGCATGACGGAAAGAATTTCCTTGTTGTAAGTAGATTGTAGGTATTCTCTTTTGTTTAACTTCCTACTTTCAAAATAAATTGGATGACCCTCTTGCATTAACAGAGCTCCTATCCCCAACCCTGAAGCATCACATTCAATTACAAAGGGTTTTGAAAAATCAGGTGTTGCCAAAACAAGAGTTGAAGACATAATTTGCTTCAACATTTCAAAACATCTTCTTGCTTCATCATCCCAGTGAAAAAAGTTCCTTTTTAGGAGGTTCGTTAGTGGAGCTATTACGTGTGCATAGTTCTTGATGAACCTTCGATAGTAACCTATTAATCCCAAAAATCCTCTCAATTTTGACACATTCTTTGGTTGGGGCCACTCCTTCATTGCTTGGATCTTCCTAGGGTCCACCTTAACTCCTTCCTTTGAAATTATATGACCGAGATACTCTACTTCTTTCTTCCCAAATGTGCATTTTGAATTTTTTGCGTAGAATTCGTTTTCCTTCAGAAGAGATAGAACCTTTTCCAGATGCGTCAAATGTTCCTTCCACGTCTTCTTATATATAAGGATGTCATCGAAGAATACTAACACAAATTTCCTTAGGTATGGCTGAAATAGTTCATTCATAGTTTCTTGGAATGTGGCAGGGGCATTAGTTAACCCAAAAGGCATTACCTTGAGTTCATAATGCCCTTCATGAGTTTGGAAAGCAGTCTTTGCGATATCTTCTAATCTGACCCTGATTTGATAGTACCCTGATCTTAAATCGAGTTTTAAAAAATATTTTGCGTCATGAAGTTCATCTAGCATATCGTCGATGAAAGGGATTGGAAACTTGTTCTTAATCATTATTTTGTTTAATCCTCTATAATCTATACATAATCTAAACGATCTGTCCTTCTTCCATAATAACACGACTGGAGTTGTGTAAGGGCTTCTACTCTTGGTGATGACACCACACTTCAATAGGTCTTGAACTAGCCTTTCTATTTCCGTTTTGTGGTGGTGGGGATACCTATATGGTTTAACCTTGACAGGATTTGATCCAGGTTTAATCTGAATTATGTGTTTTATACTCCTTTCTGGTGGTAGTTGCATAGGTAAGTCTTGAAATATGTGTTCATGTTTCTGGAGTAATTCTTGGATTTCCTTTTTGAACTCATTTTGTTCCTCCTCTGTTCATTCCAATTGATGGCATTGGATTACGTATGTTGATGCTCCTTTTCGAATGCATTTTTCCATATGTTGAGATGAAACTACTTGTGTGTCTGGTGGTTGAAACCATATAGCTTAAAATTTTTCCCTTGCCATTTAAACTTGATGAAATGTTTTTGGTGATTGGCGGAATATGTTCACAATGTTCGTAACCATTAGACTCCCAAAACGATGTCTACTCCCCCCAATGGTAAGGTGTAGAGTTCTGATTCCAATTAGAAGTCTTGTATTTGGAGTTTCACTCTATGGCACTTCCCAACTTTTTCGATTTTCTTGCCATCTGCGACCACCACCTTCATGTCTGGAACTAGATGTACAAACAACTTGAGTTTTCTTGCGAATTTTATATCTAAGAAGTTGTGAGTGCTTCCGGTGTCTATTAGTACTGTAACATTCTCATTTTTTATATGTCCTTTTAACTTGAGTGTTTGTGGTTGGCTAATGCCCATCATGGCTTCTAGGGAGATTTTGGGTGTGTTGTTGATTTCGGATGCCATATTTGGGGTAGCCTCTTCTTCACTTTCTGACTCCTCCTCTTTTTCTGATTCACTATTCTCCTCTTCCTCACAAGTGTGTAATTTATTTGATTTATCCTTTGAGTGACACCTGTGTTTAGGATTTCGCTTGTCTCCACATTGTCGACATTTCCCTTCCTTCATTCGTTGATTTTTGAGGCTCTTCCTCTCGTCTCTTCTACGAGGTGGAATGTACTTGCTTTTATTAGCATTTGTTGTCGAATGTATGTTCCTTTGTGAGTATGACTTCCCATTATTTGATTGGAAATAGTCAAATTTGGCTTCGGCTACCTTTGATTTTCGTCTTGCTACCTCGACATTCGGTATGTCATGCATTTTTAAATCCTTTTGTATGTATGGTTTTAGGTCTCCCAACTAGGTTTCCAATCGTTTTTTGTTGGATAGCCCAAATACTCTAGTAGCAAGAGATTCCCATTGGACCATGAACTCTTCAACCCTTCCCCTTTGTTGTAACCTGGTAAGTTTTGAGAAGAATTCATCCTCTGTGATTCCTTGAAACCTTTTTAAGAAATCATTCTTGAATAAGTTCCAAGTGTATGCGAAGTTGTGTCCCTTCCACCACATATACCAATTGTAGGCATATCCATCAAGGTGTATTGAAGAATACTTGACCTTTTATTCATCCATTGTATTGTTATATATGTCGAAATACTCTTCTACTTTATTCAACCAAGCGATGCATTGGTCTTCTCCTCCGTTATATTTCGTCATTTCTATTTTTTCTCTAGGCGGGTACATTATGAATGGTTGGTATTGAGTACCTTTCGTCCCGTTGTGTTCTGGTTACTCATAATTGTGATATGGATTGATCGACATATCCAAGCCATGTTGTTTATGTTTTGTTTCCTTACTATCATCCATTTTTTGTAATATCGCCTTGATACCTTTCTGGATCTCACTGGAGTATGGAGGGAGGCAGAGGGGCGCAAGAGTGGAGTCTGTAGGTGGCAGCGTAGAGCAAAGGAGGCAGTGCTGGTGAGGGAGGATGGACACGCAAGCATGGGGGGATGCAGGCAGGAGTGTTGATTGGTTTGGTGGTAAAGAGTGCAGCATGTGGGGGAGAGCGCAGGAAGAGAAGGGAGGTCAGTGCGGGAGCAAGGATGGTTGGACGCACAGGGGAGGTGGCGGGGAGGTGGTAAGAAGATGACACGGGGGATATTGCAATATTGATGGTGAAGGTGGAAGATGTGGGGCAGCAGAGAAGGTGGGAGTAGAAGGGGGGCGGTTGAGCAAGAGCGGAGGTGCGGAGTGTGAAGGTGTAACAGCAGAAGAACATGGATGTCGATGATGAAAAATTTGGGTCACGAGCAACACCCGAGCTTACTATCTGTCTCTGATACCAAATGCAGCAGAAGAACTAGGACCCGGAATCCATAATTGAATAGAATATAAATTATTGAATTGATAAGATGATGAAAGTATTACAAGAGGGATCGCCTTTTATAAGGCTTGAGCGTCCTTAAGGAAGGGTTATGTCCCTTCAACTAATTAATTAATAATTGTTTTGTTTAGTTTAATATATCATTTATTATTTGTAGAAGTATTGTAGCATTGTAAAGATCTCTATGATCGTGTAATTCTTCTCATGAATTTTTAACTTTCTTCTCAAAAGCAATGGCATGACCTTCCTGACTTAAGACCCCTCCAAGTCCATTGTTGCATGCATGAGTGCATACGACAAAATCCTTATTGGGATCAACAATTTTTAAAATGGGTGCAGTAGTTAATAATTCTTTTAACTTATTAAAGCTTTCTTGACACTTTTGATCCCATACGAATTTCTTTCCTTTCTTTTGTAAAGAAGTGATGGGGTTAGCAATTCTAGAGAACCCTTCAATAAACTTTCTATAATAACTTGTTATCCCCATGAATGACCATACATTAGTTACGTCTTTGGGGACAGGCCATTCATTAATTGCTTTTATCTTATCAGAGTCAACAAAAATTTCGTCTTTAGAAATTATATGACCTAAATACTATATTTTATCTTTATAAAGTCACATTTACTGAACTTAGCATAAAGCTGATGTTCTCTTAGTACTTTCAAAATTATTTTTAAATGTTCGTTATGCTCCTCTTTAGTTTTTTAGTAAACCAAAATATCATCAATGAATACCACTACAAACTTAACCAAATATTTATGCAGAACGTTGTTCATTAAACACATGAACACTGCCGGTGCGTTGGTTAGCCCAAATGGAATAATTGCGAACTCGTAGTGTCCATAATGTGTTCTGAATGCAGTTCTGAGTATATCTTCATCTTTTATTCTGACATGATGATATCCCGACCTTAAATCGATTTTAGTGAATATCTCTGCTCTGCGTACTTGATCAAATAGATCATCTATGCGGCGTAAGGGATATCGGTTCTTAATTGTCATTTTATTAAGCTGACGGTAATCGATGCACAATCGCATGGTAGTGTCCTTCTTTTTAACAAAAATGACTGGTGCTCCCCAAGGAGACACACTAGGCCTTATGTAGTTTTTATCTATTAATTCTTTCAACTGAGATTTTAACTCATTTAACTCCAAAATATTCATCCTGTAGGGAGTCTTCGAGTTTGGTACCGTACTAGGTACTAACTCAATGGTGAAATCAAGTTCCCTTTTTGGAGGTAATCCTGGAATTTCTTCCGGGAATACGTCAGAAAAGTCCCTAAGGATGGGAATATCCTCTAGTTTTATCTTGTCTTCTTTAGATGAACACTCGACATTAATAACATTAATAGCAAACATTTTACAGCCTTTTCTGACAGCTCTCTTTACTTGTAGAGCAGAAATCTATCTTACTGAAATCTTCCTATAAATTCATTTTACTGTTTCTATATTACCTTCATTATTTAAAAAGGTAAAAGATTTTTCATAACAATTCAGTAAAACTCTATGTTGTTCAAGCCAGTCCATACCAATCAACAAGTCATATGACCCTAAGGGTAAAACATTCAGATTAATTTGCATTTTTAACTGACTTATAAATACTTCACAATCCTTGACAAAATCTGTAAGTTTCCTTTTAGTACTCGTTGCAAGCTGAACTAACCATGCATTATCAAATTTCTCTACTTTTAACTTGCAATGGTTTACTAAAGTAGGTGAAATATAACTCAGATTTGTACCTGGATCTATCATAATGGAAATAGATTTGTTTTGTATCATACCTTATATTTCAACCATGGATGTTAGATGGTCAGCTTGACGATTTTCGAGTGCTACATATATCCTAGGTAATTCTCTTGCGATATCTCCAACTGTAGGTTTTGTTTGCATAGTGTGAATATTGTTGGCTGTCCTTTTGTTGCGTGGGCAATCTGCTCCCTTATGATGTCCGCCACAGTCATAGCAATTCAGAGGTCATTTTTGTTCAGCATACCTATTGTTATTATTGTTATTCCTGTGATTATTATTGTTAGGTACGTTTCTTGTAGTAGTAAAGTTTTGAGATGCATTATTTCTGTAATTATTATGACTAGAAAAATTTCTGTTATTAAAACTTTTCTTAAAACTTCCAGAATTACGATTAAAATTCTTCTTTTTAAAATCAAATTGATTAGTCTTACTGCTCTTCCAACTAGTTATTCCTTCTCTTTTTTTGTTTTGATCAAAACAGAAATTGGCTTCTCTCATGGCCTCTTCCAAAGTGGAAGGGTTATCATACTCAATACGGTCCTTTATATTGAAAGGTATGCAACTGAGAAACCTTTGCACTTTAGGCTTTTCCTCGACCATGTAAGGAACATACCTCAGCAAGCTAAGGAACTTGCTGCACAATTCTTTCATGTTCATTGTACCCAACTTCAAATCGTAAAACTCCTTTGACTTATCTTCAAAATATTGTTCTGACAAAAACTTCTTTTTAAACATATTCCAAGTTACTTCTTTTTCTTTTATCCTCTTAATTCTTTTGAGATCCTACCACCAAATATCTGCCTTTCCGATCAGATTGTAAATAGCCATCTTGGCTCTTAATTGAGAAGAGTAGTCGTAAATATTAGAGTACTTCTTCATTCCAGACAGCCATGCTTCAGCTATCTCACCTTTCTCACTTTCGCCATTAAAGGTTGGTGGTTTAATTTTTTTAAATTCTCCAGTAATCTATTCATGATGTTTATGTTTTATCTTTTTAGAGCAGCAATCACTGTTACTGCTATCATGATCAAAGTCATTATTACTTGTATCAGATTTAGAGGATGAGTAACTGTTCCTTTTATCATTTCTTGCTTTCTTATGCTTATTTTTGTGGGACATTGTTTCAGAATCAGACTTCATTTCTGATTTTCTGCCTCTTTCATCATTATGACAATTCTCCCTCAAATTCTGTTGTAGCTCCTCCTGTACTTTCAGGATCCGTTCGTTCTCTTCTTTAACAGCTCTTAATTTAGATTTTAAATCCTATACAGTGCGTAAAATTTCAGAAGACTGGTTATTTAATTCAACATAAATTCCTTCAGCATTATTATTATTAATACATTCATTACGAGGAGATCTATCCTCTGCTGATTCTTCTAGTATTTCCATACTTGCAATTTAAAGGTCAATCTGTTCTATGCAAAAATAAAATTGAATTAAAAGTTAGTAACATAAACTTTCTGATTTGTTTTCTGTTTTGCGCATGTGAGCCTAATTCAGGCCTAGAGTTTGAACTTGCGCTCTGATACCACATGTAACATCCCCAAAAATCGCAAAAAAATTTAAAATTTTTGAAATGTCATTTATTACTAAAATGCTACTTACGGAATAATTGATATCAAACAAAATAACTCATGGCAGCTTAACACATATTACAAATTGTAATACTTAACATAATAAGATAGCAGATTATGATTGTAATTCGATATATGATATTTAATTTCTCATGTGTTATGGTTCTAGTGATAATACTGACGACTATGTTTATATGTTCATAAAGGGGCTCCTACAAGGTTCCCTGAGATTTACTTAGCTTAATTGCTAAAGCATTGTACATGTTTCTTCGTAGATTCGCAGGTAAGATATTAAGTCAATTCAAGCTCTTCAAGTTATTTAATATTTATTTCTGCTAGTCGTCATTGCAAATAAATAATAACAATAAAAGTGAAAGTACATCTTGTACGGAAAGATGTTAAGGTATGGATCTTCAATTTTATTTCTTCAATTTCACTTAGTGTCATACTAGTTGAAATGCACCATCTGCAGATGTCATTGTTTTTCACTATCTGTTCTGATGCTTGCAAGGGTTAGATGAGTTCTTCGTTTCAAAGCACCAATATTAAAGTAAACAACGTTGACAGAACATATCTATTAATGGTTGATATTTCTAAAGCGAAATGTGGTGAATTTACGTAATGCTAGGTTGATCCCTAGATATCCTATTGTTTATGCAAATGTGAAATTATATCTTCTTCATTTAATATCTCTATTATCTATTAAACTCATGTATTGATATAACGTGGTTTTTTCCATGTCATGGCATTACGATACTTATTGCATTGGGTTCTAATGCTATTTGTTATTACCATAACAAATATGATGACAAAATCATAACAATATTGTAACAAATATTATAATTTGCAAATGCACTTACCAAAGGTTTTTCAAATAATATTTAAATCATGGAATTACAAAACCCTACTCGTAATGTAACTATTATGAATATATGCAATGGTGTTCTACATAATTTAGAATCTAGTCATGGGAATTATATGAAATACGATCTGAAAAGTATGGAAACTAACTATGTGATACCTGTGAAATGCAAATGGTAAAGGTTTGACTGTAATGTAATGTATTACCCTACACGATACTATGTATAATATTTTGATGATATGCATTGTTAATATAGTGATGATTCATGCCCAGGCTGTGTTAATGGAGCTGACAAGTCTTTAATATCTCTGCAATCCCTCGAGATTTGGCATCACACTACCGTCCTTAGTTTTTAATGCTTCCATCGAATCTTGTAGTGGGAAGTCTTGTTGGCACTCCAAGTGGAGGATTCCACGTGAATCTTTGTAAGGGAAAGCTGAGCTGTAGTGTGGATAGTTAGGGAGATACTTCTGCGTTGGCTCTGGCATTAATGCAATTATTAATGAACCTGGAACATGCTTGTGTTTTGAGTTTTGTGATCCTATATGGCTTGATCTGCTCCATCGATTTGGTTTGTCCTCGGGTTTAGTTTTTTTGACCTAATAATTATGTGATACATAAAACTTTGTATTTTCACCTCAGCATTCATTTGATGAATCTAGTCTTTGGAGAGAGGCCGACAGGCCGCTTAGTTATAGGGTTCGACCCCCAGTTGCTCTGCAACTTCATGCTTCTGATTTAATGGTGGAAGTTCTGGTTGTAAAAGTTTAGGGTTTGAAATGAAGTGCAAAAGGTGAAGCCCTGTGGCTTTCATCGTGGAAATTTGATAGGGTTTCTTCAGGGTTTCAGTTTTGGAGTCTTAACTGAGAGGTCGTAGCTTGCATGCTTCCTATGTTGCGACTGTGAGATGGTTTGGAAACTAATAGCGGGACGACGTTCCAACTTCTTGCCCTTATTAACAAGGTAAGCTCGATTATTCATGAATGTTGTTTGCTATACTTACTGTTTGATTTCATGTAATGTCTTGTTTAGAATGTATTTAACCTCCATGTGCTTTATGTGGCAGGTACTGCCCTCGTCGTGGAGGTTACAGTGTTGGAACTTAATGGCAGTTGATGGCTCACTTATTTCGGTAAGCCCTAGTGGCATAACCCTTTGTAGGTTCTCCTGGCAGAATGGTCGTCGTTGATGTTTGAACCATGCTTGTGCTTTGGGGAAAAAGAATTCTGCTGCTGTGTTGAGTTAAGCGTCTGTAGAATGGATGCCTTTCGGCTTGCCTGATTATTGTAACATTGTTTTTAAGTCTATTATTTCAAAATGGATAATGTAACCTCTGTCGATGAGAATTCTGTCCTCAATCGAGTTTTTGAGAAGCAAGACTTTAATAGATCGGTTTGTAATAGTTTTCTCATTTTGTCCTTTGAAGTTTCGACCTTTGAACATAACCTGTAACTTGAATGTTTTTTTTTTTAAATGTAGAGGAAAAACTTGTGTATAACATGGTTCTGCGTTTAAACTTGATGTAAAAAGGGATACGATTTGTGAACTAAGATTTTGACACTTCTTTTGCTATCGTTTCCTTCGTAGAGCTACGAACAGTATGTTTTGAAAGGAAAATAAAAACGATGTAATGCAATGTGAAAGGTGTGAATAAACAATTGTTTTCGACTGGATAGTATGAATAATGAAATATTTGTGTTTTTAAAATGTCTTTTTAGTTCTAAGAAAAAGTAGAATGCCTGTAACTGAAATCTTGTATACTTGTGAATTGGTTTCGACGAAAGGGTATTCCCCTTGGTCACTTGACTCGAAAATGACTGTGATTCAACTTTGATATTGTCTAAGGAAATGATATACTAGCTTTGTCAAACGAAAGTTTGTAAAAAGGAAATGTTAGGGTTTAGGGTTTTATGTCAAATGTTTGAAACTTTTGAAGAACTAAATGGACTCTCTTTTGCATATCTGTCATGTATGTTAGTAAACAAATAAAGTATCAAAATAGAATAAAACTACAGTAATCTTGATGAGAAAGTATGAAAGCATAAACCCTAGTATTAAACTTTAAATTGACAGAATAGTAATGTACAGTATTCGCTATAATTTCTTGAAAACTATGTAACAGAAAATGACTTAGTCCTTGAGTATAAATTACTGTTATTTTTCCAAGGTAAAATAAGCTTTCTATTGATAAGAAATGACAGTGTTGTGTATTTGGAAAGTAAATGTTTGCACTATTAAATTCAAACATACTACTGTATAAAATATAGTGAATCCTGAAAACTTTTCATATGAAAACGAGGAGAGAAAAACATGGAATGATAATAATTAATACTGAGTATTAATAGTATGAAAACTAATGAAATATACAGAGTTAATCTTCTCATTCATCTTGGCAATCTGCCTATCAAATCTATCTACATTAATTTATTCTCTGTACTAGAGGATGATGCCAATTCATTAGCATGGGGGAAAATGTAGAGAACATTTTATTCAATTCATCATAAAAGAATCAGTACTATTCATAATCCTAATTAACTTAATTATAAAATAAAATGTGTTTGTTCAATAATATCTTTGGAAACAGAAAATTAATTATAACAGATAGAAAGTTTTAACTGCATAAAAATTAGAGAAGATAAGTAGAACCTGTAATTGAAAATAGGGCCGGCAAACACCCAAGGAGGCCTGTTCCTCCCAACCTATTCCAGAAGAATTAGCCTAACTACTGGCTTCTTGTGAACCCCTGATTCTGATTACTAAACCACTAAGTAGATAGAATCTGTGTAAAATCAAGGCACTCAATATGCCTTTAGCACTCAGCATCAAACTCCTAAATTCGAAACATGCCTTCAGCACTCAGCATCAAACTCCTGAAACTCAATAGAGTTTTGCATACTCACACCATGATCAACAACTTAGCATATCCCCTCATCAAATCTCTTGGGTGCAAACACCGCAAAACCCCAAGGTAAATTTCCTCGTCAGGAAAAGTGATCAACCTCAGTTCAAAATTTGATGGCTATTATATAGACTGCCTAGGTCTTTAGTGGTCAGTTTGGAATAAATGAGCCTCAAGCTCCAGTCCCATCTTTCAGGGCACTATGACCACATTTCAAGGGAGTTGTCCCATACCAACAGCTAGTTAGTTGCATCATGATGCTGCCACTTGTACATTGCCTTCTACCCCAGATTCCATTCCACCTAGTGGGTCAGTAAACACTCTTTCAACAGTCCTCTTAGGTGTTTGTCTCCTATTTTATTTATTAAATAATAAAATATTGTGCAAATTACAGTCATCCTTGGACACTTGTCCAACATAAAAACATTATAATAAAATTGAACATAATGTTTCCAACATAAAATGTTCTTCAGCAAAAAGGGTATATTACACATCCTCATCTTCATCATCATCATCATCATCATCATCGTCGTCGTCATCGTAATCTACCTCTTTCTCATCAACATCTTCATCATCATCATCATCATCGTCATCGTTGTCCTCATCATCACCATCATCTTCATCATCATCATCATCATCATCATCATCTTCGTCATCATCATCATCATCATCATCACCATCATCATCATCATCAACATCTTCATCATGATCATGATCATCATCAACATCTTCATCATGATCTTCATCATGATCATCATCATGATCATCTCACACTAGTAATGATTCAACAAAATTAGAGAAGCTCCTTATGATGATGAAGATGATGAAGATGAAGATGATGAAGATGATGATGATGATGAGGAAGAGGAAGAGGGTGATGATGATGAAGATGAATATGAAGATGATGGCGATGAAGATGACGATGATGATGACAATGATGATGATGACGAAGACGATGATGATGATGATGATGATGAGTAATGATTCAACAAAATTAGAGAAGCTCCTTATGATGATGAAGATGATGATGATGATGATGATGATGATGATGATGATGATGATGAGTAATGATTCAACAAAATTAGAGAAGCTCCTTATGATGATGAAGATGATGAAGATGAAGATGATGAAGATGATGATGATGATGAGGAAGAGGAAGAGGGTGATGATGATGAAGATGAATATGAAGATGATGGCGATGAAGATGACGATGATGATGACGATGATGATGATGATGACGATGATGATGATGACGAAGACGATGATGATGATGATGATGATGATGATGATGATGTTGAAGATGATGATAATGATGGTGGTGGTGGTTATGACGATGACAACGATGATGATGATGATGATGATGATGATGATGATGATGGTGATGACAATGATGATGATGATGATGATGATGATGATGATGATGATGATTACGATGATGATGATGATGATGATGATGATGATGAGGAAGAGGGTGATGATGATGGCGATGATGATGATGATGATGATGATGATGATTATGATCATGATAATGAAGATGATGATGATGATGATGATGAAAATGATGATGATGAAGATGATGATGAATATGATGAAGATGATGGTGATGATGATGATGATGATGAAGATGATGATGAGGAAGAGTGTGATGATGATGATGAAGATGCTGATGAGGAAGAGGGTAATGACGATGATGATGATTATGAAGATGATGATGACGATGATGATGATGATAATGAAGAAGATGATGATGAAGAGGGTAATGATGATGATGATGAGGGGCTGTTGGTGGCCCCTGCATACAAATTTGTAATATCATTTTTTAGTAAACACAAATCAAATTAAACCATAGTATGTTGTAACATTTCAAATTAAAAGCGTGCTTTTAACTACACATTGTACCTATGTATATGGTGATCTGTCGATCCCTGGAGGAGATGTTTTATCATCGTAGTCCGTGCATATGTGTGGAAACCAAAACATATGCACATTATGAACATATTAAACAAGTAATTATTCAGTCAATCAAAATATTAAAAAATATTGTATGAACTATCATCATTTATGTCATAAATATAAGTACATAAAAATATAAATTCCATAAGCAATAACAATATTGTGTGAGATACTGAAAATACCTCCGTGTGAGGTGCCGCAATTTCAGTTGCAGCTGCCATTGCTGCATCCAGGTTGGGATATGCTATGTTCTCCCATGACGACGTCTCAACTCTAAATAGGTGTACATTGAAATAATAGTTTAACTCAAACACAAATAATTTAAAATTACTTTACAAATTATCAATTGATGATTGAAAACACTTAAAAAAAGTGCTAACCTGGTCCATATTGTAGCCCTCGATTGGGCCAGTGCAAGTGTGACTGCAATGGGACAAAGATGTGGCATTGTCCCTGTCAAACTAGAAGGCCCAACATGGCTACCACCGGTCACAGGTGTATCCTGACTCTGTCATGAAGGCCCTGCACCTGCGTCTCTTTCAAGGTCAACTTGTCTCTCCACTGTAGTAGCTGCTACAAAGGCAGTGTGTCTAAGAAGTCCACAAGCAACACTCCTTAGTGTTAGAAAAACATGATCATAGAGAAATAACAATAAACAAGATGCAAATACAAATTACACAAACACATTACAAGAGAGACACCAATATATCATGGTTCACCCAAGATGGGATACATCCACATTGAAATTTCTAGTCGTTATTATTATACCATCCAGTAAAGTGAAGGAATACAACTTGCAGCACATCCACTGCACTTCCTCTTCACACTCTCTCACAGTCTCTCTTTAGGATCTTAGATATCTTTACAATGCATAATACCTAATACATCAACCCTATCCATATTACAATGCATTTCTTATAAAGGGGAAATACAAAGGGAAAATACCACTGGTTACCCAAAACCATGGGCCCATAATAAACCCTAGGGTGCATGCTGGGAGCATAGCCAAACCTAGGGTACAACACAACTGAAACAACATCATCTATGACACTGGAAGATCAGTCTCCACAACCAACACTCATCGCGCCCTCGATCTGATCAATTTTGTGGGGTAATAGAGGCGGCTGGGGAGACGGTTTGGGCTCATGCCTAAGAGTTGGTAGCCTTCTCAGTGGGTTCCTCCTAGCAGCAGGTTGATCTTGGGTAGAGCCACGCCCAACACCCTGGAACTTGGTTATGTCAAAATAATTGACATGTAAACCGAGCTCAAACTCAGCGCACAGTTACCGAATGAAGTACTGTGGAACCGCCCTATTATTGCAGGGAGGTTTATCATAAACCATGAACCACCTATGCATCCAATTCTCCCTCCATAATTGGAAATGACAGCAATCCATGCTGACACATGGCTTTCTAATGTATGGTGGTTGTTGTGTTCTTGGATCGGTGAACATACTGTACAATTGGGCCTTTGTAATATTCAAATATTTTATTTCCTACTTGGAAATGCTCATGGAATAATACTCCTGCATCCTAGCTCTATATTTAGTCATGTCAGTCAATTGGCGATGTGGATGGATGAGGGAGTCAATTGAGCTCTCAATTGAGGTGTCATGGGACACTCGAGATGGTTCCCATGTGTTTCTTAGTTCTCGAGTTTGCACTCTCATTTCATTTACATAATGGTTCAAGTCATCTTGGTCAAAATTTTGTTGGGGTTTTTTATTTTCTTGGGCATTTGAATTTTTTTGAGGGTTTTCATTAGTTCCAAGATTTGTGTTTTCTTGTGTTCCATCAGACTCCATGTTAACATTTTGTTCATTCATTGTGTAGGTTTACACTCTGCAATTGAAAATTTCTCTATTATTTTACTAATTTGTGAATTATTAACAATTTAATAAACAAACAAAAATGAATAAAATGACAAAAAAAATGAATAAAAAGACAAAAACCATGGATCTTACCTATCCAATGCACTTGGTGGATGGATGGACATAGTTTTTGAGTGGAAATGATGAGATTGGTTGTTTTTAGTGCCATGTACACGATGGATGACTCACACTCGGATGCAATGGAAAGAATAACAACAACAACTGTTCCATTTTTTTTATTACCTTAACAGGGGCACATGTGCGCACATGCTAGGAACGCGCATGCGTAGCAGCGCGTATGTGCCCCGATTCGGTACTGAACCTATTGGCGCATGCGCAGTGCCTTAGGTGTGTGTGCAAGATTGTTTTTTTCCCAATAGCATGGCCTCATTGCAACAGTTTTGGGGAGCAACTTTGTGCACTCTCCCATATAAAAATACAAAAATTAGATAAATTAAAATCATTAATCCCTTTTTATAGTGCAAATGTTGAGGAAGGGTTTTCACCTCGAGAGATTTGATCCCTTTGTGGGCTTGGTAGATCCCCTTTTAAAATGGATCTATGGTGGTGATATCACATTATTAGTTAACATATATTATTTGTGTAAGTCCTAAGTTCTATTTATGATAATTCTCTCTAAAAAGGATTGTATTTAAATTTAAAACATCATATTCCATTATTCTTGTCAAAGATTTAATCAAATATAACATGAATATAGATTATATGTGTCCAAACCATTTAAGTGGGCTTGTTCATTAGAATATAATTCAATTGTAAATGATAATATTTAGAAGAAAAAACAAAGATAAAAATGAATGACATCATGGATGATATATGTCCAAACCATTTTAGTTGACTTATCCATTATAATATGCTTCACATGATGAAAAATAACTTCATAGAGCTCAATATTTAGCATAAAAATGAGGAATCTTAAAAAAAAACGATACCTATATTGGAGCAGAATACTTTTTCTAGAGCTTATACATAGGAGTGATGCTTTCATAGAACAAGTAGTTTGATTAGTGGCATAGATACCATCAATATGAAATAACTATGCTTATATCAATCTCCTTTGGTGATAACTGAAAGAGTGTGAACATTCTAAATCCATCCAATTAAACAATTTCATAACTACTTATAACTTCATGGCAATACCTATAACGGATTGACACACTAAACATGGTATCTAAAGGTCAGCCAAAATTGAACTCAAAATGTTTGAGTCTAATTCATCATTTCTCTTTATATCTATGTTTATTAACTTTAAGTAATGTTGTATTCTTTATGAGAATGTTTGAAATCATTTCTCTCTCTATGATTTCCATGAATTATAGTATCTCCTTTCAACAACCTCGTGTTCTCCTTACCAAGTGAATCTTATTAATTGCATTTATTTGAACAATGATTTCTAATATATAATGGTTCTCGTAATTGTTGAAGTGTTTCTCTAAAGGTTATGTAAGTGATGAAAATGCCATGCATATCAAATTAGTAGCTTCTTTGACCTTTCTCACAATATTTTTTTTGGATTATTTTGCTATGTAAGTTAAGTAATGAAGATCCATTGCATATCATTAGTAGATTCTCTTTCCTTTTTTAGAGTATATTTTTTGAACATTTTTCTATCGTTTTAACACTTATTTTACTTTTGGCCTTGGTTAGAGAATAGATATTTTTTTTATTCATCATCATTTTGTTTATGCTAATTTTGATATATAAATATCACTAATATTTATGTGAATCACTTTAGCATGAAATACTTTTAACAATAAAGAAAAAACAAACTCCAACGCTCATATGATTACATGAGAAAAAGTGCTATATTCAACAAAAGGAAACCATTGATAGCATGACAAGAAATTGGAGAAAGAAAAATCCTAGGAAATTATTAAATATTTATATATAAAAACACATATTACTAGCAAAATCACAGTTGGTGAATACTGATAAGTCAAAGTTATGTTTTAACTGCTTGCTACTAATTACTTTTTTTAGTTAAAATGGTTGTGTCACTACCTGTTATCCATGCATAAGCTAGGAGTTATCCATGCATCATTACCATACACACACACACACACACACACACAATTGTTTATTTAGGATTTTGAACTATTCCCATAAAATCAATCCAAACAATACACTTGCTCCATCCTCCTTCAATCTAGAAAAATTATAGATAGTAGTCCACCCCAAATTCTAAGATATAAACACATATCAGTATAATAAATAAATCATTAATTTTTATTCTTAAAAATAAAAGATAACTACTAATCATTGATTTTTATTCTTAAAACTAAAAGATAATTACTAATCATTGATTTTTATTCTTAAAACTAAAAGATAATTACTAACCATTGATTTTTATTCTTAAAACTAAAAGATAATTACCAATAATTAATCCTTAAATAAAAGAAACACACAAATGAAAATTCTATGAAATGCAAATTCTTAAGGCACATCAGAGGAAAAACACATAGAGGAGGCAATGAAACCCGAAACCCAAAAACAACTGTGCTCCATGGTTAAACATAAACATATTGTTAAGTGCATGCAATGTTATAAGAACAATCAAACAAGACAAAGAAACCCAAATATATGAGCACACTTTTTGACATTCTATTCAAAGCTTACACAGCTGATATCACACGAGATACCAATTCTATATGTGGTCCATTTCCATAATATGGTAGTGGCTATAACCAGTGGTGGATGCCCCAAAAGGAAAAATCTTACACAATTTCATATAATTAAATAGATATTGGTTGAAGAAAAATAAAAAAAGCAACGTTACATCCTATGTAGCTAATTATCCACAAACCTTCAAGTGCATTTTAGATAGTAGGCATTCTTCGAAACTACCCTCTTGTTTTTCTATTATCGGAAATGGAATTTCTTGTAAATGTAAGAAAGTAGCACTGCCCACACATTTCTTCAAGTGATTTTAAGAGGTAAATAATCCTAAACCACTTAAATTTGTTCAGTTGATATATTCAACTCATATATATTTTAACGAAAAAATCCATTCTCTAAGAAAATAATCTCTAAAAATATGAAGACCGCCGCTTGATACCAAACTAAAGCATTCAAAAGCTCGGGAAGCATTGCTATCAAATCCCTAATAGCTAGTTTTAATCATCGTGAATGATGTGAGATCCTCTTACTGATTTCATACTTTGAAGCACACCCAATGATGATTGACTAATTATTGCAATATATTCTCAACTGATACAGTTCATCAAGTGATATAGTTCATGGCTTCAAATTTATGATTTGAACAAAAAAATAAGATTTACGGATTTTGTTGTTATCTCCTTCAGAGGGAATATTTGAAATGCTGCACAACTCAGAATAGTTTTTACATGCTAAAGACAACTATATAGCAATTATAACCATCCTTACATGCAGCTAATTATCCATAGCATGCAAAGGCTCATTTTAGACAGTGGGTAAGTCTCCCCTTGTTTTGGTCAGTATCTAGAATGGGCTTTGTGTAAATGTAATACAGTTATCAATGCCCTCACATTAGTTATGTGATATTAGAAGGTAGATGATCTAAACAAGTAAAATTTGCATTTTGTGATCTCATCAAGATTGGATTTAATATCAAATTCCGTATTCTCTAAGAAATTTCTCACTAAATCTGAAGACCATCATGTCAATTAAGACATTCATAAGCTCAACATTCATAGAGACAAATTCCCTAGTTACTACTCATATGAAATATTGACTCCGTACTTCATTGCATAAACCACACATGATCTAAAGATGACCTTACATTAAAATCTCCTTCATAAGGAACATTTGATGTGCTACATCCAAATGTGTACCCATATGCACCAGAATGCTTCCAAACACACTCATGAAAAAATAAGACTTGACATGCAAAAAAGAATTGAAAGTGGAATCATGTGGTGTGCAAGTCCAATCTGTTCTCATACATTGTAGAAAATGATAGAAAAAATTACATTTTTGCATATAGAGAGAATTATTGCATTAGACAGAAATCTGATGTGTTTGCTACTTTTAAGAAATGAAAATCTTTGGTTGAGAATGAGACAAGAAAAATGTTGAAGTGTCTCAGATTTGATAATGGAGGTGAGTACTGCGGCAAGGAGTTTGATAGTTACTGCTCATACCATTGGAATCGTAGAGAGAAGAAAATGCCAGAAACACCACAAGAAAATGGTGTGCCGGAAATGATGAACAGAACAATCATGGAGTGTGCAAGGTGTACAAGATTGCATGCAGGGCTTCCTTTACAATTTTGGGAAGATACTGTAGATACTATTGTTTACTTAATAACGAAGGGCCTTCAAGTAATTTGGATGGTGGTATTCCAGAGGAGGCATGGACATGAAAAAAGGTAAACTACTATTTTCTGAGAAATTTTGGTTGTGAAGCATTTGTCCATATTGATAAAGAAAATAGAACAAATATTGAGGCTAAGTCCAAGAAATATACCTTTATTGGATACGGGGTTGATGATTTTGGTTATCACTTATGAGATTATGAAAAAAAAAAATAAGAGTAGAGATGTGGTATTCAATGAAAAGGTCATGTATAAAGATCCGTTGTAGGGAAAGAAATAGGAAAATGAAAACACAGAGTACATAGTGCTTGATGAAATCAAAGAAAATGAAGTTCCAAAGGTGTCAAAAAATCAAGAACAATAGTAGGTACCTCAAACTTCTGTAAGTGTTAGGAGATATACCAGGTTAAGTAAACCCCCTGAATGATTCTCTCCTCCACTGTATTATTTATTGATGACTAATTCTTGTGAGCCAGAATGTTATGAAGAAGAAATGCAAGTGCAAACTAGAAAGAAGTGGGAGTAAGGAATGAATGAGGAGATGGAATCATTTGTTAAAAACCAGAATTGGGATTTGGTTAAGTTTACTACTGGTAAAAGGGCATTGCAAAATCCATGGGTTTACAATTTTAAGGAAGAAGATGGAGGAAAGAAGCAGTACAAGGGCAGACTTGTTGTAAAGGGGTTTGTACAGAAGAAAGGTATATATTTTGATGAAATATTTTCTCCCATTGTTAAAATGAATTCAATTAGAACTATTTTAATTCTAATGTCGGTAGAATATTTTCATCTTGAACAGTTAGATGTAAAAACAAAATTTTTCCATGGGGATTAGGAGGAAGAGATTTATATGCAGTAGCCACAGGGGTATGAGGTCAAAGGGAAGGAGAATTTGGTATGCAAGTTGAAGAAGAGCTTGTATGGCCTAAAGCAAGCTCCAAGGTAGTGGTATTTGAAATTTGACAGGTTTATGACAGAACAAGGTTATAGTAGATGTCATTCTAACCACTGTGTTTATTTCAAGAGGCTAGATAATGGAAGATATATTATCTTGTTATAGTATGTGGATGACATGCTTGTTGCAGGGTCTAACATGCAGGATATAAATGTCCTCAAAAGGAAGTTATCTAATTCATTTGCAATGAAGGATTTGGGTGTTGCAACTCAAATCCTTCGTATGAGAATAACAAGAGACAGGAAAAATCGTAAATTGACATTGTCTCAAGGTGAGTACATATAAAAGGTGTTGGAGATGTTTAGAATGCAGAATGCAAAACCATTTAGTACACCTTTGGACAACCATTTCAATCTAAGTAAGGAGATGTGTCCGTAAACATTGGAAGAGATAGATTACATTTCCAAGGTTCCCTATTCATCAGCAGTTGGAATCCTGTTGTATGCCATGGTGTGCACAAGACTAGATATTGCACATGGAGTGGGAGTTGTGAGCAGGTATATGAAAAATCTAGGTAAAGAACATTGAAAGGAAGTATAATGGATTCTCAGGTATTTGAGAGGTGCTACCACTCATGCATTATGTTTTGGAGGTTCAAACACTGTTCTACAAAGATATGTTGATGCAGATATGGCAGGTGCTAAAGATAACAAGAGGAGCACCACAGGGTATGTCTTTACTGTAGGTGGAACAATAGTAAGTTGGATTTAGAAAATACAAAATTTTGTTGCACTTTCAACAACAGAATCAGAGTATGTTGTTGCTATAGAGGATAATAAAGAGATGATTTGGTTATAGAGGTTCATGGAGGAATTGGATAAGAAGCAGGAGAATAGCAAGTTGTATAGTGATATCCAGAGTGCCATTCATCTTGCAAAGAACTCAACCTTCCATTCTAAGACTAAACATATACAGCTCAAGTACCATTTCATATGGTCTGTTCTAGAAGATGAACCGTTGAAGCTCGAAAATATACACACTAGCCAGAATCCCACAAACATGTTGACAAAGGTAGTAACCAGAGAGAAACTGAGTTCCTGATCGGTTTCAATTGGCCTTCAAGCACGAAGGTGAAGATGAGAAATTTACCAGATCCAAGGTTCAGAGCATAGTATAGCAAGTGCAGCAGTGGTGGAGTTGCTATAATCAGTCTCCAAGTGGGAGATTGTTGGTTGTGGAGACTAATCTTTTTTTAAATTCAGAGGTCGTGTTTCAGCCATGTCTAGATCCCATCCCATGAAGGGGGGGTTTGGGGGGGATTTACATCCCCAAAGAGTCACCATGGGGGTTCCAGGAGGGGTGGAGACTAGTTTGGGAGCACCCCTTGGTGGGGGTTCAAGGGCAGCGCCCCCATAGCAAAATTTTCGAAAAAAAATCCTTATAAAATGTTGTAATTCCATAGTCATGACTTGGTTAATAATGGGTGATTTATGGACCCATGGTATTGGGTGTTCCATTGTATTTTCCCATGGTAATCGCTCTTTAAAAGGAAGGCATCGTAATATGAATGTGTATTGTAGCATTGTAAAGATCTCTATGATTGTGTAAGAGAGATTTTAAGCGAGTGAAGAGGTAGTTACAGTGGATGTGTTGTAGGTTGTATCCCTTCATTTGTTGGATGGTATAATAATAAGGAACGAAAATTTCTATGTCGACATATCCCATCTTGGGTGAACCACGTTATATTTGTGTCTCTCTTGTATTTTGTTTATGTGATTTATATTTGCATCTTGTTTATTGTTATTGCTTTGTGATCCTATTTTTCTAACACATGATGCATGCTATCTCACACATTTTTTTGCTATGTAATTTTCCCATGTATCTCTATGCATCATTTATTATTCAACCTCTTTTTTATAATTTTTTGGAATTCTATATATTAACAATATTCCATAACTTGCAGGGATTCAAACATAGGGAAAATATGTATGTTTAGTATGTGGTCCAAGAGTTCAATATCTAGACATTCAAGAAGTTTAGGAAAGGATGTGTACAATGAGTTTAGGCATTTTCTCCATAAGGACCATAGTTATCAAACTTTTGAAAAAAATTACTTTAATGGAAAGGAAGGGAGTGGGAAAAAAGCATGAAGAATGATGCATCAATTATAGGAAAAATACATTTGAGAAGATCCATGGTAAGCAATTGTTTGTAGCTACTTTTTTTTTTGTCGCTTGTATTTATTTTTAGATTTCCTTACCTTAACTAATAAAAATAATATTTCATTGATGCTTCTCAAAGGCTGTCATGGTCAGCTTCTATGGGGTTTGAAATGACACTCTGCCTAATTCATTCGGTTTCCATACCATGAGCACCTACAAGTAGCTCATTTGTTTGACACAATTCATATTGGAAATAATGTCATAGAGTGCTTGTGGAAAAATATAGATGAGAGGAATAACAAGAAAAAATCTATTAAATTTATTAGTGACATTAAGGAATATCCAACTCATTGCAACATTTGATTCATTGCTATGGTAGTAGAAATTCCACCAATCTTTCATCATGGTTATTAACAGAACAAGAGAGCGCTATTGTAAAAGATGTTATATGGAAGATAAAAATTTCCAATGGTTTTGTTTCAAAAATAAGTAATATATTAACAAAGCTCGACAATTTTAGTGGAGCTAAAACTCATGATTGTCATACATTTATTAAAGTTCGACATTTTACAACCTTGATTATCTTTTGATATATACATTATTTGTTAGTAATTTATGTTTGTATCTATTTGAATTATATGTAATGATATATAGCTTATTTGTTAGTAATACACATTGCATATTTGTTGCAGTATGTTCTACCTCTAGCTTTTCCTAATAGCTTTGACAATAGTTCATAAAGAAAGTTATTTATGATCTCATCAATTGCACGATGTATGTAAAATGATATAGTTGAATTATTGATTGTATACACCATCAATACTTTATTTTCTTGCCTTATATATTTTAATGTTGACACATCAAATTTATTTGCACTCGTAGGTGGTTAACAACTAAAGAAATAAATAAATAATATATCAAGTATTGGAAAAAATAAATTCGCCAACTAATGTGTGAGATACAAAATTATGTATGTCCAACCTTTTTTAATGCACATGAACACTACCTCATACACCTAATGGAAGAGATTGAAATATGTGGACCCATATACACAAGGTCAATGTAGTTGGTGGAGAGGCACTTGAAATCAATGAAGGCCTTTGTTAAACAAATATCATGTACAAAAGGCTCAATGGTCGAAGGCTACATGCTATATCAATTCAATGTATAGTTTAGTGAGTATTTACCCCAAATAGTGGATGATATGGATGTCATGCTCCTTTGGGATGCCAATTTCACCAAAAAATTTAAAGGGGAGGTGTTGTTCGGGAAAAGCAGATGGAGAAAAGTGAAAGGTAAAAACTTGTATTGTACTTAATATCTTTTTACATGCTTGTGGTAGATTAATTACTAGCTTGTTTGGTTAACTAAATTTTTTTGTCATTGTTCGAGGTAGTATAGAGTGGGATGCAATTCATTTATATGTTACAAATAATATTAATTAGATAAAGAGATGGATAGAATGATGTCAACAATTTTACAGTTCCTTATCATGGAATAGGGTGGTAGAGTTGATCAGAAAAGCTTATTTGGATCATGATATAGATTTTACCCAACAAGAAATTGATATCGCATATGGTGCAAAAGATATAAATGTAAGCAATACCTAACTTTCATTTTTATATTTCAAATTATCTATTTTCTTTTCTTGCAAAGCATCTTATACATATAGTTACTAATTCCTGGTAATTCATTTATAACATGTTGAGCATGTAGGTGAGTTGTGACATCATAAAGTTATGTGGTGTAATGGTAGAAAATATAGCACCAAACACTTGGATGGGAGGAGGAAAACCTGTGATAGTGGGATATATGCAATCTTTCAAGTTATTAATATTTCCACAAGGGTGATTGACACATATTTGAGGTACTATGGATATTTGGAAGATATATTGGATGATAGGCTTTAAATCCTTCAACGTGGCTCTCTTTAAGGTGAGGTGGTACACATTGCTGCTGTAAGGTGATGAAATGATGGTTATTGATCATGACAATGGATTTACCATAATTAATATTAATAAGTATGAGCTAAATACATCCCTATAATGTGAATAGGTGTTTTTTTCAGAGGTACCAGGTAGTGTAAGTTGGTTATCCATTGTTAGATTTGATCCAAAAAAATATATCGTAAAATATTCTAAAGAAAATGTTCATAATCAAGAAAAATAATATGTAGATGAAAAGATGGAAAAAGAAGTGTATTAATATGAATGATATGATATAATTTGAATTATATCATATAAATATTAAAAAAAACATAAATGTTAACTAAATTATATATATACAAAATAAGTTAATGTTCTAGAAAAAATAGAAAATATAATAGATGGTTTTTTATAAATTTATGCCTATTTAATTGAAATGGTGAAATTAAAAAAAATCAATAAATATTTATAACAAAGAATAATATTAAAATTAATCTATTTATTGAATTAAAAATATTATTTTATTAATTACAAAACTAAGTATAATTCATGTAATGCCTTAGTAATTTCGTTTGGCCCTTTCGTTAAGTTTGTCCATGTTAACCGAGCCTTTGTATAATATTTATGTCGACGTCAACGTCGGTTAGGGGTTCATACAGCCCATGGCGCCCAATAAACTATTAAAAAGGTTATTCTCTTTGAAATCCAGCAGGTATGCAAATTCCCAATCCTTGCTATAGGTGCTGAGCTCTCTCTTTATAGTGTTAAATAAAAAAGGGAGAGGAACCGAGATATAGTAAATAGAAATAATTACAATGAATATATATAAATTTTAAAATAAAATTTTAGCATTATGTTTGTATCAAGTTTAATTAGTAATTAATATAGAAATAATTGGAAATTTTTAAAACTAATAACTTTATTTAAATAAATAAGTGCATGTTAACTATCATCATCATTAAAAATGGTATTTAGGAATATTATTTTTTTAAACATATTTCTTTTAAAATTTAGTAATTAATAATTTTACAATAAATGTGAACAAAACATATTTATTAAAAATGAAAAATATGCTATATATAAAGAACAATATACATATCAAATATATGAAGGAGGTTTAGTTATTATGCTTATAATATATAATTGAAATTTTATTTATATTGTTATTTTAATCTATTTAACATAAAGAAATGCAATAAATAAAGACAAATAGTGGCACTTACATTCTTATTATAACTTTCACGTAGCATCTTTGTGGCTCAAGATCCAGTGAAATTTGTTTAACAAAAGAATCGTAGAAAAAAAGAGGCTATGTTAGAAAATAATTGATCTATTAATTAGATCAATGCAATTTCTCATTACATAGTAAGAGAAAGGAGGAAGACAATGTTATGTACGTCCATTAGTCAATACATTATATGCCCCATTATTATATCACTTTATTAGTGAACATATATTATTTTCCTAAGACCTAAGTTCTAAATATGATTATTATCTCCAAATAGAATTGTATTTAATTTCATTTGGAACATAATACTTCATTATTCTTGTTAAAGATTTAATCAAATATAACATGAATATAGATACTATGTGTCCAAACTATTTATGTAGACTTGTCTATTAGAATAAGATTCAAATGAAAATGACAATATTTAGAAAAAAAAATGAAGAAAAAAATGAATGCCATCATGGATGATATATGTCCAAACCATTTCATATTAGTTGACCATTAGAATATGCTTCACATGATGAAAAATAGCTTCCAATAGCAATATTTAGCATAAAAATGAGGAATCTTAAAGTAAAATGATGCTTACATTGGAAGAGAACACTTGTGCTAGAGCTTATGTGGTGTGCCCGACCTTAATCCAAGCTTAAGATACACTAGGAAACCCAAGGGAAGGCTAATTAAGGTTAATGCATAGCGAAATAAGGTATCCACGGATAGAAAAGCATGCCAAAATCCAATAGATTGAAACATTTAGCCTTCTTAAATGTAATGCAAGCATATGAGAACATTCTCTTTTCTAAAGCACGATCTAAGTAAGGTAAATATGTTGTGCTCACTACATTGAATGTGTATGAGTAAAAAACGATGGTAGATATATCAAATGTTCTTACAATGGTTAAGGACATATGCTTAGCCATGATTGTAAGTATTTAATTGTTGTCATCTTAGCGTGTTCCGATTTCTTTTCACATGAGTTTATATTATTAGTGTGTTATGTGTGAGCTAAATGAATGGTTAGATAGTGAGAATTAAAAACCACATGAACCATAAGAGACGCAAATCCACAACCTTCAAAATCAGATCCCATCGCTATCCCCTACAACCATCATTCACTAGTCAAATTATATTTCATGGCTTCCCTTCCTCCAACCATCAATCATTAATACAATCAGATTTTATGGATTTCATCTACAACCATTTATCACTAAAACAAAACAGATATTGTGGCTTCCATTTACAACCATCTAGACAAACTGCAAATCGAATCTTATGGCTTCCATTTACAGCCATCTAGGCACATTGCAAATCGAAATTCATGGTACTTGAAAAACAAAACTTTCTCAATAAAGGAAAAATAAATAAGATTTTAATCATGAATGAGATTCTATGTATTGTCATATTTCAAGAAAGATACGACCACTCCTTATTAGTCCATGTCGGCTTTCCAAGCAGCAAGGATTATAGAAATCGCTTCGTGCTATTCTTATTAGTTCATGTCGGCTTTCCAAGCAGCAAGGATTATAGAAATCGCTTTGTACGATTGTATTAGTCTCACCATGTTTTCCAATGCTTTTTATCCAAAGCTTTTGTCATTTTATTCCCTTCTGGCCAATCAATCAATTGCTAGCCTTATTTGTCCTTTTATCAAAGCGTACCCTACTTTTCAGTTATGTTATTTATTTAATTGCAATATAACCTCAAACTTTATTAGACTAGCTACTGCCAAAGATATATCATGTGACACTTTGCATCCACAAAATGACCATCATTAATTTATTATTCTTTAGCTCTCGAGCTGCCGCTTAAGGGAATTGACTCATCTCTTCCTGCATGGATGGAATTTGTCAAGCAATTGTAATTTGTTCATCGACTATGGGATATGGATCCTTTCTCTTATTTTAACCATTGCCACCTAGCTCAGAAGCTAATATTGATTGAAGATCATTTAACCCGGAGCAATGATCATCAATGATCCAGCATCAATATTAATGCGTTTAAGTATTGGGTTGTACCTAAGCTCACCTGATTCCACACTATTGTCCATAAACATTTCATCTTCAACATTGATGGCACCATAAACTTCATAATCAATACCCATGAATTTTTTACAATCGCATCTGCATCATAATGTGTCAAATGGTGAGCTTGCATGGTTGATCATGACATGGGTTTTGCTACAGATTGTGCAGTCTCCAGGTTTCATATGCAGAATCGACAATGGGTGACGTTCACCCTAAATTTTAAAATGCTTATTGATTTTGTATGTATTCTTTTTTAAATTTTAAAGATGAAAATTTGTAAAGTTTGAAATAGTTGTGTGTTCAGAACCATGACTGATCACGCCACCGGTGTTGCTGCATATTGTTGTACTTTCTCAGTTTCAGATGTCCAATCCAGAATGAATGAGGTTCACTGTAAATTTTAAAAAGTTAAAGATGCTTATTGATTTTATATGTATTATTTTAAAAACTTAAAGATGCAAATTTGTAAAGTTTAAAATACAGTGTGTTCAAAATCTAGGTTAGACACATTAACCTCTATATTGTTTTTGGGATCTATACCGCAAATTTGGTATCTATGATATGGTAACTCTCGGAGTCCTACCTGAGCAAAAAACAACTATTGATAAACTAAACCAAGCAAACCTAGGTTACAATATGAAACTTAAAGACGCCATATCTTCCCACAAATCTAGGTTTTCAGATATTAAAGTGGTTTTCAGATTTTTTTTTTGATAATTCTTTTGGAATTCAAAGGAAATATCATTTGAGATGTAAACATAAGATAAGATTTAGTACGCACATTTCTAAAATGCAATTGATTGGAGCAATCCATAATGTTGCCATGCACCTTTCTAAAATGCAATTTGATTGGAGCAATCCATAATGTTGCCATAACATGTCTGTATGTCACAAAAACATAGTTATTGCCTAGATAATGCTATCTGATATATAATTTGAAAATATGAGGCTTGTATTTTTGAAATCCATCGATAGAAACGATTATGATTACTTCCTATCCATCGAGTGGGATCCTTAAATGTTATAGTTCCCTTCAATATACCCGCTCAGATTAAGGCTTTAGCACACAATCAATAAGATTATGTAATAGATTTAATGAAAGAATAACGGGAAATTTTCTTTCGTGAAATATTGCATAGCTGATATAAATACATTCTTATTGTAATATATTTTAATTTTATTTATGATTTGAATGGGTTTTAAAATTGGATTGGGAGCAAATAACAAAGGAAGCACCTTAATATCTTAATAACATTAAAAATATGATCACATCTAAGTTTAAATTAAAGAGAAAATAGAGGGCAAGAAAGAATTATAGGTTAAAAGGAAATTAAGATATTATAAGGAGGTCATCAACCATAACTTTAAGATCAAATTTTCTATGTGTTTTAACTAGTTCAAATAAGAAAATTGATATAGACAATATAAGATTGAAGTAGCATGAGCTTCATAGTGAAAGAGAGTGCTCAACAATTCCTAAAACACCATGGGTGGAAAGGATTTTACATTCTCTTCAAATCCCTTGCCTACACCCACATTAGATCATAGTTTCATAATATTTCTTACAATACAAACCTCCCTAACCTTCTAATTTGTCAAAACTACAACAACCTAAAAAAACTTATTTCCAAGCTTTTTGAACATAGAAATAAAATTGTACACTAATCAAAGTAATCGTCATGGGTGAAATTTTATTTTTAATCTCTAAGAAATAAGTTTTAATTACATATAAATTTAGCCATAATTATATTTGTTTATTTAGATAGTATTGTGATTTTTTTAAAAATATTTAATTACAATGATGATGATGATGGTGTTTAATGTCCAATGAGATCAATCTTGGTCTAGACCTTAAGAAGATAGAGATTAACTGGTTTTCTTTAAAATGTTATTTTTATCCTCGAAAAGCTTACAGAGGAGTGTCCCTAGCTCACTATAGTTTTGGGGATCTAGAAGGTTAGAGAGGTTAGTATCCGAGGAAATATTTTGAAACTGAGATCTAATGTGAGTGAAAGCCAAGCACTCTAAGAGAAAGTTATTTTCATCTTCCACCCTCATGGAATCACATAAATGGCAAATTCTTTCAACCTGAGGCATTTTTGGGGTAGCGCCTAGTTTCACTATGAATCTCATGAGAGTTCGTTCTAATATTATATTAACAATATTAATTATTTTCTTTGAGCTTGTTAAGATAGAAAGATAGTTTTGATAAGATTAGGGTTAATGGTTTCTTTGTAATACCAAACCTTTCTTTTTACCTCTCACTCTTCTTTGCACCATATTTTCTCTTTGAAGGCAAAAGTAATAATGTAATTAATGTTAGACGGATATTTTGTAGAGTGATAGTTTCATTAATCCTCCAATAGTTTAACTAAACCATGGCATCTTTGAGCCATCCCTTTAAGGCTAATGTGTTTTTGGCTGAAGTTAAGAACATTTTTAAGAAGTTGACCATCTCCTATATAGTTTAATTTATTCTTGTACAATAGATATATAAATAGGAAAATAATTTTTTATTAAAAATTAAACAATATTTTTTTGGTCATCTCCTATATATATATTTGGGTCTATTTAAACTGTGAAAACTTAATCTCTACGTTAGAGGTGCCGAATTTTTTATTCATTTGGTTAACGACAATTTCAACGTTACCCATTGTATATATTTGGGTCTATTTAAACTGTGAAATTGTAATCTGCACGTTAGAGGTGCCGAATTTTTTATTAATTTGGTTAACAAAAATTTCAACGTTACCCAGTGTAGAATCATACTGAACAGTTTTTTTAAGTTTATATGTGGCTGGTAGATGTATGCAATGCTATGTATAGGAGGGCAGCATGAATTGAAATGTATGAGTTTCTACTTATGAATAATATAATTCATTCTTTAATAAAATTTGAGTTATGATCTTTTTTATATCCAAGTTTTAAGTTTAATTGAAATAGTCAAATTAGGGCTAGGTTTAATGTTTATAAACGTCAATCAACATTAATTGATTAATTAAATATAATAACCGAACGGTCCCGACCGTATCTATAAATATCTTTCCCGATTTTGAATTTGTGGTTTGCTGTTTGTCGTAACCTCTACTTACTTGATAACCCGCTTTAAAATAAGTTTAATTAGACTTTTCTAAATAAAAGATCATATCAATGACACTCTAACCATAAGCATAGTCATCTTTTGATATTTCAAGGCCCTTAAAGATGCCGTCCCGCTGAAGGCTAAATTTGATTACGATTTTCCTAGCAAGTTGCAATGCAACTATTTTGTCGCTAACATGTAATATTGACTAGGGATATTTAAAATTGTAATTCAATAAAGTAAGATTTTTGGTTTATTTCGTTGGTCAGTTCACTAACTAACTTGCAGTTGGATTTCGTAACTCTCTTTTCATCACATACTCAAAATCATTCATAATTAGTCCATGTTTTAGATGTATGTTTATATTTTGTTTAATTAATTTATGAGAAACTATATATTTGTTTTGGCAATTTAATTTAATATAAATATATGTAAAAATAAATGGTGTAATTACAATTAACATATATAAATTTTAAAATAAAATTTTAGAATTATGATTGTATTAAGTTTAATTAACAAATAATATATAAATAATTGGAAATTTTTTAAATTAATAATATTATTTAAATAAATAAGTGGATGTCAATTATGATCATCATCATCAAAAAAACGTTAAAAATGGCGTTTAGAAATATTACTCTTTTAAACATGTTTCCTTTAAAATTCAACAACTAATAATTTTACAATACATGTGAACGGAACATATTTATTACAAAATGAAAAATGTGTTATATAGAAAGGAAAATAGACATGTCAAATATATGAAGCCATGTTTATGTTATTATGTTTATTATTTTGCTTTATTTTTCATAAATAAAGACAATAAAGCAAGACAAATAGAGACACCTACATTCTTATTACAACTTTCACATAGCATCTTTGTGAATCAAGATCAATTGAACTTTGTTTAACAAAAGAATTAGAGAACATACTATGTTATGTTAGAAAATAATTGATTTATTAATTAGACAAATGTAATTTTTCATTACATAGTAAGAGAAAGGAGCAAGACAATGTTATGTAAGTTCCATATAGCAATTATTAACAACTACATTAATATGCATTATATGCCCCATTATTTGGCCAAAGAGGCACATTCTACTACCCATTAGGATGGGTAACTCCTTATGTGCTCATCCTTGAGGTGACATGTGTCCTTTTTAAAAAATAGTAAAATATTATAAAAAATAACATGTTGGCTCAAATTCGATTTTAACATTTACAAAGGTATATATATATATATATACACACACACACACACACACACACAAATTAGGTAAATTAAAACCATAAACCCCTTTTTATATTGCAAATGTTGAGGAAGGGTTTGCACCTCTAAAGATTTGATCCCTCTTGGGGGGTTGATAGATTCCCTTTTAAAATGGATCTATGATAGTGATATCACAGTATTACTTAACATATATTATTTGCTTAAGTCCTAAGTTCTAAATATGACTATTATCTCTAAAAAGAATTGTATTTAAATTTAGATCACACTCCATTATTCTTGTCAAAGATTTAATCAAATATAACATGAATATAGATTATATGTGTCCAGACCATTTAAGTGGGTTTGTCCATTAGAATATAATTCAAATGTAAATGATAATATTTGGGAAAAAAAGGAAAAAATGAATGCACCATCCTGGATGATATATGTACAAACCATTCAAATTGACTTATCGATTAAAATATGCTTCACATGATGAAAAATAGCTTCATATAGCAATATTAAGCATAAAAATGAGGAATCTTAAAGAAAACTGATACTTATATTGGAAGAGAAGACTTGTGCTAGAGCTTATATGTAGGAGTGATGTTTTCATATAACAAGTAATTTGATTAGTGGCATAGATACCATCAGTACAAAATCATTATGCTTATATCAATCTTCTTTGGTGAAAGAGTGTGAGCATTCTAAATCCATCCAATTAAAAAATTCCATAACTACTTATAACTTAATGGCAATACTTATAACAACTTGACACAACAAACATGGTATCTAAAGATCAACCAAAATTGAATTCAAATTTTTTTAATTTAATTCATCATTTCTCTCGATATCTATGTTTACTAACTTTATGCAATGTTGTATTCTTTATGTGAATCTTTGGAATCATGTATATGTCATTTCCATGAATTCTAGTATGCTTATATCAATATTCTTTGGTGATAACTGGAAGAGTGTGAGCATTCTAAATCCATCCAATTAAAAAATTCCATAACTACTTGTAACTTCATGGCAATACCTATAACGACTTGACACAACAAACATGGTATCTAAAGGTCAGCCAAAATTGAATTCAAAATTTTTGAATCTAATTCATCATTTCTCTCGATATCTATGTTTACTAATGTTGTATTCTTTATGTGAATCTTTGGAATCATGTATATGTCATTTCCATGAATTCTAGTATCTCCTTTCAGCAACCTCAGGTTCTCTTAACAAGTGAGTCGTATTAATTGCATTTAGTTGGACAATGATTTTTAATATATAAGGGTTCTAGTAATGGTTGAAGTGTTGCTCTACAGGTTATGTAAGTGATGAAAATGCCATGTGCAAACCACATTAGTAGCTTCTTTGTCTTTTTTCACAATATCCTTTTTAGATTATTTTGCTAGGTAAGAAATGAAGATCCGTTGCATATAATTAGTAGATTCTCTTTCCTTTTTTAAGTATATTCTTTGAATTTTTTTTATCCTTTTAACACTTTTTTAATTTAGACATAGGTAGAGAGGATTATATTTTTTATTCATCAACATTTTGTTTATGATAATTTTGATATATAAATCTTATTAATATTTATGTGAATCACTTTAGCATGAAATACTGTAGATACTGTTGTTTACTTAATAAATATAGGGCCTTTAAGTAATTTGGATGGTAGTATTTTAGAGGAAGCATAGATAGGAAAAAAGATAAACTACTATTTTATGAGAACTTGTGGTTGTGAAGAATTTTTCCATATTGATAAAGAAATAGAACAAATATTGAGGCTAAATCCAAGAAATGTACCTTTATTGGATACAAGGTTGATGATTTTGGTTATCGCTGATGAGATTATGAAAATAAAAAAATACTTAGGAGTAGAGATGTGGTATTCAATGAAAAGATCATGTATAAAGATCAGTTGTAGGGAAAGAAATATGAAAAGGAAAACACAGAGTACATAGTGCTTGATGAAATCAAAGAAAATGAAGATCCAAAGGTGCCAAAAAATCAAGAACTACAATATGTACCTCAAACTCCTGCAAGTGTTATAAGATATATCAGGTTAAGTGGACCCCCTGAACGATTCTCTCCTTCACTGTATTATTTATTGATGACTGATTCTAGTGAACCAGAATGTTATGAAGAAGCAATGCAGGTGGAAACTAGAAAGAAGTGGGAGCAAGGCATGGATGAGGAGATGGAATCATTGGTAAGAAACCAGAATTGGGATTTGGTTCAGTTTCCTACTGGTAAAAGAGCATTGCAGAATAAATGAGTTTACAGGTTGAAGGGGGAGCGCATGAAGATGCTCCCCAAATTCGTTGCAATAGGACCGCGCTAGCGGAGCAAAAAAATAGCGCGACCGCACCTAAGGAGATGCGCACGCGCCTCTAGGTTCAGTACCGAACCGAGGCGCATGCGCGTTGATGGCGTGTGCACTTCGCTGACGCATACGCGCAGAGGAGACATGCACACGCCCCTGTTAAAAATATAAAAAAAAATAGTCGACAATTTCCCCATTTTTCATTTGGCCGACCGAGCGCGTCCTCTTCCTCCGCGTACGCGTCCATTCAACTACCAATTGAGGCCAAATCCACTCCAAAACCACCCAACAACAGCCACAAACTCGTTACCACTTCGATTAATAGGTAAATATCACGTTTTTCTTCAATTTTATTCATTGTTTGTGTCAATTTTTGTATTTTTTTTGTTTATGTAATTGTAAATAATTCCCAAATTTTAAAAACAATGAACCAATTTTCAACTGCAGATTGCAACTAAGACAATGAGTGAACAAGATGTTAACCCTGAGTCCGGTGGAACACAAGAAAACCCAAACCTTGGACCCAATGCCGAAGAAAACTGTGAACACAATCCAAATGCCGAACAAAACCAAAACCCACAACCTAATTTTGAACAAGATGACCTTAACCACTATGTAAATGAAATGCGAATGCACACTTGCGAACTTAGAAACTCGGGTGAACCATCTCGATTATCTCTTGCCACGTCAATTGAGAACTCATTCGACTCCCTCATACATGCACACCCGCAATTGACCGGCATGACTCAATTTAGAGCTAGGATGCGGGAGTACTACTCCACGGGCATCTTCAAGGAAGCAATAAAAGATTTGAACATTGCAAAAGCCCAATTATATAGTATGTTCACTGATCCGAAAACAAGCCAACCACTGAACATTACAAAGCCACATGTCTGCATGGATTGGTGTCATTACCAACCGTGGAGGGACAATTGGATGCAGAGGTGGTTCATGGTGTACGATAAACCTCCCTGCAATAATAGGGAGGTTCCACAGTACTTCCTTCACCAACTGTGGGATGAGTTTTGCCTCGGTTTACATGTCAACTATTTTGACATAACAGAGTTCCAGGATGTTGGGCGTGGCTTTGCGCATGATCGACCTGCTTCCAGGAGGAACCCACTGAGAGGGCCACCAGCTCTGAGGCACGACCCCAATCCCTCTCCCCAGCCACCTCAGTTGCCCCATAAGCTTGATCAAATCGAGGTGGCAATGAGGAATTTTGCACGTAGTCTCCTCAGACACACATCCTTTGTAGCAACGACTACAGTGGAGAGGTCGGGTGACCTTGATAGAGATCCAGGTGCAGGGCCTTCACGACAGGGCCAGCATAGACCCATGACCGATGGTAGCCATGCTGGGCATTCAATTTCGATGGGGACAATGCCACATCTTTGTCCCCATTGCGAGCACACTTGCCCTGGCTCGACCAAGGGTTGTTATATGGATCAGGTCAACAATTTTTTTAATGTGTTTTCAATCATCACTTTATAACTTGTAAAGTATTTTGAAAGTATTTTTGTTTGACCTAAACTATTATTTCAATGTATAGTTATTCAGAGCCGATACACCAAGATGGGAGAATGTAGAATCTCCCAACCTGGATGCAGCAATGGCAGCTGCAACTGAAATTGCGGCACCCCACAGGAAGGTATTTTTAGTACCTGACACAATTTTTTTATTACTTATGTCATTTATATTACTCAAGTATTTATATTTATGGCATACACGTTGATAGTTCATACAATGTTTTTGAATATATTGATTTCCTAGATAATGACTTGTTTAACATGTTCATAACATGATGCATTTTGTTGTCCACAGGTGTTTCATGACTACGGTGATCAGCCACCCCCACCAGGGATTGGCACATCACCATATACACAGGTACAATGTGTAGTTATAAGCATGCTTTTAATTTGATTTGTTACGACTTACTATGGTTTAATTTATTGTTTGTTTACTAAATTGTGGTATTACAAATGTATATGTAGGTTCCACCAGCAGCTGTGTTTCTGCATTTTAGTCTTGTGTATCCACCCTCTCCCATGATCCCCCCCCCCTCGCTTTCATCTAGACCCCTCCCTACGTCCACCCCCTCCCTTCCATCCAGCCCCCCCTTTTCAACCATACTCCCCCCTCCATCCATCCTCCCCCACTCGCCCACCCCCCTATGTCCATACATCCCCCCCAATTTATCCACGCCCCCATGTCTATCCATCCTCCCCCATTCGTCCACGCCACCCCTTCTTTCCATCTTCCCCTCTTCATCCACAACCTCCCATTTGTCCATCCTCCTCCCTCCATGCAAGACTGCCCTCCCATGCACCATCCCTCAACACCGTCCATAGCCCTTTCCGTTCGATACCCTCTATCCTACAACCAGTAGGGGTTCATAGTCCACATGGTCCTCCTCCACCCCATACCACTGTGTATTCTCCCACCATATCATCCCCACTTCCCGCCACTATTGTGGCATCTACTCTTCCAATATCCTCATCAGTATCTCCAGTGGTTTCACCTGTAGTGGCCGCCACTACATCTGTGCCCCCCCCATCACTGCATCGGAGTTGGTTGTCCGACTATCTGCTCCACCTGCTAGCCCAAAAGGCTAGCCATGTCCATCGTCGGAGGTGTTCACGGTGAGAATCAAGTTAATTTATGAAAATATTTTGATGCATTAACAAAAATTAATTTAAGCAGTTATGAATTTTCAATGAAATGATTGTTTTAAATGTTGTAGGCTGGAATTACTGAGAGGCTCCACAGATCCAGGACACCTCCCCAATGTTTCCCACTCATGTCAGAGGTGATTTATTTAATATTCAAATTCTACATTTGTTTTATAAATGTGGTAAATGTTGCAAATGCTTGAAAATGATGGTATCTTATATCATTTGTTCCAGAGCTTGGAGAGACAGTCTACTCCTAGACAGACCAAGACCCGAGGCACCAGTAGCTCGAAGAGTAGGAAGATCGACTTTGGATCTACACCTGGGAGTGACGGCGGTGGTCACAATGCTTGACATGCCACGTGTTATGTACATTAGCCACGATGTGGCACTTTTGTGCACCAGTTTTGATGTACTTTGTATCTACGGAACGAGTTGCCATGTATTTTGTATCTACGACATCAGTTGTCGCATTTTGTGTAGGGCACGAGTTGCCATTGTACGTACATTGGGAACCATGTTCCACTATTCGCCAGAAATTGTATATGTTTGGATGAGTTTCGTAGCCTCGATGTACATGGATTTTCAGTTATGTGATTTATATATCTCGTTGTCTAATGTGGTTGTCTCATGTTGTGTGTATCATGATGTGATGTTGTGTAAATTTTGGTTTTACCTGGATCTTAGAAGAGAAGTTGGATATCGTAGTTCAGCTTGGTTTATCTTTCCACATGTAAAAGCTTCTAATGGTATCTATGTTAAGAGAACATTGTAAACATAGGCTAACTCAAACAAAATCATGTGTGAGAATTAATCTAAAAACAAACGGAATAAATGGATGGACAAATCACACCTCATGGCACATAAGATATATATTGGGAACTTGAGTACTAGGAAAAGAACACTTAAAAATAGAAAATGCCCATTGTCGTCAAAAGGTTAAAATGAGATCCAACATGATTTTTAATAGCTCTACATAATGAGATCCAAAAAGGCCATACTCTACATAATGAAATGTCGTCACTAGTATTTATTTTGACCATTTTGTCCACTTAAGATCATGCAACAAATTAATAACCAAGTTATGGAATCATTTCTTAATCAATTGTCACCATACAAATAGGACAACCTTGAGCACAATGTATAGCTAGCTCATTAATTCTCACTCACAGATATAACCACCTTTGATTTGATGACCATCACATCCACTACCATTTACAATTAGGACTTCCTTAATTTATCATTATGTGATAGTGATCTAATTTTATGTATGCATATATGTGTATAGTGGTTTGGATTCAAATGTATGGAGATGAATATATATGTACAATGAAAATGATTTAATCTTTACATGTATTATAATTTAGGGCTAGATCTTAGGATACATAATAGGTAAGGTCCCATGGCACCATAGAGATTCAATAACCGATTGCTCATTATCTTTGACAAATGGCATGGTTTGTGGGACATCTGGTGTAAGAAATTCGGGGTCAGATAATTCATGGCCAAAAACAGAGAAATCCATTAAAGGATTTACTTCAAAAACAGTGGTCGATACGTCAAGTTCTCCATTGATTATAAATTCTTGTATGACATCGTCATCAAGGTCAGCTAGTTCTTCCAGAATTTCCTTGTTTTGCCCCATGGAATTTTGCACATAGGAAGATAACGCTTCAAAGTCCTCTTCACTACTGCCGCTGCTAAAATCAGGAACACATGCATCAAATAGTGGTGACAACATTTCTTAATATAACAAAGGGCAAAGTTCTTCATCATCAACAAGAATATTAGAAGGTTCTCCTCCTGCATGAAAATCACTCATCCTGGGAAACCTTAGATAACAAGATGCCCAGAACGCTAAATAGAATTTTTCCTATTACAGAAAGCAATGAACAATGTAGGATCTTCACGTTAATTGCTACTTTAAGACCAACAGGCAGGGTGATATCGATTGAGCGGGGCGATTTGCAATGATTAAACTTATGCAGCGAACCCATTATAATTACTTCAACTGTTATGAAAAAGGCGAAGATTTGAGTTTAAGCTTGTGCGAAGTACAAACTCAATTACTGCTTGCATGATGTTTAATTCCCTTTACGATCACATTGTTATAAGAAATCCCCGATCAATAATTATAACTAATAATTAACAATGGAAACGGAGGCTGCAGTGACAGAAATGACCTATGAAAAATCTCAATTAGAAGTCTTGGTACACTAGTGATCAGTTCTTCACACGTATCAAATCGGATTAATCTGACCCAACTCCCATGAGAAGGAAAAGAAGCTTTGAAGTCGGAATTTAAATCATAAGACATGATCATTAAGAAGCGGAAGAATAACGACAAATTGTCAAGACTCGAGATCAGACACGACGCACTTAAGGAAGAGCAATGGTGTCCATCCAACATGAAGAAATTGATAATCTTGTAGTAGTATGCAATGTTACAGAAAAATGATGATTTGGGAGAACCAGTTTTCAACAGACAAAATAATGCATCCTGATATAACTAATTACCCAAAATCAACATAACCACAAGTTCATAGCAATGGACAGCTGAGATCAACTGGAGTGGGATGCGAAATTGAATTCAATCATGTTCATGAAGTTTTATTCAAGGATTCTGCAAGCCGAAATCCGAAAGTGTGGGTTTGTGGTTTGTGGGTTGCGAGTCTCCCGAAAGCCGAAAACCGACCATGAGGGTAACGGGTCTCGGGAACGTCACACTGTGAAGTGGTATAACCATCCCAAAAGCCGCATTCCGAAATTCACGAATTGCGGGTTTCAGGAGAGCATAGCAAATAAATGAAAAACGACCATCTCGAAAGCCGAATGCCACCATTGCGGAGTTCGAATTTCGGGATATTTATTCCTTGATCTTATTATCGATCAATTCCGCAACCCGCAATGTCAGGTTGCGGATTGCAAGATCACCAAACTCCAAAATTTAAAATAACAATGCCGCAACCTGCAAATGTCGGGTTGCGGGTTTCGGAGACTTCAAATGCTGATTTTCAAAGTGATGATAACAATCAACAAAATAAGCAAAAGTTTAGCTTTCCTTTCTTTTCAGACCAAAATACCTAGGAAAAAATGAACAACAGTTGCAAACAAGCAAATCAAAGGCATAGGTGACAAAACTCTAATATTTACAAAATGACTCCCCCAAACACATTAGTGTTTATTAAGATCGGGGCTCTCGTGCTTAAATAAGCATGGGATCTGTTGTGGCCACAACAAATGGCGACCAGCTGGGAAGAACCAGTTATCTCTGCAATCAAATCCAACTAAAGCCAGCATGTTAATCAACCTATTCCTTGAAGCCCAAGTCATAGAAGATACTGAAAAGATAACAGCCAATAAACAGTGAACATAAAAATGGATAAATCTCAATCAATGATCATTGTAAAAGTAACACTTATATGATAAGGAGACTTAGAGAGTGATACGGAATCTTTATCATGATGTAGTCATTGAAAAACCATCTTGAGTTGAACTTGAGAGTAGCTTTAGAAATGCTCATGGATATCCTAATTGTAGATCTCTTTGGTTTATTAGTTGAGTAATTTTCTCGAGCTAAGTATACTTCTTCATTTCATTTTTTTTTTTTTATTAAGATAAATACATACTATACATAAGACTTCGTCGATACAAGACCACTGTACTGACTTGGTGATCAGATAAAATAGTGCCATTCACAGCCCTGATCCGAAAACTGGTCAAGCCAACTCGATAATGAGACTCCTTGTCTTCTGGTTGTAAGACCAAAATAAATTATCATGGCTTGGTAACCACATAGTGATAATCCCAGTCCAAGGTCAAACCCATGATCATAGCAGGGCTGGCTTGTAATAAGACCCCCCTGTTCTTGTATACAACAAAATCTTATCCGAAGGAAAACGTTTATTATGGCATAAGCTACAAGGCATTACCATGGCTTGGTGACCATTTAGTGATAATGTTACTCACCAGTGCTTTGCGGATCATGAATGGACCGACCTATAATAGGATCTTCCATCTTTCAGGATAACTGAAAGTCACCTTCCAAGTGTGGTGGCTTGATATGAAGATGTCATTCCACTTTAAGCACCTATGAATATAATGGGCTAGCTTGATAACAAGACCACCCACCTTGTAACTTATAATTTTTAACAAAATTTATATTCAAAGTGATTGTAAAAGGATTCGTGAGCAATCGAAGCTGATCAAGCTATTATGATATGCCGTTCGACCATGAAACATCAGATAGAAACATGATAACCATCCTCTATACCTCAATTACACAAATAAAGCATTGTAAAAGATAATGATCAGGGTGAAAAGGATCCATAAATACTGCACTTATTGTCTGTCTATTCTTTAGAGCAAATTCTAATCAAAATCCAGAAAGTAAGATTGATAACGATGCTGAAACTTCAGAAGCAATTGTTGCTAAGAAAAGTGATCATAAGCCATTACCACAAGTATGAATCCTTATTAATGAAAACCAATAAGAAAACAAGAAAACCAATCAAAATATGAACACAATAAAACAAATGATTGAAAAACAAATCACACCTATGTACAAGTGCATCAGATTGCTCAGACGAAATACTTTTTGAGAAGAGATATATTCACCGGGTAGGTGTCTACAACTCCCTCCAATGTCTGCAATCGAACTGTGCTGGGACCAATATTTTTTGTAATAATGAAAGGTCCGAGCCAAAGACGTTGGAACTTGGTGTACATATTTTTATCTTTACGTTGCTTTTCCCACCTCAAAACCAGGTCACCAATAGAAAACTCCCTATCGGAAGAAGATTTTTCATCAAACCTTCTCTTCACCATCCGTTGATGATGATACAACTTGTTCTTGGCTATTTCCCTGTCCTCCTCTAGCTTCAAGAGGGTGTCAATTCTTTGTTGGAGGGGAGGAGAATCATCTTCTTGAACAAACTGGGCCAATTGTAATGAAGGAATGGTGAGATTGGTGGGGAGAATGGCTTCTTTGCCATAAACCAAACAGGATGGGGAGTTAGCAATTGCTGCTTTTGGGGTAATTCAATCTGCCCATAATGCATTATACAACTGTGTGTTCCAATCTCTGTGATGAGAGAATACAGTTTTCTTGAGAATATTAATTAGGTTTTTATTTGATGATTCAGCCAAGCCATTACCCTGAGGGTAATAATTGGCAGAAAATTTAAGCTTAATTCCCATCTCAAAGGCATATTCAATTATATCGATTGAAGAGAAGTAGGATGCATTATCGAAAACTAAATACTCTAGAGCACCAAAGCGTGTGACAATCTGGCTGTTAAGGAAAGAGATTACTTGAGTGGCGTTGCATTGTTTAAGAGGAGCTGCTTCAAACCATCTAGTGAAATAGTCTGTGGCTGTAAGAATATACTTATGTTGGAGAGATGAAGGAGGGTTTATAGGCCCAACAAAATCTAGTCCCCATTGTTGAAATGGAAACTGAATCATAACTGGTTGTAAAGGAAATGCAGGTTTCCTAAACTTTCTTGTTCATTTATGGCATGGCTCACATTTTCTCACATAATCATAAGCATATTTAAACAGTGTGGGCCAATAACAACCTGCCCTAAGAATCTTGTGTGCTGTCGTTTCTCCTAAAAAATGGCCCCCAGCTAGACATGCATGAAATTGAAACAAAATATCATCAGTTTCATGTTTTTCCAAGCATCTGAGAAATACTCCATCATAATTTTTTCTAAAAAGAACTTGATTATTTAATTGATAAGGAGCAGACTTTAATCTTAAAGCTCTTCTTTTCTTAAATTTGAGAGTTTCAGGAGCAAACCCATGGTTCAGAAAAAATTTAATATCGTCGTACCATTCTGATGTCGGGGCATCGATAACGTTAAAAACACCTGAGGGAATTTCTTCCTCATTATCCCATTCAGACTGCTGCTGTGTGGGGTCATTGGATTATGCAGTAAGAAGAGAAAGGCCCTACCTTTTTACAATTTTTGCTGGTCTAATATCAAGATCATATTCTTGTAGGGAAGTCATCCAATGGGCCCTCTTTTCCCCTAACTCTTTCTGAATGAGGACATTCCTGATAGCAGAATATGGGACAATGACTTTGGTTCGAGACTTCAGCAAGTAGGGTCTGTAATGTTTGACAGATTTATACACTGCATAGGCTTGCTTATCAATCTATGAATATTTAAGCTCTGCACCTTTGAATGTTGAGCTCAAGAAAGAGATGGGGATTTCTGCATCATTATCATGCTTTTGAGTTAGCACAGCTGCATAAGAAAAATCAGTGGCAAAAGTATAAAGAATGAAATCCTTATCAAAATATGGGGACATGAGGGCAGGAGCTTCTGCAATGGCCTTTCGAATTCTGATAAGCGCGTCTCTTTGTTCCTGTGACCAAGAAAATTGCATGTCTTTCTTGACCAAAAGTTGCAATGGTTTGACTATTTGGGCAAAATTTGGTACAAATCTCCGTACAAAATTGATCTTACCTAGGAAGGATTGCATTGCTTTACGTGAACTAGGTAAACCAATTTTTGAAATGGCCTCTGTGCGTTCAGGGTCAATAACCATACCTTCTTTCGAAACAATGAAGCCCGGAAGTTTTCCTTCAGTTACTGCGAAAATAGATTTCTTCAGGTTGAGAGAAATACCGAATTTCCTGCAGCAATCAAAAACTTATTTTAAAGTAAACACATGTTCATGTCATTTTTTAGAGTAAATAGTGATATCGTCAAGGTAAACCACGACAGAATTATGCATTACCCCTCAGAAAGCTATATCCATAGCTCTCTGAAAAGTAGCTCCAGCATTGATCAACCCAAAAGGCATATGTCTGTAAGCAAAAGTACCCCATGGGGTTCTGAAGGCTGTTTTCAATTGATAGTCCAGGGTGACCATAACCTGGTTATACCCCGAAAAACCATCCAGGAGGGAAAACATCTCTGACCCGGCTACCTTCTGAAGAATCTGCTCCATAGGTGGAACAAGATAGTTGTCCTTCTCAGAAGCCCGATTTAGGTTCCTAAAATCAACACAGAGTCGAATTTCTCCATTTTTCTTATGGACAGGTACTAAGTTGGAGATCCACTGAGTGTGCCTGACTAGAAAGATAATCCGAGCATTGAGTAACTTCTCCACTTCCTTTTAAACAGAAGACTCTAAACTGGGGTGCATTTTCTGCAACTTTTGTTGAAATGGCTTAACCTCTGGTTTCATGGGTATGTTGTGGAACATGACGCTAGTGTCAAACGTTCTTAATTCGTCATAAGTCTAGGCAAAGACATCTTTATACTATTTACACAATGCAATAATGCCTCTGCGTTCTTCAGGGGTGCAATCAATTCCCAAATTGATGAAACGAGGTTCCTGTTCGGTGCCTAGGTTGACCCGTTCATAATTTAAAGATGAACTTTGAGTTTTACAATTAGTCTAAGATTCGAATTTGTCTTGTAAATCGTAAAACTTTTCTAGATTGATCACCGACTTCGGGATGACGTTTGAGGAACCAGTGAGAGACTTTTCATGTTTTGTTTCATCGATGGCCATGTCTTGAAACGTATCCTGAGCAGTGAGGAAGTCAATTATCTGTCGGTCATCATCAAACACTTTCCAATTAGTCACATTATCTAGAATAGATGGTCTGTACATCAATTCAATTGAAAAAGTTTGAGGAGACAGACCTTCCGGTGGAATCAGTCTAGAAGCTGTGTTTGCTAACAGATTTGCATCAAAATTTTGTGATCTAGGAACTGATTTAATATTGAATGCTGAAAATAAATTGGTTAGCTCCCTTACCAGCTTTTGATAATTAGCCAAATGCGGAGACAAGCAGTGTATCTTATTTATGACTTGCTTGACTATAATTTCAGAGTCCCCATAGCACTCTATTACTTGAACACCCAAATCAATGGCCTTCCTGAGCCCCTGCACAAGAGCTTCATATTCTGCTACATTATTAGTACAGTCAAATTCTAATCTGCAAGAAATCATGATTTTCATTCCTTTAGGATTGATAAGAACACAACCCGGTCCAGCTCCCTCCTTGGACTTGGAGCCATCAAAAAATAAAGTACAGGAGACAGGGTCTAATCTAAAATTTGTATTCACATTATATACATTATGCACAATTTCACTAGAAAAAGGTACAAAAGTAACCTGAGTGATATGTGATTCGTTATGAATGCTTTCTTCTAGTGAGGCATCAGCTGAGAACTCACCGAAAAAGGTATCGAATGTAAAGTACTTTGTATGAGAGGTGAGATAACCAACAGGTTCACTTGAATCATTAAGATCAGTAACTGTCTGTTTCATAAAAGGTTCTCTACTGATCTTAATTTTATTCGGTTGACCATTGTATGGCAACAATAAGTTGGACCAGTCGGTTGCAAAGTAACCCTTAAGTTTCTCTGACCATTCCCTGCTTAACCACATCCCATAGGATTTTGGGATGTTAGCTATCACAATGTCAACTGTCTGATGGATCCTGGGATTAGCTGACAGCATGAGCAGAACGTTTCTCAATTTGTAAACCACTCTGACTTTGGATCTGTCAAGTTGCACAATATGGGTTGGACAAGGTTCCCACGTTGCATTCAATTTTTTGCAAACAGAGAGGGGCATCACATTTGATGATGCTCCCGAATCTATCATCCAGTTGTGTACATTCCGGTTAAAAATATCAAAAGTAAGCAAGAAATGAGGAGTTCTCTTACTTGTTGTTTTCTGATCATTAGTTTTAGTGACAGAGTCTAGATTATTATTCTGTAACTCTCTAGGTTGTTTGACTATCATGTTTTTAGGTAAAGAGTCTCTCATAGCAGGAATATTGAGTAGCTCAAACAGAGATATTTTTGCTTTGACTCTTTTTAGGTCTTCATCCAGGTTGTACTCCATTTGAGGGAGGACTGTATCCTTTTGTGGGACAGTCTTGTTACTTGTGGGAATCGGGGAAGAAGATGAAGGTTATTGAGGTGGCTACGATCTTGACCTTGTATTATAAGGATGTTGTGTGTTAAACACTGCCTCAGGTTCTTCTTCTTCTTCACACATAGGAAGTTTCGAAAAACAACCCACAGCATCAACCTGTGGATCATCTTCTGCTTCTTCTTCAGGTAGTGGAGGATCCGGGGTAGTCTGATCGTTACAAGTGTCAAGGGTGACTTGGGATTCTGCTTTCAATGCTCTAAAAATGTAAAGGAGTTCCTCGTTTGTGAGTGCATCCGCTGGATTTGGTGGTGGTGGATTTTGTGGAGGCGGGTAAGGTCTCCTGAATGGTGGCCTTACAAAACCTCTGTTCTAATTTTGATTATCATTAGTGTTCTTCTTCAAATCTACCATCTCATTTGACATCCTCTGAAGGAATTTTTTCATCTCAGTCATATCAAATGTATCCTTATTCTGAACTGTGGGTTTAGGGACATTATCAGTTTTCTTCCTAGAAGTAGCAGGTTTCCCTTCTGAAGTTTCAGGATTGTCTTCCAAACAAAAGATGTCTTTCTCAACTTGGATTGCTTCATCAAAAGCTTCCAGTAAAGTACCCTTTTGTGCCCTTTTGACCCATATTGCAATAGGGGGAGGCAGACCCTTTTCATAATAAGCCACCAATAACTCTTCAGCAGGAAGGAGATTGGTAGGAATCCTGTTTTTGAGATATGAAAAACTTTGGTTAAAGTCTTTTACCCTTTCTTTTCCTTTGGCTTTCATGGAGGACAACTCTAAGACAAGATCTTGCGGTGTTTTGTCATCCTCGAACTTCTGGGTAAAATGTTTCTAGAATTCATCCCAGGAAGTTATAGATTGAGCTGGTAAAGCAAAATACCAAGTGGCGGCTCTACCCTCAAAGGTATATGGGAAAAGTCTGCATATTACATCCTCATGTACGACACTTCTAAGCCTAATTGCTTGCATGAAAGTTTTTATGTGGTCCAACACAGGTACCTTGTCATCAGGGTTGAATTTAGGCAACCATTTTTCAGGATTCTTTGGTAATCTATGTTGATCTCCTAATATGAAAACTGCACCTTGGTCAAGCCAAGGTCTGTTTTGACCTTCTCCACCCATTGGAGGTTCTTGTTCTTCTTCGTTAGATGATGAACTAGAGGAATTTTCTTTGTCTGAGGAAGATGATGAAGATGAAGGAGGGGACGGTGGTGGACTGCCTGCTCCAAGATTTGGCTAACCTTGTGTTGCTGTGTGAGTGGTCTCACGATTATATTCAGGAGAATATGGTTGATTAATTTGGTCCTGATTTTCAGATTGATGATCAGTTGAATGTTGATCTTGTGTGTTAAAACTATCAGTATTTTGAACCAATGGATCAAAGGGGTGTGAAGTGGGAACTTGGTGTTCTTCTCGATCGCTAGCCTGCAAAACACCTTCTAGGTTTAGAGCTGCTAGACCGTGTCTTCTTTAATCAGCAAGATGTTGTTGTTCTACTCTTAAAACCCTATCGATGGATGTTTTCAATAACTGTTCTAACGAAATGGGTCCCCTTGAGGGCGACGTGAAGATGATTTCTCCTCTGTTCTCCTGTCATACCACCGGTGTAACGAGTATAACTGTAGGTTGCGCAGTTGTAATATGGAGAACTGTAGGTTGCGAATCAGTTGGTTGTTCAGATGTTGAATCCCTAGTCTGGCTTCGGGTTTGTGTTAAATTTTCAGAATTTACTTCAATATGATCTAGGATCTTAACTGAGAGAACAACATGTACAGCATATCTACAGCATATCAATCATGGAGACAATAATGCAAGCACACAAGAGACACAAAGATTTACTTGGGGAAAACCATAAAGGTGAAAAACCCCAATAACTTCCTCAGAGATAGATAGAGCAATGATACAACCAACCAATAGAGATAGCCATAACCTAGCAGCAATCCTCCTCATCCATAAGTGCGCCTCTCCTCCTTGAGAGCATGTGTGAGAAGTGAGTGAGTAAATAGAGTGCCTCCCGCACTCTATTTATACTTGACTTGACTTTCCTTTTTACCTAACTCATGTCGGCTCGAACTTAACCACATAACATAATGCTGAGTGGGCCGAACCCCAATAGGGTGGTCTAATAACCCTTTGACCCACATGGCCGACCCCCAATAGGGTGGTCTAATAACCCTTTGACCCACATGACTTATACAGGGCCGACCCCAAACAAGGTGGTCTAATAACCCATCAAGTATAAGTTACGACACTTACAATATAAATGACGACACTTCCTTATAGAGGAATAATACCATCTCTATAGGAATACAATATACATATATGTGAAATACATTCCGAAGTTACATATACATCAACACTCCCTCTTAACTAGGAAGGTATTTCTCAGCATAGTTCTTCTAGCACAAGTCATCTTCTCTGGATCATCGTCACTAGATAATCGTCATCGAGTCATCATCATCGTCACTGTTGCTGCTATCTCAATCAATCTCTGAATCTACTCGTCATAGGAAGTTCTACAAAGCCAGTCCTTTTTCATACTGGATGTAGGCCCACCACCTGCAGGTCTTCGTCATCACTGGCCATACTGTGGAATCCTCGGGACTTATTACGTGCGTCACAAAACCTCGAAAGAGCATCCCAGGATGTTACGGGTACACAACTCCGACCTGTAGGATCTCCCAGGGCGCTATTACATGTGACCCCACCACAAAACCTCGAAAGAGCATCTCAGGATGTTACGGGTACACAACTCCGACCTGAAATCTCCCACGGCACAAATTACATGTGGTCCACCACAAAACCTCGAAAGAGCATCTCAGGATGTTACGGGTACACAACTCCGACCTGAAATCTCCCAGGGCACAAATTACATGTGGTCCACCACAAAACCTCGCAATAGCATCTCAGGATGTTACGGGTACACAACTCCAACCTGAAATCTCCCAGGGCGCTATTACATGTGGTCATGGCAAAACCTCGAAAGAGCATCTCAGGATGTTACGGGTACACAACTCCGACCTGAAATCTCCCAGGGCCCAAATTACATGCCATAGGACAAAACCTCGCAAGAGCATCTCAGGATGTTACGGGTACACAACTCCGACCTGAGATCTCCCAGGGCACAAATTACATGTCCTCCCAGAGCAATGTCTCGAAAGAGCATCCCAGGCTGTTACGGGTACACAACTCCGACCTATAGGATCTCCCAGACATGCTCATCTGCACAACCTGATCCACGGCCACAGAGTATCAACCTGATACTCACCATACATCATCCTGATGTACTCATGATCGTCCTGATCATCATCACTGCAACGTCTTGCTGCATGTCATCTGGAGCAACATCCTGAAGCTCACCATCCATGATCATCCTGATCATCATCACTGCAACGTCCTGCTGCATGTCATCTGGAGCAACATCCTGAAGCTCGTCATCTATGATCATCCTGATCATCACTGCAACATCCTGCTGCATGATCCACCTGATCATCAATGCATCTACCTGATGCATACCAAGTATCATACATGATCCTCCTGATCATCAATGTATCCACCTGATACAAACACATGATACATATCATCATACATGATCCTCCTGATCATCAATGCATCTACCTGATGCATACCAAGTATCTACCTGATACATATCATCATACATGATCCTCCTGATCATCAATGTATCCACCTGATACAAATACATGATACATATCACCATACATGATCCACCTGATCATACAATGTATCCACCTGATACATCAATGCATCCACCTGATGCATACCAAGTATCTACCTGATACATATCATCATACATGATCCACCTGATCATACAATGTATCCACCTGATACATATACAGATACATGGTCCAAGCATCCAACATGATGCATATACAAAATACATACACATGATCCAACTGATCATATCCAGTATCCAACATGATGCATACATACATAAATGATCCAACTGATCATATCCAAGCAGAAACCAGAACATCATCCTGATGCCCATTATCCAGCGCTTACATCCACAGCCATGTGAAGGATCCTCCTTCCAACATGCTTGGAATGGCTTCAGCAAATGTGTCCATCACTTCTTCCTCGAAGTATCCTCGATCTGAAGCACGCCAAGCCTCTTTCTGAAGTACTCGAACTTCAGCCTGGCTAGTGGCTTCGTCAGCACATCTGGAATCTGCTCGTCCGTCGCAACATACAGGAGCTTCACAGCTCCTCTCTGCACCATATCCCTGATATAGTGATATTTGATCTCTATGTGTTTCGACCTGTCATGAAACACTGGGTTCTCGGACGGCTTCACACAACTCTGGTTATCACAGAAGATACCAGTAGCCTCCAACGGGAGATCAAATAACTCAGACAGTAGCTTCCGTATCCATACTGCCTCACAACTAGCTGAACAGGCTGCAACATACTCTGCCTCAGCTGTACTCAGTGCTACGCAGGACTGCTTCCTGCTAAACCAAGAGATCACACCTGATCCCATACTGAAGTAACACCCAGATGTGCTCTTCCTGTCTGCAGCACTGCCAGCCCAGTCTGAATCAACATAACCCTGCAGGTTAAACTTTTGATTCGCCTCATACCTGAGCCCATAATCCACTGTACCCTTCAGGTACCTCAGAACATGCTTTACAGCAACTAGGTGAACACTCCTCGGATCCGTCAGGAACTGGCTCAATGTGTTCACAGCAAAGCAAATGTCTGGTCATCAGGTACATCAAGGACCCAATCATCTGACGATACAGAGAGACATCAACCGGCTCAGATGAAGCATCACATAGAAGCTTCAGATTCGATGCCATTGGTGTGGCCATTGCCTTGCAATCTATCATTCCGAACCTCTTCAAGATTTCTACTGCATACTTCCCTTGTCCAAGGAAGATTCCATCTGCACTCTGCCACACCTCCATGCCAAAAACAAATAGTGCATCATCCCCAAGTTCTTCATCTCGAACTCGGTAGTAAGCTTCCGCTGCATGTCGGCAATCAATCTATCTTCACCTGTAACAAACAGGTTATCCGCATACACTGGATTGCCTTCCTCAACCTTGTAGTAAAGGTTGGAATCTGCTTTACTCTTGGTAAAGCCCAAACTGGATAGAAAGCTGTCTATCCTACCATACCAAGTTCTGCACATATATGTGACTACACCATGCTGTCTTGAAATCCATCTGGTGCATCTTCTATTTCATCACTTTTATATTTCTCAATGTTGCCATCTGCAACATGCTTGATCTGATAATTCCATTTGGAAGTCATAGCAAAATTCCCTTCATGTCTTGGGATTACATCCCAAACATCATTCTTCATGATCGACGGATCATGGCATTTCATTTCTTCATCCCAGATCCTGGGAACTTCAATATCTTCAATATCTTCAATATATATCTTTGTTGCTGGAACAAATGTTGTAGTTCTTCTTTTGTAGGAGATGGCATACGATCTTTACTACACAACAAGTTAAATTGCATGATTAGAAAACATCTCATAGTTTTCAGAACAAATTCTTACACATAAAGAAATATGCCATACAGTCATGCAATTATCTTAGCCAATGCTTCAATACAACATTTATCCATATTCCGTAACTTTCTAGATGCCTTCCAATCTCTACCAGAACATTGTTAAGAGTGTGCACAACTCCCAACATGTCAGCAAAGAGGTTTCATTCTAGATAAGTAGCAATGGAATGTTGTACAGTGCCATAGGCCACTTACCCATGCATATTAGGAGTATACTGTTAATCAATGCAATTATTCTAATATGCATAATACACAACCTAATTCTAGGAACATCAGTATATAAATTTATTGAACAGTATTATTTAAGAAATGACAATTCAAATACTTATCTTTGTTTGTTCGTTGGGTGGACTCCCTCTGAGTCTTCGCTTTCTTGCAGGAGCTGCTGGAGTCCTAATCTGAAGTAGCTTCTTCTACACCTTTCTGTTGTGGGATGTAGAGAGATGATCAACTCCCTCTGAATATCTGCATCCTTGCAGAAACTACTGAAGTGTGCTCCTTTGCTTTCTTGCAGGAACAACTAGAGTGTGCTCCCTCTTGATCTTTGCTTCCTGAATTACCTGTTCTTGAACTCATATTCATCCTTGGTCCCTATGCATGCTTATTAGTATCATGAATGTGTTGTCCTTGTGATCTCATATAAAATCATACATTCATTAGTATACTATTAAAACACAATAATCCCAAGCATGTATAGTCATGATCATTTCAAACAGAAATAATAAGCATTAGCATTCAAGGATTCTTATGGTTAGTCAAATCATAAGAAACATAACATGTCTAAACCTGTAATTACTCAAGCCTATGACTCTTCAGGTTAGTTGAATCATCAAACAAGATAAGAGATATAAAATGCATAAAACCTGTGATTATTCAAACCTATACCATCATGATTCTTCTGGTTAGTCATATCATCAATTATGGTAAGAAACATAATATGCATACAATCATGATTATTCAAACCTATGCCATCATGAATAATCATTATCAACAACGCGATAGTATAAGATCCTAACCCAAGGTAGGAATCTAGCTTGATATAGGAAAAACATACCTGGATTATCATGTTAGCTAGTTATGTCTAACATACCCGTATAATGTCTTTTGGTTCTCTTCAGTGACTTGTGCTAGTAACCTGCATGTCTCATAAGTTAACCATTATAAAACCAAGTTATACATACCTCGTGAATGGATCTTGTATGAGATCCATGACAATGGATGAATCTTTGTCCTCATGTTATCATGATCATATGTTCTTGGATCAGAACATGATCTGTCTTTCTTGGTGTACCTTTCATGTTAGTAGACAACACAAACCTCATACAACACCATAATGCATTAGTACAATCATAAGTGTCAACACCCTAACCAATGAATATCTTCTATCATGCATTCATAATTTTGTTAAGGTGATACAACAAATATAAAATCAAAATTGTACTAACCGTAATAACATGAAGACAAACATACCATAAACTTAATCATGGACAAATATCGAAACATACCTCGATGAGTCATACCTGTCGAGATCGCTTGTAATCTTCTTATGTAAGGCCTTATCCTCATCTCCCTCTGAGACAGGAACTTCTTTCACTTATGCAGGTGATCAATCCATCTTCTTCTAGGATTAACCCAATCCACTTGATTTGCAAGAACTGGACCTTGAGCTGGATATGGGTTTGTCAAAGAAACCCCAAAAATTCAAACTTTGAATTTCAACCTTCCGATAGGATAGGAATATGCGCCTTGATGAACTGATCAAACTGGTATATTCAGAATTTGAAAACTGCAAAGTTTCACTCCTCAATTTTTCCTTTGAAACTTCCGGATTCACTGGACGTGACCCTGAACTGGGGTTTGATGAAGCCCACTCTTTTGCCCCATCAAAATGTTTGATCCAAAGCTCTAAGCTTCTATTTTTCTGAGGAGCTTCCAGCCGTGGTCACAGATTTCAAAAATTCCCATTTTTACAGAAGCCCTAATTTTCCACTTTTCTGATCAAAGTCCCGAACTAGGGTCTAATCAAGCCCGGCCTTCTGCCCAACCAAAAATTCTGATCTTGGTCTCTAAATTTCTATTTTGATGAGTAGCATCCAGCCGTGGTCTCCGATTACAAAAATTCCAACTTTCTCCAAAGCCCTAAATTCCGGAAGCCATGAATGAAGGTACCAAAAAATAATTCTGTTTTGACAGAAATATGTACCTGATTGTTTCTGGTGTAACTCCGAAATTTTTGATCCACAGGGTCTAAAAAAGTTTCCTGAGATAGTATGACCTGTTATCTTTCCATCCTGACAGGTCTGACCTCAATTGGATTCTCTGAGAGAGAGTTATGCCAAATGTCGAAACGTGACCTGTTTTGGGATAAAACAGGAGAGCGAACTTGTACGGAGTGCCACGTGTCACTGTTTTAACTTCGGCCTTTGAAAACGTTTTCTGAGATAGCTCGGCCTGTCACCTTTCCATCCTGATAGGTCTGACCTCAATTGGACTCTCTGAGAGAGAGTTATGCCAAATGTCGCAACGTGACCTGTTTATGGGATAATATAGGAGAGCGAAATTTTACGGCGTGCCACGTGTCACTGGTTCAACTTCGGCCTCTGAAAAATTTTTCTGAGATAGTACAGACTGTGTACTACCTGTCACGTTTTACGAAATTTCATTTGGAGCTTCCTAGCCCAAGATATGACCTTTTTCCCAAGGTCACCTGATTTTGACTCAGATCTGGAAGAGGCAGAAACCCTATATTGTACAGATCATAAATCACAAAGTACAACGAATTAGAGGTTTTCCTTTGGACACAAGATACCTGGAGATCTTAGCTTCGGCCTGTAACAATTTCAAATCCGAAAACTTCGCCAAAACGGATTTATAGCGAAAGTGCTACGATGACTGGTTTTTGCTATATCAAGCCCTAGCATCGTAAGTGCAACAAGTGTCATACATGCCATATCATGCCTTCTTTCAGGCTAGCTCTGATTCCATGTTAAATTTTCAGAATTTACTTCAATATGATCTAGGATCTTAACTGAGAGAACAACATGTACAGCATATCTACAGCATATCAATCATGGAGACAATAATGCAAGCACACAAGAGACACAAAGATTTACTTGGGGAAAACCATAAAGGTGAAAAACCCCAATAACTTCCTCAGAGATAGATAGAGCAATGATACAACCAACCAATAGAGATAGCCATAACCTAGCAGCAATCCTCCTCATCCATAAGTGCGCCTCTCCTCCTTGAGAGCATGTGTGAGAAGTGAGTGAGTAAATAGAGTGCCTCCCGCACTCTATTTATACTTGACTTGACTTGCCTTTTTACCTAACTCATGTCGGATCGAACTTAACCACATAACATAATGCTGAGTGGGCCGAACCCCAATAGGGTGGTCTAATAACCCTTTGACCCACATGGCCGACCCCCAATAGGGTGGTCTAATAACCCTTTGACCCACATGACTTATACAGGGCCGACCCCAAACAAGGTGGTCTAATAACCCATCAAGTATAAGTTACGACACTTACAATATAAATGACGACACTTCCTTATAGAGGAATAATACCATCTCTATAGGAATACAATATACATATATGTGAAATACATTCCGAAGTTACATATACATCAACAGTTTGAACCGTTGAAGTACTTGCTAGAGGAGGCTTATTAGTAGTTTTCTTAGGCATGTTTTACTAGTGGCCCTCCTTCTAGCGCCATTTGTTGATGCCTCGAGTGTGTAGGTTACTGCAAAGTGCTAGAATGGGTTCCAAGGCACACAACAGGGGATGAAAACCCAGCCAAAGGCTTCAGTTAACCCTACGCAAGAGTTACCCTATCCTCGAGCTGTTTGGTATGGTAATCACCAACGGATATTTGGCCTCCGCTGGCACTCTAATAGTAAAAGGTTTGATCTTCCAAAGATCAGTTTTCCTGTTTAAGGAAAACAGAGTGTGATAACTGGTTAACAAACCTAACCTAACCTACCTAAAGAAAGAATCTATCCTAATTCAGATTTGACCTAAAGAGGGAAAGTTTATATTATGCATATCAAGTTTAAAATGTGATTAATAAGTATTAGATACCTTAAACAGAAATGTCTTTGGGTTCTTCCACTTATAGCTTGAAGGATCATCAATCAAAAAATTAAGAGACAACTCTTCTACGTGCTTTGAGCTTATTCAAACAACTGATCTGTAATCATTGTGTTAATTGAAAAATTAACAATTGATTATACATATTCAATTGCATCGAATCATTTGCAGAAATATAAATATGAGAACTGTTCAATTAAAGAAATTTAATAGGACAATTCAGAACATGAGTCAAAACATACAGAAAAATCAATATGAAAGACCATGTACATTCAGCGCATAACTGATGACAATTTGAAACATTTAACTCAATGATTCTCAAAGAAATTTGAAGAACTCAAGAAGGTGGAGAAAAGATAACTTTACTGCATATAAAAGTATTGTACGAAAATTACAATGGCTCGAATAGATAGAGCATCTTCAGTCCATACTCCTGCTGAATCAAAATTCCAAAATTCCCAACCCTTTGCTAAGGGTAACATTCCTCCTTAAATACTCCAATTTTCCCAAAATCCCAAAAGGAGAAATTATACAAAATAGAAATTACAAAATCGACTCCAATCGTCGATCCAATAAAACTTGTTATTTTCTAGCTTGAAGGATTTTCCACCACCTTATCTCCTTAAGATCTTACAAAGAATTATTCTTTAGTCAGGTAAGGTCTCGTGGCACCATAGAGATTCAATAACTGATTGCTCATTCTCTTCGACGAATGGCATGGTTTGTGGGACATATGGTGTAAGAAATTCGGGGTAAGATAATTCATGGCCAAAAACAGAGAAATCCATTAAAGGATTTACTTCAGAAACAGTGGCCGGTACGTCAGGTTCTCCATTGATTATAAAGTCTTGTATGACATCGTCATCAAGGTCAGTTGATTCTTCCAGAATTTCCTTGTTCTGCACCATGGAATTTTGCACATAGGAAGATAACGCTTCAAAGTCCTCTTCACTACTACCGCTACTAAAATCAGGAACACCTGCATCAAATAGTGGTGACAACGTTTCTTGATATAACAAAGGGCAAAGTTCTTCCTCACCAACAAGAATATTAGAAGGTCCTCCTCCTGCATGAAAATCACTCATCCTGGGAAAACCTTAGATAACAAGATGCCCAGAACGCTAAACATAATTTTTCCTATTACAGAAAGCAATGAACAATGTAGGATCTTCACGTTAATTGCTACTTTAAGACCAACAGGCAAGGTGATAGTGATTGAGAAGGGCGATTTGCAATGATTAAACTTACACAGCGAACCCATTATAATTACTTCAACTGTTATGAAAAAGGTGAAGATTTGAGTTTAAGCTTGTGTGAAGTACAGGCTCAATTACTGCTTGCATCATGTTTAATTGACTTTACGATCACATCGTTATAAGCAATCCCCGATCAATAATTATAATTGATCATTAGCAATGGAAACGGATGCTGTGGTGACAGAAATGACCTGTGAAAAATCTCGATTAGAAGTCTCGGTGCACTAGAGATCAGTTCTTCACACATATCAAATCGGATTAATCTAACCCAACTCCCATGAGAAGGAAAAGAAGCTTTGAAGTCGGAATTTAAATGATAAGACATGATCATTAAGAAGCGAAAGAATAACGACAAATTGTTAAGACTCGAGATCAGACACGAAGCACTTAAGGAAGAGCAATGGTGTCCATCCAACATGAAGCAATGGATAATCTTGTAGTAGTATCCACCGTTACAGAAAAATGATGATTTCGGAGAACCCGTTTTCAACAGACAAAATAACACATCCTGACATAACTGATTACCCAAAATCAACATAACCGTAAGTTCATAGCAATGGACAGCTGAGATTAGCTGGAGCGGGATGCAAAATCGAATTCAATCACGTTCATGAAGTTTTATTCAAGGATTCCGCAAGCCGAAATCTGAAAGTGCAGGTTTGCGGGTTGCGGGTAGCAAAAATGAAAATAGAAAAAGATTCCCGAAAGCCAAAAACCGACCATGAGGGTAATGGGCCTCGGGAACGTCACACTGTGAAGTGGTATAACCATCCCAAAAGCCGCATTCCGAAATTCATGAATTGCGGGTTTCGGGAGCGCATAGCAAATAAATTAAAAATGACCATCCCGAAAGCTGAATGCCGCCATTGCGGAGTTTGAATTTCAGGATATTTATTCCCTGATCTTATTATCGATCAATTTCGCAACCCGCAATGTCGGGTTGTGGATTGTGGGATCACCAAACTCCAAAATTTAAAATAAAAATGCTGCAACCCGCAAATGTTAGGTTGTGGGTTTCGGAGTGGTGATAACAATCAACAAAATAAGCAAAAGTTTAGCTTTCCTTTCCTTTCAGACCGAAATACCTAGGAAAAAATTAGCAACAGTTGCAAACAAGCAAATCAAAGGCAAGGTGACAAAACTCTAATATTTACAAAATGACTCACCCAAACACCTTAGTGTTTATTAAGATCGGGGCTCCCGTGCTTAAATAAGCATGGGATCTGTTATAGCCACAACAAGCCCCAAAATGTTTTCTCGGGGGCTACGCCCCCGAACCCCCTTTCTTGGGGTTGTTGCCCCCGGACCCCCCAACTAGGGGGGATTGAACCCCGTGGGGGGCCGATGCCCCCCCGCTAGGGTTAGTGTACAGTCCACCTACATATCATATAAAACTGGGGTACAAACATGGCTAAAACAATATCATCTATGAGATTGGAAGATCTTGCTCCACAACCAATAGTCTCTCGGACACGAAGATTAGAAAAGAGTTTGAGGTTCTAATACCTGACCCAAGAAACACCAGGGGTCGCACCACTCTGTACCGAAAAACCCTGGACTATCACTAGACGGAGAAATTGGTTCTGGGAAGAACCTTGGTGGAAAAGGGAGAAGCGCATGTTGAAATTCTCCTACATCAAGACGAGATGATCTGCTACCTCAAGCAAATCATCCACAATCAGCGGGAAGTTTCCCTCCATCTCGACTTGGAACTTGCGAAGGATCCAAGTTCTCATGGTGGCCATGCCGGCCTGAACTCTTAGATCTTTTTTTTAATTTCTAGACTCTGAATATGTATTTTGGTTTTAGTAAGTCGCTACAATTACTGTCTTGGTTTTTAGTCTTATGGAAAAATATCTTTGAAGACCGGTCTGTAATTCTCAAACTTTCTGGTATATTCTTGAACATTCCTTTCAAGGAAGACTGTTTATTTTTTTATATCGTGTATGTTTTCCCAGTCTTGGGAGGGCCCTACACTATGTATCTCTTTTTTATGGCAATATAAGGTTATACCCGAACTTACAAAAAAACATGATATCTCTGACCTAGTAGTGGTCAGATAATTCAAACTTCCCACCAGCTGACGATACAAAGTACAATTTGCTTCTTTAGCTCCATCTTCATTGTACAACCTCAAATCTTGATCTAAAGGAATTGACACCGCCTTGCATTCACTCATATTGAACCTTTTAAGAATTTTTCTTTTATATTTGCATTGAGTGATCAATGTCTTACCAGACTCCCTCCAAAATTCAAGTCCTAAACAATAATGCAATTAACCAAGGTCTTTCATTTCAAATTCTTGTGACAATTGACTTTTAATTTCCTCAATCAACTTACATTCACTACCTATGATAATAACATCATCAACATATAAATATATCAAGCCATCATTTCCCTCTTTATCTTTCTTAACATAAAGGTTAGAATCACTTTTACTTTTCATAAAACCTTTCTGATTAAAGAAAGAATTGATATTTATATACCATGATCTAGGGGCTTGTTTCAAACCATAGATAGCTTTCTTTAATCTACAAACAATATGCTCTTGTCCTTTCCTTAGAAATCTCTTAGGCTAAACCAAATACACTTCCTCCTTTAGCTCACCATTCAAGAAAGCATATTTAACATCTACTTGATGTATTTTCCATTTATGTTTTATAGGCAATGCAAAAAAGTACTCTAATTGTATTCAACTTAGTTACATGGGAAAATGTATCTTCAAAATGAACTCCTTCTTAATTTTTGTGAATAACATTTTACGACTAGTCTTTCCTTATATTTATCAATACTACCATAAACTTTAAACATAGATTTGAACAACCATTTAGATCTTGTGGGAACTTTATTCTCAAGAAATTCTATTAATTTCCAAGTTTGATTTTTCATTATTGAGTTATATTCTTCATTCATTCTTTCATATCCTTGTCTTGTTCAAAATTCAATGGTTCTATGGTATTCATTATATGAGTCATTAATACATAATCTTTATACCTTGTAGGAAGATGATTTTGTCGAGTTGAACTTCTTGGTACTACAGTACCTGTTGGAGTTCCATCCATGATTCTTCTGCTTTATGTTGTATCTTCATCAAAATGATGTATCATGACTACTTGAAGTGTGCATACTGCGTTCACCTTGTTCTTGAACCTGTTCATGTACCTGTTCCCGATCCTGATGAACAATTGCATCTATTTTGATATTTACAATACCTTTCGAATGCTCCATAAATATATTCACCCCCTTTATCAGATCTGATGATTTTAATGCATTTTCCTGTGTATTTTTCAACCATAGTTCTAAATTCCTTAAAGTATTCAAATACATCACCTTTTCTTCTTATAAAATTGACCCAAGTATACCTAGATCTATCATCAACAAAGATGAGAAAATACCATCCACCACCAAGAGATCTGGTATGCATAGGTTCACATACATTAGTGTGAATTAATTCAAGCAATTCAGTTTTTCTTTTCTCGTTATGTATAGAGAATTTCTCCTTGTGTTGTTTCCCAAGTGCACATGCTTTAAATTCAATATGATCAATTTTTATAACAGGAAGGCCTTCAACCATTGATTTATTTTGCGTCAACATTAAATCATTGTGGCTAAGATTCCCATACCCTTGATGCCATATTTCTTCATTTGTCATAGTAGTGGATGCCAATGCTTGATGGTTTCTCTTGTTCACATCCAGCTTATATAATCATCCAGTTCTGGAACCTATAGCAACAATCTTGTAATGATCTCGAATGTAATTAATAAGAAACTGATACTTACCAAATTCCAATTTTAAATCATTATCAATAATAGTAGAAACTGATATTAGATTATTTTTTATGCCAGGAACATACATCACATTATGAATCTATTTCACGTGTCCATCACGTAAGTTCACAGATATTACTCCATAACCTTGAAATTTATGTGACCTGTTATCACCTAAATAAATGTTTGTGTCATCAATCCTCTCATGATATTCATCATACCATTCATTATTACATGACATATAGGCTGAGGAACCATAGTCAATGAACCAGGCATTCTCATCATTCATTTCAGTAGATAATACAACTTCATAAATGAACAACATAAGATTTTTAAATCCTTGAATGTCTAAGGTGTCCTTATGTTCATAATTTCTATTGTGTTTTTTGTATCTTTGTCTCAATTCATGATTCTTTCTTTTAAAACAATGTCTAGCAAAGTGGTCTAGTTTTCCACAATAATTACATTCAACACTTCTACTAGCATAAGACTCAGATTGTGCCATACCTTTTTGCTTTGCATGAAACTTGCCTCTATTTCTATTCCATGGATTACCTTTGTGTGAATGTCTCCCTTTTGAAATCATTTCCAAATCTGAACCATGACTATCCAGATTAAAATTCTCCATCCTCTTGTAGAAGAATTCCACTAAGCTCTTCAAAACTAGGAGGCTTTGGTCTTGCTGCAAGTGCTGAAATGAAAACTTTATACTCTTGCACTAAACCTTTCAATGTGATGGTTACTAAATCAACTTTATAGTCTTGCACTAAACCTTTCACTGTGATGGTTACTAAATCAGTGCTAGATACATGTTCCCCAATATCACCCAACTTATCACTTAAATCTTTGATGCAGGAAATAAACTTAGTTATCGTTTCATTTGCTTCCATTTTAATAGACAACAACTTAGTCTTCGGAAATAAAATATGGTTCGCATTTGTAGTGTCATACAAATATTTGAGTATGTTCCACATCTCTTTATATGACTTACAATCTCTTATATGAGGAATTATGTTGTGTTTGACTAACATGCATAGCATCACATTATATTTCATTTCCCACTTATCCCAAGATGGAATGAATGTAGCAGTTGTGGGTTTGACCTCATTGCCATTCACAATTGTCCACAAATTATAAGTTTCAAGCATGCTTATCAACTTAAACTTCCAGTTAACGTAATTTTCTCCATCCAATTTAGTGGATTCATTTAAATATGAATAGACAAGGGGATTTGGCATTTTTCTCAAAATTGGATATAGAAGCAAGAGAAGCAGAAAATAAATTTACCTCCTTTCACCAGTAGTTGCATGACAATTTTCAAGCAACCCCTTTACAAGTTGCTCGATTGGATAGAAACTCACTTGAATCTACGCCTCAGTTATGTGCAGACACAAAATTTGATCGATGTCTCACCCTATGCATCCACTGCTTGCGACAGGGGACCGTGACAAACTAAAAATGTGTGAGCGATTGTTGAATGTCGCACCCTACACTCTTAGGGAATTGCGAAAGTGTCTCGATCTGGGATCTCAGTAACTACGACAGTCTCAGGATTCTTTCTCATAGCAGGCTCAACAACACCACATTCCATGAGCAGTTCACAGTAGCAGAGTCTCTCCACAATTAGAAGTGGATGCTCCTCTACACGAGCTTGCTTGGAAGTCTTGGCTTGCACCCTTTCTTAAACAATTCTGGCTCCCTTTGACAGTAGTGGCTCCTTGCTGGAAATATTGTATTTATGAGCTGATAGTGTATCTGATATGTGCTAGCTCTGTCAGACTCCTAGACGATCATTTTGTTAGTCTGCAATGTCAAACAGTCAGTCTGTTTGCAGCCAATCCGGATCACGGCAAGTTAGTATTTAAGTAGCCGCATTTGTATCCCGCAAGATCAGATTTTATTAGGTAGAAATTAATTGCAGTGTTTATTGCAACCTTGTAACTTCTAGGTGAAGCTAAACCTAAGTTTGTGTATAAATGAAAATCTCTCACAGAAGATTAGATAGAGATAGAGATAAGAGATGTGTGAAGAGAAGAATAAAAGATCCGTGAAGTGTTTCAAGAGCCCAAGCTCTGTGTAAGAAGTGAAAGTTTGAAGTAAATCTCATCTCTCTGTAAGTGCGGCAAAGTTACTCTATTTTACAGTGAAAATATATAAATCTATAATTTTATGAATTCATTCTCAAGAATGTTGGTTTATCCATGTCGCGCATCTATTTCATATTGACCTATGTAAATGTTGTTTACATTTATGGTCTGTAAATCAAATCAATATTTCTAATTATTTCATTGTGGTGAAAGTTCTATTTTAACAAGGAGCAACTACGCAGTAAGTTTCACTTAGATGTTTCGGTTCTCATGTTTTAAGAATAAATGTTTTAAGATAAAGTTTATTTAAGTTTGGGTTATGCGAATTTAACCGCGTAGTTAATCTTGTAAAGTTAAAAGAGTGTGCAAAAGTAAATATTGTGTGAAGTGCGAAGTTCATACAAAGTCAAGTTCCACGCAGCTAAAGAACTGCGCATTTATGCTAAGTTCAATTGCGTAGTAAAAGTGGAATCGCGCAGTTAATCTCCGCGCAGTAAATAGGTGAACTGCGTAGTTAATTTGTGAAGTAAAGTGTTCGACAATATTTAGGGAAGAAAATTTAAAGCAAAGTATTTGCTAGGACCTGCGCAGTTCTAAAGCAAAGCAAAGAAAATATTCATCTACTGCGCAGTTAATTTTTAATTGATTGCGCGGTGTGCCTTTTCCCTTGATCTGGTATCAGAGCCTGGTTTACAGAAAGTAAGAATTGTATTTACGAAAGGGAAAAGTGATTAAGAATGGCTTCCACTTCTGGTAATTTGCAAACTCCAATGTTTTCTGGTAAAAACTTATGAATATTGGTCTCTAACTATGAAAGCTTTGTTTAGAGGTCAAGATGTATGGGAAATAGTCTAGCATGGCTATGCAGAACTAGTAGATCTAGTAGCATACAATAATCTCACACAAGCTGAAAAGGATGTCTTGAAGGAACAGAGAAATAAAGATGGAAGGGAATTGTTCCACATACATCAAGCGACACATGAATCAATACTCCCAAGAGTAGCAGCAGCATAGTCAGCTAAGGAAGCGTGGAACACACTGGAAACTTCCTATCAAGGTTTGAACAAGGTAAAGACTGCCAAACTTCAAATTCTTAGAAGATATTTTGAATCTCTGTCAATGAAAGATACAGAGTCAGTAGACTCATTCTATACTCATGTTATTGGTATGGTTAATCAAATAAAGTCTCATGGAGAAAATCTAAGTGACCAAAGAGTCGTTGAAAAGGTTCTTAGAGTTCTTCCAAAGAAATTTGAATCTTTAGTTGTGACCCTAGAGGCAAGCAAAGATCTATCCACATTTACTGTTGATGAGTTGCAAGCCTCAGTTCTTAATCATGAACATAGAATCAGCAGTGTAGATACATCACTGGAAGGTGCATTCGCAGCACAGTCATCCATAAGTCGTGGAAGAGGTAGAGGAAGATCAAACTCTAGAGGTAGAGGAAGAAGTTATTTCAGAGGAGGTCGCAACAGCAGTCCTGCACATGTCGCGGAAAGAGGTTAGAATCAGAGCCCCAGTTAGCCAAATGGACAAAGGTATTACAAATCAAAAATTCAATTTCATTACTATAAGAAGTATGGACACTTCACATATGAATGCAAGAAGAAGCAGTATGACCAAGAAAAGCAAGGCCAAACATAGTTGAGCAACAACAACAATCCAAACAACTCACTGTTCTTAGCATGTGCATCTCCACTTGAATGCAATGTTGTCCAAGAAAGACCAAATGACATATGGTAGTTAGACTCAGGCTATAGCAATCACATGACTGGTAATTTAAATCTATTTTCTAGTCTAGATAAATCAGTTCAAATTGATGTCACACTTGGAAATAATTTTCAAGTCACTGTTTTGGTAGGGGTACTGTTGATATTCTAACCAAACAGAGGGAGCAGAAATATATGTCTGATGTTTATTATGTTCAAGGTTTGAAGCATAATTTGATGAGCACTGGACAACTGATGGAAAAAGGTTACAGAATCCATATGATATGAAAGCATTGTCTGATCAAAGACATATATCCGAGCAATCAGTTGATAGTCGAAGTGCAGATGACAAGAAATCGCTTGTTTCCTTTGAGGATAAGGCCAATCATAAAAGGAAAAACAAGTCAAGTTGTCCATACAAGTCAGAATGAAAATTTTGGAATTGCATTCAATGCAGAGAGCAAAAGAGCAGACATTCACTGTGCAAAGGAAGAAAAAGACAGCACAATGCAAGCTGTGTTTCAAACAGAAATTCGGGATGAATCCTGGTTATGGCACTTCAGATTTGGACATCTAAATTTTGGTGGGCTGAAGCTACTGCATATGAAGGACATGGTGAAAGGATTGCCATTGATTGAAAATCCAGAGAGAATTTGTGAAGGTTGTATCTTTGGAAAACAACATAGAGAGACTTTTCCAATCGGAAAGTCATACAGAGCTCGCACACCGCTTGAAATTGTGCACTCTGGTATTTGTGGACCGATGCAAACACTGTCCATGGGAGGATGCACTTATCTTCTCACATTTATTGATGATTTCACAAGAAAAACTTGGTTTTATTTTATAAAACATAAATCTGATGCATTTAGTTGTTTTCAGCAGTTCAAGGCACTTGTGGAGAAGCAAAGTGGTTATAGCATCAATATATTAAGAACATACAGAGGTGGTGAGTATGTTTCAAATGTTTTCTTGATTTTTTGTAAAAATCATGGCATACAGAAGCAATTCACTGCGTGGTATACACCGCAGCAGAATGGTATCGCGGAAAGGAAGAACAAAACCATTACGGATATGGCACACAATATGTTGGCAACCATGCATTTGTCAAATGAATATTGGGCTGAGGAAGTGGCAACTACTGTTTACATCATGAATCGATGTCCGACAAAGAGTGTGAAGAACAAAGTTCCATAGTAAGCATGGACAGGTATGAAACATAATGTTTCACATTTAAAAGTTTTTGGTTGTGTAGCATATGCACATGTTCCAGCTCATCTAAGAAGGAAATTAGAAAATAAAGGACATAAATGCATTTTTATTGGGTATTCTGAAGACACAAAGGCATACAAGTTATATAACCCTATCACAAGAAAAGTTATTATCAGTCAAGATGTTCAATTTATGAAAAATGAAGCATGGGATGGAACTTTAGAGAAGAATGTGAAAATCATGTCACATGTTGAACATGATGACAGCACAGAATATATGGTTGAGACTCCGCATGTAAATCAGAACTGCGTAGCTCCGTCTACCTCCAGGATTGCGTAGCATGTTTCAGCACAAGCAACTCTGACACAAGTCGCAGCTCAAGCAACTCCGACAACCACATCAAGTGCACAGCAAACTCCATCAAGTAGTTTGCGCAGCTCGTGTAGTTCGACACCAGCAACTCCAACAAAGACAAGAACTCTATGCAAGATATATGAGACCGGTACACCTAATTCATTCTCAGGTTTTGCATTATTTTCTCAAGTTAATGATCCTCTAAAATTTGAAGAAGCTGTTGAAGATAAAGTTTGGGCACAAACCATGGATGAAGAAATAAAATGCATTGAGAAGAATCCAACATGGGAATTAGTTGATGTTCCTAAGGACAAGGATGTCATAAGCATGAAATGGATTTATAAAACCAAGCAAGATGCTAATGGAAATGTGCAAAAGCATAAGGCAAGATTGGTAGCAAGAGGATTCACTCAGCATCCTGGGATAGACTTCAATGAAACCTTTGCACCTGTAGCACGAATGGACACTATTAGAATAGTTTTGGCCATCGCAGCACATAAGAAATGGCCTGTTTACCAAATGGATGTTAAGTCTGGATTTTTAAATGGTTACTTGGAGGAAGAAATATATGTGGAACATCCACAAGGCTATGAAGTTCCAGGACAGGGACACAGAGTATACAAACTGAAAAAGGCGTTCTATGGTTTGAATCAAGCTCCTAGAGCTTGGTACAGTCGCATTGACTCATACCTCATTCAGAATGGATTTCACAAAAGTGAAAGTGAGCCAACGCTGTACACAAAAATCAACAACAAGGAAATAAGCTAATTGTTTGCCTGTATATAGATGATTTAATATTTACTGGAGATTTTTGCATAGAAGAATTTAGAACTGTCATGGAAAGTGAATTTGAAATGACTAATTTGGGGCTTATGAAGTATTTTCTGGGCATTGAAGTCTAACAGTCTGAAAAAGGCATATTTATATCTCAGTCAAAGTATGCAAGTGATGTCTTGAACAGATTTAAGATGTTAAACTGTAAGACAGCTCCAACACTAGTAATAACAGGTTTGAAATTGAGCAAGGATGATGACGGATCCAATGTAGATACTACGTTGTTTAAAAGGCTCATTGGCAGCCTTATGTATCTTACAGCAACAACGCCATACATCATGTATGGAGTCAGCTTAATCTCAAGATTCATGGAGTCACCAAAAGAATCGCAATGGCAAGCAGGTAAAATAATTCTGAGGTATGTAATTGGAACAAAAGATTTTGGTATTCTGTATTCAACCTCAAAAAATTTCAAACTCATTGGATACACTGACAGTGACAATGGAGGAAACATAGATGACAGAAAAAGCACATCTGGGAATACATTTCAAGTAGGAACAGGTGTTGTATCACGGGCTTCAAAGAAACAACCCATAGTAACTCTTTCTTTAGCAAAAGCAGAGTATGTCATAGCTACAAGCACTGCATGTCAAGCAGTTTGGATGTGCAGGATGTTAAGTGACTTGTCGCAGAACCAGCAGGAACCCACAGTCATTTACTGCAACAACAATTCAGCTATTGCACTATCAAAGAATCATGTGTTCCACAAGAGAACCAATCACATTGACACAAGGTATCATTTTATCAGAGAATTGATAAATAAAATGAAATCTGTTTAGAATTTTGCAGGTCTGAAGATCAGGTAGAAGACATCTTTACCAAACCATTGGAAAAGGACCCATTCCAATATCTGCGAAGTTGTTTGGGAGTGACTAGTTCCGCGCAGTGAACTCTGTCATGAAAAGAGCATGTTTAAGCTCTGAAACATTTTGTAAAATTTTAATTTTGTTTAATGATCCCCATACACTCATAATTAAGGGGGAGAGTTGGAAATATTGTATTTATGAGCTAATAGCGTATCTGATATGCGTCGGCTCTATCAGACTCCCAGTCGGTCATTTTGTCAGTCTGCAATGTCAAACAGTCAGTCTGTTTGTAGCCAATCCAGCTCACGGAAAGTTAGTATTTAAGTAGTCACATTTGTATTCCGCAATATCATATTTTCTTAGGTAGAAATTAATTGCAGTGTTTATTGCAACCCTATAACTTCCAGGTGAAGCTAAACCTAATTTTGTGTATAAATGAAAATATCTCACAGAAGATTAGATAGAGATAGAGATAAGAGATGTGTGAAGAGAAGAAGAAAAGATCCGTGAAGTGTTTCAAGAGCCCAAGCTCTGTGTAAGAAGTGAAAGTTTGAAGTAAATCTCATCTCTCTATAAGTGCGGCAAAGTTACTCTGTTTTACAGTGAAAATATATAAATCTATAGTTTTATGAATTCATTCTCAAGGATGTTGGTTTTTGCATGTCGCGCAGCTATTTCATATTGACCTATGTAAATGTTGTTTACATTTATGGTCTGTAAATCAAATCAAGATTTCTAAGTATTTCACTGTGGTGAAAGTTCTATTTTAACAAGGAGTAACTACGCAGTAATTTTCACTTAGATGTTTCGGTTCTCATGTTTTAAGAATAAATGTTTTAAGATAAAATTTATTTAAGTTTGGGTTATGCGAAGTTAACCACATAGTTAATCTTGTAAAGTTAAAAGAGTGTGCAAAAGTAAATATTGTGTGAAGTGCAAAGTTCATACAAACTCAAGTTCCGCGCAGCTAAAGAACTGCACATTTATGCTAAGTTCAATTCTGCAGTAAAATTGGAATCGGGCAGTTAATCTCCACGCAGTAAATAGGTGAACTGCGTAGTTAATTTGTGAAGTAAAGTGTTCGACAATATTTAGGGAAAAAAATTTAAAGCAAAGTATTTGCTAGGACCTATGCAATTCTAAAGCAAAGCAAAGAAAATATTCATCTACTGCGCAGTTAATTTTTAATTGAATGCACAATGTGCCTTTTCCATTGACTCCTTCCCATAGTGTCGGCTCCCTTTCTTCCTCACAGCATTGGCCTTCACGTTTCAGCTCAGCTGTGGGAGCTCAACATACGCCTCCTTTGCAGCTACGTAATCAACATAGGTGTGGCAACATCACAACTTTCCTGGCTATGTGGTTCCTATTTGCAACCTCACGCAGTTGCTACAGTAACCTTAGTCAACTTCCAAATTGACCAATTTTTCTCTACCTCACATGGGCTTGTCTTTCAACAACGCACGACCATCTCTAGCTCGGTCGTCTCTAGCTCTGATACCAAAATAAATGTTAACATGTAGAGATAAATAAGTGAATGAGTGAGAAAAGCCTCACACAGAAGGATATGGTAGACACACCAATCTGTCTATTTCATAAATAAAAAATTTCTTACATATATAGGGGAGATAATCAACGAACCAAGCCCAAGATCCTACAATTCTGGATCTCAAACAACTCATCCTATCTTGGGAAGATACACAACAATGTAATCACAACTGAAAAGCCAATTTCGACATTATTCCAACAGGAACATCATATATGACAAGGAGACATTGGGGTCCCTCCCGTACTTGAGATTTATGTTTTCAGAAAAGAACAAAAATTTCTTTATCGTCCCCCATATGTAACTATACACTACTCAATTGTTCCATGTATTTTATTTCCTCTTGTTTAATTCCCCTTGTCCAATAGTTCCATCCACACCCACCTAAATTATCTGCTCATAATTTCTCTGAGGTTTTCAGCATCCTTAACTTTAAAGATGTCGCTATAAGCTACTTGTCAACTTTTTATAGTCATCGGTGCTTCTATAATTATGCGGTAATGAATAAGTCATGGAGTATTTAGGAACAACCATAATTGTTGTAGAGCAATCTAATTTTGAAAATAAATTATTATCAACTCCTGGTTGTCATGGAACATAGAAAATAATCAATCTATCTTCATTTGGAGCCAGAGATAAGGTTTTATCTACATGGAAAATTCAACGGTAGGGAAGTAACAAAGGACAAGGCACCTTCAAGCACAAACTCAACATAGCAATTTATAGACAGATCCAATTGTCGGTAATGAATAAGTCATGCAGTATTTAGGAACAACCATAATTGTTGCAGAGCAATCTAATTTTGAAAATAAATTATTATCAACTCCTGGTTGTGATGGAACATAGCAAATAATTAATCCATCTTCATTTCGAACCAGAGATAAGGTTTTATCTGCATGGAAAATTCATCGGTAGGGAAGTAACAAAGGACAAGGCACCTTCAAGCACAAACTCAACATAGCAATTTATAGACAGATACAATTGTCCATTGTTGACGCAATCTCAAGTGGAATCGATGGTATCAATTCCACTCTTTGTATAGTGTCTTATATGCTACCATGATGACAAGATAAAAAATGGAATACATGATCATACACAGGAAAAGGCTCTTTCTCACACAATTGGGTGCTCAATTGCAATTTAGCTCATAGTTGTAGGTGGTTTGGTGTGGGTAGGAGGTTGAGGGTGGGAGCCATAAGGAACAAGGCTGAGTTGTGGGCTGGGGGTAGCTTCTCGTGGTGGGGATTCTTGATCTTTGAATTTTAGGGTTTGTGACATTACTATCAGAGTTTTTTAAATTTTACTTTGAAGATCCCCCGAAATCATCTAGACTTCATGTAGCTTATGAAGTGTTCTTCTTCATAGTATTCTTTAGATTATAGATAATAAATTTCAAATGATCAAATTCATCTAAAACATATACATATAGATAATAACAATCATCTAAAAGATTGATGTGGTCATTAATGGTCCTAGAAATAACGTAGGTCCATCTTAAGTCAAAATTTAAAGATACCAAATCCCTTGAAGTGCAAATCTTTCTTCAAATTTTGCATATTTCTGATTTTTTTTGCACCTTTGGGAATTTGATCCCTCTAAATACTTCATAAATCATAAACTAAAATGATCTAATTAATACATGATATAAACTTGATTTTTGTAGTGCACTTATAACTTATAATAAATAATAAATCAAAATGATTAATGTTTACTAACTTTTAAAAACAACTAATATAATTTTTTTTATAATGTGTAACATGTAAGTTAACCCATTTTGAAATTTATTATAAAGTCTTTGAAACAATCCATACTTATTTTGAAAGTAGGTTACAAAATATTTTGATAGGTTTTAAAGTTTTCATATTTCTTTTACAACTTAGAAATGTTCTTAAAAAATTTATTTTGAAGATAGGTTACAAAATATTTTGATAGGTTTTAATGTTTTCATATTTTTTCCACAACTTATAAATATTCTTAAAAAAATTACTTAATAAAGATGTTCTCAATGAAAATTTAGTTAAACTATCATCATGTCAAAAATCAATGATTGCATATCCTTCCTTAATGAGATGCATATATCCTTCCACTTGATTTGGAATGTTGAATTTGGATTCATGTTGATGACCTTACAAAATATTTTGATAGGTTTTAAAATTTTCATTTTTTTTTACAATTTAAAAATATTTTTAAAAAAATATTTTTTTTTCACAATTTAGAAATATTCTTTAAAAAATATTTAATAAAGATGTTTTGAATGGAAATTTAGTTAAACTATCATCATGTCAAAAATCAAAATCAATGGTTACATATCCTTCCTCATTGAGATGCATATATCCTTCGAGTTGATTTGCAATGTTGAAATTGGATTCATGTTGATGTCCGAGTCATACATTATTAATAGGAACAAGATGAAGTTGTTAATATGTTCAATTTTATTATTGGAGTTTACATATCCTTCCTTTTGATGTATATATCCTTCGAGTTGATTTGCAATGTTGAAATTGGATTTATGTTGATGGCCTAGTCATACATTATTAATAGGAACAAGATGAAGAGATGAATATATTCATTGATAAAATTGGAGTTTAGTATAGTTATAATTTCATTTTGAGTGTGTACATTTTTTTTCCCATACATTATTATTAGGAACAAGATGAAGTGGTCAATATGTTCATTGATAAAATTGGAGTTTAGTATAGTTATAATTTCATTTTGAGTGTGTACATTTTTTTCACCTCTCTCGAATAAGTAGTGCATAGTTATAATTTCATTTTGAGTGTGTGCACGATCGAACCCAGGTGGGAACAACGGGCCTTAGTAACATAGGGTTCGGGATCGAACCCAGGTGGGAACGCCCACAGCGGACCACCCCTACCACCCGTCTGTCCAATGCATAGACCCCGTGTGTACATATTTAGATGCTATACGTGATATTTATAAAAAATTGTGCATATTTATATATTTACAAGATACCAAACAAACATTACGCAGCTCATAACATTTTTCGCAACCCTAAACAAAGACCTTAGAAAAGCTACTTTCATCTCCAATACAAAATACAGGGGAAGTGGCTTTGCAGCCCACATCTTTTAGCCACTATTTGGGAACGGTTTCTACAACAAAATTCATATTTCCACATATTGCACTCGAATCTGAAGTCCTGATCATATTTCCACATATTGCACCCGAATCTGAAGTCCTATATCAGTTGGGCAATACATTGAAGGCGCGATGTTGGAATAGCCCAGAGTTCTTGAGCCTTGGGCGCTGTGAGTCCATTAAACCTTTCAGTCATATCCAGTCCTTGATTTTTCCCATTCATGTCATCCAAGGGAAGAGTCCAATTGAAGCAGTGCAAGAGCTGCGCCACCGCAAACTCTGCAACAAGCGTTCCCAATTTCTCTCCGGGGCATCTTCGCCTGCCTGCTCCGAAGGGAAGCCACCCAAAGTCTTGATCTCCGTTTGCATCTACCTCAGAGACAACTCTTTCCATGAATCTCTCCGGCTTGAAAATTTCGGCGTCCTCCCATAACTTTGGGTCCCTCCCAATCGCCCATAGATTAACGAGAACGCGAGTATTATGGGGGATTTCATAGCCCAATACATTGCAGGACTCACCAGATAAGTGGCGGCTCAAAAGAGGCGCCACTGGGTAGAGTCTAGGACGTTTCTTTCATCATAGCTTGTAAATAAACTAGACGAGGCAGATCAGATTCACATACCATGCGACCCAATCCAACAACACGTTCCAGCTCGTCCTGAAGCTTTTTCATCACTGGCGGGTTTCTCAGAGCTTCTGACAATGTCCACTCCATCAGCGTAGGCGCCGTGTCTGAGGTACCAAGCAACATATCCTGCCAACATCAAGATCATGGTTATCACAGTATCAAATTATATTAAAAGCTATCCAAACCTAATTTGATATAACATCCATCACTGTGGGCCAATTTTAACTTACAAGGAGGACTCCTTTTATACTATCTCGTGAAATCTGGAACTCTCTATCTTTATCTGCAGAGGCTGCAAGTAAGACATCCACAAGATCATGCGTAATGTTGGATTCATTCCGGGCAACGTGTTCATCTATTACTTTCTCTAACATGTGGTCTTGGGTCATATGTAGCTTCTTCATCTGACGGTTGAGACCTTGCAAATCTAGCTAGTCCAAGTAAGGCATGTAATCTCCGATGTTAAATGAACCCAGTAACAGCAAACTTTCTTTGACCATTGAGCCGAACGCTATTAATTCTTGGTCCAAATACTTTCTACCGAAGGCCATCCTGCAGATTATAGCCGTCGCAAGGGATGACACGGTTTGATTGATGGGTAAGGGACGAGAATCCTCTCGATGAATAATGGAGCGAATCATCGCAGAGACTTCCTCTTCTCTAATAAAGCGGAAGTAATCTAAGCGCTTGGAGCCCAGCAACTCCATAGCGCAGAGCTTCCGCATTTCCCTCCAGTAAGGGCTATACGGAGAAAAGGCAATGTCCGAAAAATTAAATGACAAATGCTTAGTAGCGGCCGACGGACTTTTGTTGGCGAAAAGCAGATCGTGGGTCTTCAGAAACTCGGTGGCCATCTCTGAAGAGGAGACGACTAAGGTGAGGGCGGAGCCGAGGCGGAGAGACATGAGAGGCCCGTGTTTCATAGAAAGAGCTGCCAGCGCTCGGTGTGGAAGATCTCCCAGCATGTGAAGGTTTCCAATAATGGGCAACGGGAAAGGCCCTGGGGGTAGCATCCCCTTTCTTCCCCTCGAGAAGAAGATCCATGCCGCTACCAATACAACAAAAATAAGAGCAGTAGCGAGTTCAACATAAAACTCTACTTTTTCTGAAACTGACTTCTGTTCAAATCCCAACTCCATCGTCATTCTATTTAACCAGGCACTCAAATCCCAACTCCATCGTCATTCTATTTAACGAGGCACTCACAGGGTAATCAGCTACACAGAATACAAACTGGTGCAAAATGCTTATGTTTGCGTCGAGCATTAAAAAATATACATATTTCTACATCGGGAGTCGATTACTTTCAAACGAGAATAAAAATAATGAATATAATTGAGTACGTTGAAACCGCAATAAAAGCCTAAAAGTCTCAATAATTGCAATAAGATTATCAATAATTGAATTATTTATGCGGAAGACGTTCTTTTTCCGAAGTCAGGTTTGAAAGCCTTCAATAATTGCAATAAGATTATCGATAATTGAATTATTTATGCGGAAGACCCCGATAATGCGGGGACGCCGTAGAACAAGGGCATGGGGTTTGATAATAAGATTATCGATAATTGAATTATTTATGCGGAAGACCCGGAATTGAATTATTTACGCGGAAGACCCCGGTGACGCCGTAGAACAAGGGCATGGGGTTTGATAATAAGATTATCGATAATTGAATTATTTATGCGGAAGACCCGGATAATGTGGGGATGCCGTAGAACAAGGGCATGGGGTTTGAACCGGGGTGGAGACGGCAACAGCCGACCGCCCCAATCACCCCGCTTGTCAGCAGGACCCATTAGATAAGGTTTCCTATAAGGTTTTCACGTGAATCAAAAAACCGCCCCGCATCTCATCAATAAAATTCACCGAATACTCTGGGGTTCGCTAAAACATTGATAAATAAACATCTTTCATCTCCAACCTAAAAACAAAAATAAGTATTTGAAAATAACATAGAAATCAGAGGGATTAATTCTTAAAAGAAAGTGTTATAATTAATACATGTGCATAATAATTTCAATCTTCCATTTATCATAATTTAATAAAATATGAAATTAATATAAAAATAATGTTGCTAACTCATACTCTTAGGAGAGAGTTAAGGAATGTATTAAATTTCAACGCAAACAGATGATGTAGACTTACTTTTAATTTTATAAGTGGGAAGGAAATTTGTAAATAGAACCAATGGTTTATTCTATTTCATAGAAATATTCAACAATTCTATTTCATAGAAATATTCAACAATTGACATAACATGGTTTGATAGTATGTCCCTCCAAATACTTTGATGGGTTCCATAAGCCTTTTTGGTTTTTAACTACATATTGTTAATGCAAGTTTGTGTCTTATATGTTGTTGAATTTTCATAATCACTTTTAGTTAAAGGATTTAAGCAATGCAAGTCAAGTGATCCACATCGCAGTTGGCATGTGTTGTCGGATGCTAACTTCGTCACATCTTAGACCAGTCATCGCTGTTGATACAACTTCAACAGGTTTCGACACGACATGACTTCGACAACTTCAGTACTGTGACATGTTCCGCACCTTTGACATGTTCAGCAACCTCACAATTCGTGACATCGGCATACAACGTCGACATGCGACCAACGAGTGTCGAACTTCGACAGACTGTCTCTCTGTCTTCCAGTCAACTGTGACAGTTGAACAGTTGAACCGTTCTAACTTCTTCTTTGTAACTGAACGTAACGGGAAGGCACCCAAGCGTCTCAGACTTCTTTATAAGCATGTAGACTATTGTAACATACATCTTATCTTGATCAATCTAGATCAGTTCGCATTTTTGCATATTGGTTGTGTGTATTTGTGTTATCTGTATTGCGTAATCCTGTTTTTGCTCAGTCTGTTTATTAAGCTTCTGCCATAACAGAGCTGACTCATTCAGTCGAACTGTTGTCCCCCTCGTGCTTCCTGGACACGATATAGATCATTGGTATTAGAGCGTATTCAGTTTTTCTTGCTTAAGTTTCGCGTATACACTTCTCTCGAAGTTACCTGACTTATGTCGGTTCAAACTCACTCGCAATCTTAGCAATCCAAGTAGACGCGATCTCCAAATATGACAGAAGAAAGAGATGATAGACATGTAGCCAACAAGACAACACAGCTTATTGAGCAAGCTCTAGCTCGACAACGAACTGAAATGTTCGCCTAGTTCAATGAGATTCTCTTGAGATTCACTTCAACATCCGGAGGATCCTCGACGAGAACTCACTCCGATAAAATCAGCCCCTTCAAAGTGCAAATGAATCTCAACATACCGAATCTTGAAGGAAAGATTGACACGAAATCCATCAACAATTGAGTACAACAACTGGAGTCTTATTACGCTGTAAATCAACTCTCTGAAGCTGAACAAGCACCATTGCGTCCTTAAAGATGTCAACCTCCATTCACCGCTAGTGGGAGAACCTCTCGACAAAGATGGAGAAAAACGGAGACCCCATCGACACATGGGATAAATTCGTCAAACACATCCAGAAGGAATTTTACCCGTTGAAATACCTCAAGCAACAGTATAAGAAGTGGCAGCATCTAAGGCAATGGAAAGACCAATCAGTACAGAGTTACACTGACGAGTTCTACTGACTCATGGCAAGACTTGGCGTCCATGAAGAAGAGAAATTGCTTGTTCTGAAATATACCAGTGGATTGTCTCAGTACATCCAGCAGGAGATGGAATTTTTTATTGTTAATATGCTTGCAGATGCTTTCCACTACACCAACAAACTGGAAACCAAGCAGAAAGGAAAAGCACGTTTCACGACAAAGCCAACATCAGGAACACCACCCGATAAGAAGACACCAGCTGACTACGAAAAGTCGAGATATTCTCAGCCAACACCGCCAAAGCCTGACAATGATAAGAAGTCTTTTCATAAGAAGGAACGTAGCAAACAACCGCCGACCGAGAAATGGTGTGATTACCACCACTCATCTTGGCATGATATGTCTTAATGTAAAACTCGGAAGACATTTTTGGCAAAAGTGTCAACCTCCGACGCGTTTGACAAGACGGTGGAAGAATCTAATCCAGATGCGACGACCCTTTTGACCTCGACAACTCAGGCAGCCTCGACTATTATCAATGAGGAGGAATGAGAGCGTTGTTCCATACACGAATATCGGTCCAGGGAAACTCATTGCATCTGATTGTGGACAATGGGAGCCAAAAGAACTTCGTTTCTGAAGAATTGGTGAAGAAATTAGGTCTTATTACCACTCCGCATCCCCAGCCTTACAACATCGGTTGGATGAAGGATGGACAAGAACTATGGATCACTCAACAATGCAAACTCACCTACTTCATAAAGCCTTTTGAAGATGAAGTACTATGTGACGTGGCACCACTCTCCGTAGTCGACGCCTTATTTGGGAGTCCTTACCTCTGGGATAGACATGGAATTTATCAGTCACGGCCTTAGAAGGTGATTGTCAGAATCCGAAATCGATGTTTCAGCATACCAGAGCGTCAACCTACACCGACGGTTGCATTGATATCTTCCAAATAGATAAGGAAGCTCATCAATCATGCTTAGAAATTTCCATTAATCATGATCAAGCCACAGCATTCTAAGAAGACTGCAGCAACGAGTCGAGTCATCGACCAATGCATCCCTCGACAGAAGCAGAAAGTTGATCATATTCTCGATGAGTACCAGAACCTCTTTCAAGCTCCAGATGGAGTACCTCAGCATTTCCAGGTAAAACACTCCATTAAACTTGTTCCTAATTCTTCTTTTCCTAACGCATCTGTTTACAGAAGATCCATTCTCGAAAATGAAGAGATTCGTAGACAAACCCAAGAGTTAATAGACAAAGGTCATATCCGACCCAGCTGCTCTCCTTGTGGAAGTCCAGTCGTCCTAGTTCCAAAGAAATATGGGACTTGGCGCATGTGCATCAACTATAGAGCTCTCAACAAAATATCAGTGAAGAATCGGTACCCTCTACCGCGGATAGATGAGCTTATCGACTGTCTGAAAGGTGTTAAATTCTTTACTAAGCTCGACCTCAAGTCGAGATACCATCAGATTCCAATCGAGCCCTCAGATGTGTGGAAAACTGCTTTCAAGACCAAGGAAGGGTTGTTCGAATGGTTAGTTATGCCTTTCGGCTTAACCAACGCACCTGCGACCTTCATGTGACATATGGATAACCTTCTCCGACCTTTCATCAGCAAATGGGTTATTGTCTATCTCGATGACATATTGATTTTCAGTCGATCATGGGAAGAACATGTCGGACATCTTCGACAAGTCCTCAACACTCTCCAGCAACATCGGCTCTATTTGAACATGGACAAGTGCAATTTTGCGATGACCAGCATCAAATATTTGGGGTATGTAATTAACTCTGTAGGCATTCACGTCGATCCAAACAAAGTAGATATCCTCAAAGATTGGCCCATTCCTAGAAGCATTCAAGAACTAAGAAGTTTTTTTGGTTTGGTGAATTTCTATCGACGATTCATACTTGGCTTCAGTCACATAGCCTGGCCCTTGAATCAGTTGACGAAAGGAAACGGGAAAACTGTCTTTCAGTGGACAGAAACACATCAAGCAGCTTTTGAACAACTCAAACACAGGCTCTGCACTGCACCAGTACTTGTGTTACCTGATTTGCATCAGCCCTTTGAGATTGAGATGGACGCATCGGACTATGCCTTGGGTGCAGTGATCACTCAGTCTGGTCACCCAATCACTTTTCATTCTGATACTTTTAACGATATGGTTAGAAGAAACTTGACGTACGAAAAAGAACTGTACGCCATTGTGCAAGCTCTCAAGCAATGTAGGCATTATATCCTTGCTAAGGAAATGGTCATTCTCACTAATCACAAGCCTCTACAGTTCGCTCTGACACAATCAAAGTTGTAGACAAACCGACAACTCAAGTGGATTAATTACCTACATCAATTTGAATTGGTGATTAAGTATTGAAAAGGCAAGGCTAATGCCACTGCAGATTGCCTCAGTCGACCACCCATTACTCTCCTTTTGACAGTGATGAGTATGCAGGATTACGACATGACCACTTGGCAACAATTGTATGAGGACGATAATGACTTCTTAGCAGTCTACCGACAGTTACAGACTAACAAGTCGTCGACCTCAGACTCCGAATACTTCCTAAAAGATAACTTGCTATACAATCTTGGACAACTTTGTGTACCGACCAGTGAGCAACAACAGTTGCTCATTTGGGACGCGCACTACAGCAAGACCGCAGGACACTTTGGAGTAGTAAAGACAATTACTATTCTGCAGAAGTATTTCTTCTGGCCTACACTTAAATTTAACGTCAACAAGTACATTCAATCATGCATGGTTTGTGCCATTGCTAAGCCACCTAATCGACGACAGGGATTGTACACACCTCTGCCAGTTCCTAGTTGACCTTGGGAATCCATTTCTATGGACTACTTGATGGGTTATCCTACTACCAAACATCAGCATGACGCGATATTAGTAGTAGTCGACCGATTTTCCAAGATGGCCATTCTCATACCATGTAAGAAGACCACAACAGCGCATCAAACTGCTCAGCTCTTCTTTACACATGTTTGGAAACACTTTGGTTTACCCACAACCATCATTTTCGACCGAGATGCCATATTTGTCAGCATCTTTTGGAAGACCCTCTGGCAACAGCTAGACATGGGACTCTCATTATCAACTGCTTTCCATCCTCAAACCGAGGGACATACAAAAGTTGTGAATCGCTTGGTAGTACAACTGCTTCGCATGTACAATCACCAGCATCGACGCACATGGGATGAAAGTATTCCATACATTCAGCACATCTACAATCGTGTTCAACACAGCTCTACAGGCAAGAGTCCCTTTGAAGTCTGTTATGGATTTCAACCCTCGGCGCCTATCGACTTGATCAGCTCCTCGACACAGCCAAACTCCGACACAGATCACAGTCAGCGAGAAGTTGATAAAGCAGTCAAGTTTAGAGAATAGATTTGCGACATTCAGCAACAAGAATAGGATATGTTGCATAAAGCAAACGAGAAAGCTAAGCACCGACACGACAAGCATCGCATTCCTCATACATTTCGCATTGGGGATAAGGTCTGGCTACATCTTAAGAAGGAGCGCTTCATAGGTCCTTTCAAGAAGTTAAAACCTTTGCGATATGGCCCATATCGTATTCTTCGATAGATTGGCGAGAACGCTTTCCAGGTCGACATTCCTGCTTGCTTGGGTCTGCATCCAGTATTTAATGTGGATCTACTTCGACCATACCATGCACCCTTGTTGGAACATAATGATTTCTCAATAGCAGAACCCGAAGACATCCATCTAGATGTTCAGGAGCCTCTTCCTTGCAACACCATTGTGGGACGACAGGTACGACTTACGAGGACGAACACAATTCCCTTATTTCAGGTTCCCAAAGCTGGCTAAATCCCATCTCAAGGAAAGTGGTACTCTGCTACTGAAGTGATCGAAAATTTTCCTCACCTTCACGAGCAAACAATGGGGTCCATTGTTTCTTAAGGAAGGAGGTCTAATCCACATCACAGTTGGCATGTGTTGTCGGATGCTAACTTCGACACATCTTAGACCAGTCATCACTGTTGATACAACTTCAACAAGTTTCGACATGACATGACTTCGACAACTTCAGTACTACGACATGGTCCGCACCTTCGACATGTTCAGCAACCTCACAGTTCGCGACATCGGCATACAACGTTGACATGCGACCAGTGACTATCGAACTTCGACAAACTGACTCTCTGTCTTCCAGTCGACTGTAACGGTTGAACAATTGAACCGTTCTAACTTCTTCTTTGTAACTGAACGTAATGGGCAAGCACCCAAGCGTCTCAGACTTCTTTATAAGCATGTAGATTATTGTAACATACATCTTATCTTGATCAATCTAGATCAGTTCGCATCCCTACATATTGTCTGTGTGTATTTGTGTTATTTGTATTGTGTAATCCTATTTTTGCTCAATCTGTTTATTAAGCTTCCACCATAACAGAGCTGACTCATTCAGTCAAACTGTTGTCCCCCTCATGCTTCCTGGACATGATACAGATCATCAAGTTTTAACAATAAGTTATTGTATTCTTAGTAGAATTTATGTGTGTTTTATTCTTCAAAATTTTGTTTGCTCTGTATTAAATGGATGGATATGTTTATTAACCAATGAAGTAGAGATTAGTAGTGTTTTTATTAAAAAAACTGGTTGGTCACACTCTATATTTCATTTTAATCTTTTTCCTTAAAGCTTAACTTCTCACATCTAGAAGTGCATGTAATATCAAATTTAGCCTCCACAACCCTGTGAGTATGGATGCTCTAAAATGATTTCTCTAGAATGCATGATGTTGTAAAGTGTCCAAACTTCTTGTAGAGGACACATTCAACTCTTATTGAGACTGTTTCTATACTTGTTGAGGTATATACAAAGGAATTTACTCAATAGGTATACTCTTTCTATCCTTTCTATTTGGTTTTAGTTGAAAAATTGACCACCATTGTTGCAATCTAATATTTTAATGATAACCATTTAATTCAAGAAAAGTGATTGAAACACTTTAAAGTTTGCTTCTTTACTTGATTAAACACACATATGCAAATATCCCAGTCCCGTGCAATTGATATGTGCATGGTACTCCTATGTTGTTCTATTGACCCAATTCAAGGATGTGTGATCAATGTGAAACATGATACTTTCAATTTGGCTTAATAGACATCTTCTTGGTTTGAGTGCCATGCAGGTTTCAAATATTGATAAATCATCTTATGCCTATGCTCCATGATTGGAGATGGCTTTGGGGAGTCTTTAGTGCTTGGTGAAATTAATATGCCCAAGTAAAATACATAAATAAAGAGAGACATTAGAATATGCCAGATAAGACAACCTTTGTTGCATTATTTCCTCCAAAGTGACAAAATTTTTGAAACTGCCATAACTTGTAGGTGGTTTGCACTTTGAAATTAATTATTTTTTGTCTCTTGTAAAATAAAAGTTTTGTCTATGTATGTGAAAGCGAATTTTGAGTTGGAAGCTTGTTCTCCTATTTTTTTAACCAGTCCTTGAGCTTATAAACATAAAAGCCAAAAGAAGTAAGAAAAGTCAAGCATTGTTGCTTTACTTAGTTTTTATTACTAGAATACGCTGTGAGGCCACATTCCATTTTTAGTTTTTATTAAGGATGCATATCTCCAAGCAAATTGACCCAAAATTCATCTATTCCCAAATTTTGTTTATGGAAACTAAATTGTATGATTGCTCAAGTGAATTAACAGTAAAAACACATGTTAGTTGTAGCTTAGGCTTTCTCTACGTCTACAGATTTGGTTGTTTTTATTTCATTATCTAACCATATAATTCAGGGAAATCTAGGCTAATGACATTTTGAAACTTCGATCAAGGAAATTTTTTGTTGTACACATGTCGAGCATAGTTTACATGTAATTTGCTAGCTTTATTATTACATTATGAAATTAAGTATGTTTCGCATATGTCTTCAGATCTTTTGGATCATTCTTTGTTAGATTGAAGTGGCATAATGGATTGTGTTTGTAAAATGCCTTGCTTGTTCACGAGTTTAGTTCTTCTTCACCATAAATCAAATTGGGAGTTCGATAAAGGGTTGTTAGAATGTCCGTGAACCCTCTGTCTATCACTATAAATGGGCTTGTAACCATTATGAACAAAAATTGACAAAACTGTTGCAGCCTATGGAATGCTAAAGGAGGGCCATTAAACTAACCCCAAAGTTAAATGAACACTTTAGCGGTAAAATATTGCTTGGGACTCATCTTGGTGGAAAGAATTGCCAAGAGTTTTTATGGAATGCCTCACCAAAAAACATTATATTTTATTGTTTGTCATTATTGGGTTAATATTTCATATTGTGCATTGTATGATAAAGTATGTTAAAAGTTACATTTAATTCCATGCATATTTAGGGATGTATTGACTAATATGTTATAATTGAATTTGGGTTGTATCGTATGCTATGATGTCATTTTCATTTTTCTTTACATTGATGCAAATTAGGGTATATTTGTGAACTCATGTAAGATAGGTTTTGAGACTCTTGTCGTTTATATGAGGGTTATGTTACAATATCACCTAACCCTATGTATGACACAAATCTAAGGCAAGACACAACCACCAATTTTATTTAGCAATTATAAAATAAGATGAAAGAAACTTCATATTTGAAGCAAATAAGAAACAACCATGATACACTTCATTATAAGAAAACTAAATTGTCATTAACCAAAATTAGATAGCCTTTTCAAGAATGTGAATAGCTTCCATGTCAACTTATCACATGTGGTTCTTTTCTTGGGAGTTGGGTATATAATGAAATGGTCCATGACATTTTCTTGGTTGATACTCTTTAAAACCCAATGTTCATATACTTTTTTATGAGTATGCAGTTAAGGAATGGAAGGAATTTAACAAATCTCAAAATTTTGGTGCTTCATGGACTTGCTATAAGGCTAGGTTGGGAAAAATTTGGCCTATGCACGTTTTGGAAGTGTTTTCCCTAAAACACCAATTCGATTTTACTTTTCCCTTTTTAGCCATTTCACCCTCCAACAACAACCTATCAGCGTATTATTGCACCTTTTTGGGGCAATTGCTAGTTTATTAATATTTGCATGAATCTAAGCAGGTCTAGAATTTCATGTCACACAGGACGTGTCACGTATTTGACACAAATGTTAAATAAAAGGAGTTGTCTACAAGTGCGACGATTTCGCCCAGACGGTCAAATTGCCTGGTGGTCATCGACCGCCCTCCAACGACGAGAAACTACTCCTGCGAAGAATTTGGATCCCAGTCTCTGACATCCAATAAGGGATGATCTCAACGTGGGCCCTCTCCTATGCTCCCTTCGTCAACGTAAACTTCGAACATGAGTAAATGCAGGCGGGCGGGTTTGGTGAATTCCTCCTGCTCCCAATTCGAATGCTCATTCCCCGCCAAACCTTGCGCAAACCCATACCACCCGCACTTGTAGACAAATCGTTTGGAGATTCATTAGACGTTCCAATTTTCTTCCTAGGTCACCTTCCTCCTCTACTTTTAATTTGAATTTGAACTTGAAGAAGAAGCAACAGCGATCATCACCAACATTTTCATCTGCATCCACTGCTACTCTGAATGCCAATATGATGAATGTGAAGCTAAAGGCTTTATGTAGCGAGGTTTGTGTGAAAGAGGCATTGCATTTGATGAGGTTGCAACCTAGTATTCTGGTAGAGTGTAGTACATATGCTTATATTTTACAGTTGTGTGCTAATATTGAATCGTTGGTAGAGGGCATGCAAGTCCATTCCTACATTTGTGACAATGAAGTTGAAAAAAATCTGTTTATAGCAACCCATTTGGTGAGCATGTATGCCAAGTGTGGTAGCCTGGAGAATGCATGTCTCGTTTTCGATAAAATGCACACACGAAATGTTTTCATATGGAATTCCATGATCAGAGGATATGCCTGGAATGGGCCCTTTGAAGAGGCTCTCACACTTTTCGATCAAATGTTGCAGCAAGAGGCATGCATAGTCATAGAGCCTGATAATATCATCTTTTCACTTCATTAAAGGAATTTGCTACCTTATCGACTCTCCAACAAGTGAAGGAGATTCATTTTCATATTGTTAGAAAAGGATTTGAGATTGATGTTGTTGTGGGCATGACACTCCTGGACATGTATAAAAAATGTGAAAGTATAGACAATGCACGCTATGTGTTTGACGAAATGCCAAAAAGAAATATCGTTTCATGGAGCGCAATAATAGAAGGGTACGTTCATAATAGAATTCCTAGCGAGTCCTTGTCACTATTCCATCAAATGCAGCTAGAAGGTTTCCAACCCAATTCAATTGCCTTGGTGATAGTGCCCTTAGTGAGTGCAAACTTAGCTTCTTTGCAAGAGGGTAAGAGAACCCATGCTTATATAATTACAAGTGGATTTGAATTTGATATCTCTATGGGGAACACCCTTATATATATGTATTTCAAGTGTGAGAGATTAGAGATTGCACACCAAGTCTTTCAAAAAATGCCCAAAAGAAATGTGGTCTCATGGACCGCTGTGATTTCTGGGTATGCAAAGCACAGACTTTTAGATGAGGCATTGACCCTCTTTCATCAAATGCAACTTGTAGGTGTAAAAACCAACTCTATTAATACGTTGAGCATACTCCCAGCATTCTCTCATTCAATATCTTGGTTGCATTGTCAGGGCATCCATTCTTATCTAATCAAGAGTGGATTGGAGTCATATAGATATGTCAACAACACCCTTATAGATGTGTATGCCAAATTTGGAAGCTTACGTATTGCACGCCACGTTTTTTATCAAATGTCTAACATATATGTAGTATCATGGAATACAATGCTTGCCAATTATGCCCATGATGGGGACCTCGAGGAGGTCATGTGTCTCTTTAAATTGATGCACTTGGGGAATGTAAAACCCAACTCAGTAACTGTAAGCAGTGTGCTTCCAATATGTGCCCTTTTAGGAGCTCTGTAATATGGGAAATTGTTGTACATGATTACATAATTAGAAGTGGGTATGATTCAGATGTTTCTATAGGAAATGATCTAGAAATTTTTCTTTCTACGAAGTCTTTCTAACCTCGGTACCCATATAAACCTTGCAATTTGGAAACCTTCTAGCCTACATAAGTGCTATATTAAGAATTCAAAAAAAAAGTATATAAAACTACAAGGAGGCCCAAAACCAGAATTCAGTAGCGCTAAGGAAGCATCTAATATTCAATCTTGCAAAACGACCGAGAGAAATAGACCAGCTAAATGGATCAGGCAAGAAATTTCACATAATGAGAATCACAAAAGAAAATTTCAAGATTTCCACTTCCTGTATGTGTTATAATTAACAAATGTATATTATGGTTGGAATCAAGATAAACATCCCTAAAGGTTTATACTAGCTTTAACAAAACAAATTTCAAATTTCTCACCGTCAAAGGAAGTTATTATGCTAGGAATGCTCTGCTGAACTATGGCATGGAATGCCATCGAAAAACTAAATTTAAGATTAATTAAATCCAATTACATATATATAAAAATTCAAATATAGCAATGATATTTGAGAGCACCAAAGCAACCAGAGCAACAGAGAAATTTTCCAAAAAACAGGAAAGTTCTCAGATTTGTCCAACATTACGAAACTGACTTCTGTAAATGTTGTACATGGTTTCAGAACTGAGTTAAAAAAATTCATACACAAAATTAATATGTATTCCAATGACAAGTATCTACAAATGACCAATTTTAAATACATAAACTAGCATACTATATTTCTGATTGAAGCATGTGAGGTGCTTTCACAGTGCAATGTAGGGTATTTAAAGTGATTGATGTATAACCCATCTCTCATGAGTGTCATTTAATTGTGACCATTTTCTTATGAGTTTGATTAGTCCACTTAGAACTCATTGCATCAGGTGATTCTTATAGGGCTGAAGAAGTGAGTTTGAGACCGCTGAAACGAATCACTTAGTGTCAATCATCACCTCGATACTTGCACTCGGTAACTAGCACTACCTAGGAGGGTCGCCCATTCCAAGACCATTGGCTCAAGCATGTTTAACCATAGATTTACCCCCCTCTTTTCAAGTACACTAAGCTTTCTACTCCATCTCCCATGAGCGTAATTTAGCAATAACCAATTTCTCATGAGTTTGAAACTTTGAATAGTCCACTTATCTCTCATTGTATTGGGAGATGCTTACATGGCTAGAGAAGGGGATTGAAATTGATGAAATGAATAAACACATGATTAGCAAGACTTCCTAGGAAGGTCACCCATTCAAAGGACCCTCCGACACAAATGTGCTTAACCATGGGGTTTTTTCCATACTTAAGCCCATCAGTTTCTAGTCCATTTGAAAAACCTTAGAAAGTATTGTGCCTTACAAACTATTTCTTTATAGTCTCATACTTTTATTTAAGCATGTGAGGGGCTTCGACATAGTACTATATATGAAATTACAAATATGAGATTAAAATAAATTACATAGCATAGATGCTCGAGGCCTTCATTCATAAAGTCATAATAGTCCCAGATGAGATCCATAAAAAAGAAACAGTTCTTCGACTGCTTCCTTTTCCTAACTAAAATGTTTTGAAAATGATTGTCCAAAATTTCAATTCAGATACAAAATCCCAAACTTGTATATCAACAAAAAGAAACAGAGAAAAATCAGAGAAAATAACATTAAGGATCATGGAGTGAGGACTTTGTTGATAAGTTAATTTAGTTTGCATGGCAATGTGATGTGGAAAATATATATTATTATTCCACAATTTCCTTACGAAGCTCATTTTTAGGTTGAACTTATTTTAGTTGTTAATCTTGTTTCAGTGGTACTTCACACGTTTTGGCACTTCTCTATTGCTTAACAATCATTTCATGGAAATCTAAATAAAGTACCATACATAGTCTACGTTTTAGTCCCCAAATTTTTAACAGTTACACATGCATTGATTGTTTCATGCATTAGATCATGATATGAAACTGTTTTGAAGCATTTTCATTACATTGAAATTTGATACATGTTTCATTTCTAAGTTTCAAGCAAATTATAGTTTGATATAAGCCCATCTAGGGGATCTTCCTTGGGGATTCAGATTTAAATTATCTATCTTACTAACAGCTAGACCCAATTGACAGCTTTGTTGTTTGATCCTATACCAAAGGCTACTTTGAATACAATATCATGTGTTGTAGTCAAATAAAAGGATCCCAACATATCTACATCTGACTGTGGTTCCTTGACTTGCTCCCATCAAAGTATCTCCAGGATTTTGAGTACTCATATCTGGAAGTTTTAAAATTATTGGAGATTTAACATTTGCCCGCTTCAATATTTCTTCATATGCATATTTGACCTGGCGGCTTACCTAAATTGGAAATAACTCCTTTGTTTGGAATATTATTTTGTTTTTAGCTAACCATATTGCCCATGCAACTATAGAAAGCAAATCCTTGTGTTTTGAGGTTGCTCTATCTAAACACCAGATTTTGAAACACTCTGAAATGGATTCTCCTTCTCATTTCGACTCGACCTTAATTATTTTCATAAACTCATCCCACACTTCCTTGTGAAATGACAGTGTACTAATAAATGATCCATTGATTCCTCATTATTTATACATAGCACACTTCCACCTTGAACCTGCCTATGTGGATCCATCACTTTTGATGTTATATGCCATATCCCATCTTGTCTTCCCATGCTTATCCATGGAATGAATATTTTCAATCCATGAGGTTTGGAGTGGATGATTATCAATAGCCATAGTTGCTGATAAATTCAAGGTATCATAAGCAAATCACCCTTTGAGATAGCATGTTGGGTTTTGGTTAAAACTATGCATAAGTATAAACCGACCACATGTAACTAGAAGTATTTTATATACTTCCTTTGCTTGCGATGTATGAAATATTACTCTTTGGTGAATTCGGGGCACATCAATAAGTGGTAAACTTGTAGAGATTGTGTTGAAGATTGGAAAATTGATGGCCAGTATTACAAACAGCTGGAGATCAATGAGCTTGTATTGAATGCATTAGACAAAATTATTTGAAGAGAAGGTTTTCACTCCAGTGGACGGGTGCAGAGATGGAGTACCTAAATCCTTATATCGTATTAAGCATCTCCCCCTCGCCATTGTGGTTTTGAAGAGCTATTAAGTTTTTTTAATGCATATGTCAATTTGGTAAAGTTTACAGATCAGAGATGAATGAGTTTGAAAGAGGGTTAAAGCAAGGCCTATATGAACCCTTGCATCTTTTAAGAATAGAGAATAGGTCTATGAACCCTTGTCTATATTAATATTTTTCCATTTATATGTATGGATATTAAGTGTATATAAGGTATCCAAAACATTTAAGATGTCGAGGTTTTTTTTCCTCCAAAAATACTGCACACTTTCATTGTATTAAAATAAAACCACATTCACCCAAGCAAAATCCTTACATAAAAAAGCAGCAGCATATAATAACGCACGAGCCTTACAACAAAATACAAAATCATATAATACCGCATGTGTTAACACCTAAAAAGTGCTCACTAGCTCATTCCCTTACTCACATGACCCATTTGTCCACTTTTCCACCATCTGAGCCTCTGAAACCAACAAAAGGTCACCAAAAGACCTTAGTACACCCCTTTTTCCATTAAAAAATATTATTTTTCCAAGAAAATCATAAAAAACCCTCAAAAAGGGTCCAAATTCCCAAAAATATTAAAAAGGGAATTAAAATATTATTTTTATTCAAAAAAGGAAAAAGGAGGGAAAAGTACCTAAACCATGTTGGTCAATACCATTTGGTTTCCACAAAACCACAAATGGTATCTCCCACCACCAAAACCTATAAAAAGGTGGTAGGGGCTCCTCATTTCACATCCTTCCATTATCTCATCCTTATGCTGCTGAAATCTCCCCTGAGCACTTTTAGCCATTGAAGCAATCTTGGAGAAGGAGACCTCTTGGAGTTTGGAGCTACTCATCTTGGGAGTTGCTCAACATCAACCTTCACCATTGAAGGTAATATCGCAAGCACTTGCTTGCCCCCCATTTTTCAATACAAAAAATTATTTCTTATGTTTCTTGTTCTTGATTTTGAAATATTTAAATTATTTGCTTAGATTCTTGCTTAGATCCATGAATAATATTGTTTATTTATTTTATTGTTTTTATTTCTATTGAAACTGCTACTACTAGTTAGCAGGTGCCCATAGCACTAAGCTTGGTTGCAAAACCGGGCCAACAGTTCTTGGCGACTCCGCTTTGGTTTGAACTATAGATCTCTAGTTTTGCCTTTAATCTTAGTTTTTTATGAGTTTTTAACCTTTAGATACATAGATCTGCCATCTTAGACAGCAGATCCATTGCTGCTCTGAGATTTGGCCCCATAAACAGCCCGAAATTCTCAATTTTCGGGTTCGTTTTTCGGCATCCGCGTCCGGCTTCCGCCTCGCGGCTTTTTGCCAGACAGTCGCGCGGTCCATCGTGACTTTTCTGCGTTTTTCTGCGCGGTCCATCGTGGTTTCGCGCCCTGTTTCCGCGCGGTCCATCGCGGCTTCGCGGCCTTTTTCCGCGCGGTCCATCGCGACTGTGCGCCAGAAAGCCGCGCGGTCCATCGCGACTTTTGGCCCAAAACCCGCGCGGTCCATCGCGACTTTTAGCCCAAAACCTGCGCGGTCCATCGCGACTTTTAGCCCAAAACCCGCGCGGTCCATGTGATTTTCTGGCCGCGCAGCTCAATTTTCAAACGACCATATCTCCCTCTCCCGAACTCCGTTTGAAACGATTTTTTTTTTCAAATTGGGTGTTTTCGATCAAGGAATCCAAATATGCTATTATATTTAAGAAATTTTCCATAGAAATTTATCTAATATTGTATTTTAGTGTTATTTATCACTTCAGTTCACCCATTTTGGCTCATATTTTACAGTACTAAGATTCCAACATTGTTTACAGCCATAGGAACATTTTACTATTTAGAATGCACATGTGAAAGAAGTATTTTTAAAAATTTTCATCAAGTGAAAGAAAGACTCATTTTGCATTTTCATCTAGATTCAAATTTTTTCTTGTTTACTTCTTTAAAATCTTGCCCTTAGCAATTTTTCTTGAAACGAAGAAATCCATTTATTTCTTTTAAAAAGAAGTCTATTATTTGCTTTCATAAATCCAAAAAATCCATTATTTTTTGAGTTATTTTTTGAAAAGCATTTAAATTCCTTTTAGTGAAAAGTCATAAATATTTGCTTTTTTATTTTCGAAAAATCCTTTATTTTTTGAAAGTTTCATGTAAAGCATTTAATTCTTTTCAAGTTCAGTTTACAACACCTCGCGTGCACTCACACGATCACTTAATTGAACTAAGCCTTAAAACGTACCTTAATTTGAACACACTTTTAACCCCACTTGGGGAACACTAAAAGAATTCTTGTAGCTAGGTAGTATTGGGGGGATAGGTGTTCCAATAACACCCCTCAGTTCTTACATCTGAGACATAGAAGTTGTCCAATTAGGGAGCTAAAATCTCTTAGTACTTTTTGGCGCGGTCACAACCGGTTTGTGGGAAGGCCTCTCCCTTAGGAGGGTTGAAGTCGCGAGGATGGTTCCGGAAGCCTGAGTGGGATACCGAAACCCATTCAGTAACCGAAGGGCTACCATTCGCAGTTCTCGGGATATCCCTGTATTGGGATATTGCGATCAAAGGACCAAACGGCAGATTTACCTTTTCTCGACGCGTCATGAACGGAGTATCCTAGTAGCCTGTCTTTAGGATTGATTACCCGGTGTCCCTCCCGGTAGGGGGATATCTAGCCGTTGTCTCAACATTCATATTGTCTGACTTGGATTTCATCACCTTGCAGAGGATATCGTCTGTTTGAGTCACAATACTTTTAGATTAGGTGTTTGCATGATTTCAACCTACCTGTGGTCTAGTTACACCTATTTTTTCTAGGAGCCGTTTGCATGTTGGTATTCTGACCAGTTGTTGCATTCCTCCACTTATTGTAGCACAGCTGCTAGAATAAGTGCCCTTTTTGAGGATTGATTTTTTGGCCTGAGAGCCTTCTTTTTTCACTCCCCTTCTTGCACCCTTGGTTGCATAAGGGTTTTGAGTCTTTTATATTATATCACCACCTGATACTTAAACAAATTTTTTATACAACAACATATTCTCACCATTGAGAATTTTAGACGCTCTCGCCGTCTACAGGGCGAACTCCCAGAGTTTAGTCCACTTGGCTCTCAGGACAATGCTAGAGATCATTTCTCGCTCTCACGCCTAGATTTTTCGGGCATTTTTTCCACGCCCCCTCGTCGCCTCGGTTTGCGTGCCACATTGGCCGTTCTCCGTTTTCGATGTGTCTTATATGGCCGGATTCAGTTTTCCGCGCTCGTGACGATGCTTGAGATCATTTCTCGCTCTCACCTTTAGATTTTTCGGGCATTTTTTCCCATGCCCCCCTCGTCACCTCGGTTTGCGTGCCACATCGGCCGTTCTCCATTTTCGATGTGTCTTATATGGCCGGATTCAGTTTTCCGCGCTCGTGACGATGCTTGAGATCATCTCTCACTCTCACCTTTAGATTTTCTGGGCATTTTTTCCCATGCCCCCCTCGTCACCTCGGTTTGCGTGCCACATCGGCCGTTCTCCGTTTTCTATGTGTCTTATATGGCCGGATTCAGTTTTCCGCGCTCGTGATGATGCTTGAGATCATCTCTCGCTCTCACCTTTAGATTTTTTCGGGCATTTTTTCCATCGGCCCCCCCCTCGTCGCCTCGGTTTGCGTGCCACATCGACTGTTCTCCGTTTTCGACGTGCCTTATATGGCCGGATTCAGTTTTCCGTGCTCGTGATGATGCTTGAGACCATTTCTCGCTCTCACCTTTAGATTTTTCGGGCATCTTTTCCACGCCCCCTTGTCACCTCGGTTTGCGTGCCACATCGGCCGTTCTCCATTTTCGATGTGTCTTATATCGCCGGATTCAGTTTTCCGTGCTCGTAATGATGCTTGAGACCATTTCTCGCTCTCACCTTTATATTTTTCGGGCATTTTTTCCACGCCCCCTCATCACCTCGGTTTGCGTGCCACATCGGCCGTTCTCCGTTTTCGACAATCCTTATGTCACCGGATCCAGTTTTCCGCGCTGATGACGATGCTTGAGACCTTTCCTCGCCCTCATCAATCCATTTTTGTTCAGTATAATTTTATCCCTTTTTCGGGCCGAGCAACCCCTCTTTACGAAAAAGGCACTTAGGGAGTTTCTGTTAAGCTCTTTTCTGACTCCTAAAACAATGAAAAGATCGCCGAGCAATCTTGCTTCCTTTCATGCTCGCTAAACGTATCTGAAAGGGCGTCTACCTGGTATAAGTTTACCCCTTTTCCGGACCTCGTAGACTAATTACGAAAAAGGTATACTCTAGTCACATCGGCTAGAAGAGTTCTCCATCCGCATCATTTTATGCTTTTTCGGGCCTTGGAGACTAAACTCACGAAAAAGAAACACCAGTAGAGTCCACTTACCGCTTTCAGACTCTCTAAAAGCAACCATGAGCATGAGCCGTCCTGGGCTCACAAAATCCACAGGATCGTACCATTTCAGAGCACACTTTTATCCCTTCTTGGAGCTCATTAAAACTACGAAGAAGGAATCAATGGTGCCTCTTGGCGCCACGACAGATCACATCTACTCATATGGCAGCTTCCCCATTTTGGTCGCCTTTGTTCAGAGTATTCTGCAGTATATCACCTTGATAATACCTCGACAGCACCTATCAGCTCGTCCTCCCCCCCAGATTTAATATATACCATTCAGTCATAGCAATGATCCCCACACCTACAAGTCAGTTCCCTACGCTGCCAGGTCAACCATGTCATCATGCTCTGAACAAAGGAAGTTTGAGTCTACCCATTTTTTGACCCAGTTATTTCCCTTCCCCAAAAGTATGTCAGTCCTACCATCAGTACTACATCACTTCAGTTCTACACCTCGTACTCCTATCAAGGAAACATCATTGCCTTGTTAGGTGCTGGTCTCCCTCTGTCGACGACAACTACATTGATTCCAGAGGATAGACCTAGAGGTCCCTGTGTCTTGGACTCATTACCATTTATGATGAGTGCCTACGAATCATTTCGAGAGGAATCCTCAGTGCCTCTCCGAATGGTTGTTTCTCACATGCTCGACTTCAACACCTTGATCGCATCGTTGAGACTCGCACAGGGGATTGGTCCGTTCAGTTATTAGTCGAAGACCCCGGATACCACCTGACTCCTCCACATTGGAGAGTCAAACTATGGATACAACCAGTTACATTTTTTCTATAGATTTTCGGGTTGCGTATGGCGACAGTATTCAGATGTACCCCAGTTTCATACTCCCTTGAGTATACAGGTACATTATTTCTCAGAGATGACTCATAGTCTTTGAGTCCCTGCAGATGTTGGACACCTTCAGTTTCAGCAGTTCTACAGTTATTCCAGTGTATAAATTATTGAGATCAGTCATGATCATGAGTATATCCCACAATCATGTCCCCTCTGGACCATTATGATGTACCAGTATATTTCTTTACGTATTAGATCCCCCTTCTTGGGACTAATTGTTTTGTATATGTCTTGATACGAGCATGGGAATGCCCGCCTCGTCCTTTATCAGAGATTATACCTCATTCATATTGAGGCCATGTAATATTTTTTGTTTTTGCAGCTTCCAAGGGCCGTGGCTCCAGTCTCCAACCGGTCTCTTCTCTCCCCTAAACCCCAGAAAAAAGGACAAAAGAACTATGATGTCTATCGGCCATACGATGAGCTCCTGCCCTCACACATCAGGGGGCAATCTGTTAACACCTAAAAAGTGCTCACTAGCTCATTCCCTTACTCACATGACCCATTTGTCCACTTTTCCACCATCTGAGCCTCTGAAACCAACAAAAGGTCACCAAAAGACCTTAGTACAACCCCTTTTTCCATTAAAAAAGATTATTTTTCCAAGAAAATCATAAAAAACCCTCAAAAAGGGTCCAAATTCCCAAAAATATTAAAAAGGGAATTAAAATATTATTTTTATTCAAAAAAGGAAAAAGGAGGGAAAAGTACCTAAACCATGTTGGTCAATACCATTTGGTTTCCACAAAACCACAAATGGTATCTCCCACCACCAAAACCTATAAAAAGGTGGTAGGGGCTCCTCATTTCACATCCTTCCATTATCTCATCCTTATGCTGCTGAAATCTCCCCTGAGCACTTTTAGCCATTGAAGCAATCTTGGAGAAGGAGACCTCTTGGAGTTTGGAGCTACTCATCTTGGGAGTTGCTCAACATCAACCTTCACCATTGAAGGTAATATCGCAAGCACTTGCTTGCCCCCCATTTTTCAATACAAAAAATTATTTCTTATGTTTCTTGTTCTTGATTTTGAAATATTTAAATTATTTGCTTAGATTCTTGCTTAGATCCATGAATAATATTGTTTATTTAGTTTATTGTTTTTATTTCTATTGAAACTGCTGCTACTAGTTAGCAGGTGCCCATAGCACTAAGCTTGGTTGCAAAACCGGGCCAACAGCATGGATCATACAAAACAATCATTTGACTATACCCAACAACATATAGATTCCTAAACAACAATCTATATCCAAAAACAGTTAACCCACTACCTTGATCCCTTCCCTTAATAATTGCATAAAAAAGAAGAAATCCTCAAAAGCACCAAGACTTGGATCCTTGAGACATCAATTAAAAACAATTGGAAAAGAACCACAACTATCCATATGAGGGCTAATACATTGAGGGCATCCCCAAGCCCCTGTAAATAATACAAAACTAACATCAAGTGGTGTTGAGATATTGTAACTTCAAAGAATATTATATTTGTACTTTATTATTTCGGAGATGTTTCATTCCTCCGTGAAGATCTTATTGTATATCCGGAGATGTGTATTCCTCCGTCGGAATATGGTAACTCGGGTTATTAGACTTCCCTAGTGGGGGTCGGCCCTATATGTGTTATGTGGGTCAAAGGGTTATTAGACCACCCTAGAGGGGTCGGCCCAGTCAGTTGTAGTGGGGTATTTAACCCATTGGTTAAATACGAGCCTACGTGTACCTGTGTAAAATACATGTCAATGTAGTGTATAAATAGAGGAGGTGTGTTCCTCATTTGACACACACACTCACTTGAGGATAGCGCACTTGTGGAGGAGAGGTCTGCTATTGTGGAGGAGGAGATCATGTATCAGGGTTTCATCTTTGTATATTGCTGGTCATCTATATTGAGGAAGCTTTGCTGGGTTTTCTACCCCATGAGGGTTTCCCAGGATAAATCTCTGTCTCTTGTGTTTATGTTGTGCTTGTTGTTTCTTCAGTGATCCTGTATATGCTATTATTGTGAAATGGAATGTAATGCTGCTATTTTCTGTCTTAGCATATTAAATCTTAACATGGTATCAGAGCTAACCTGAAGGAAGACAAGGTATGGCACTAACGACACTTGCTTTACTTACGACAATTTGAAGGTTAGGGTTTTACATAGCAAAAACCAGTCATCGTAGCACTTTCGCTATAAATCCGTTTGGGCGAAGTTTTCGGATCTGAAATTGTTATAGGACGAATATTAAATCTCTAGGTGCCTTGTGTCCAAAGGAAAACCTCTAATTCGTTGTACTTTGTGATTTATGATCTGTACAATATAGGGTTTCTGCCTCTTCCAGATCTGAGTCAAAATCAGGTGACCTTAGGAAAAAGGTCATAACTTGGGCTAGGAAGCTCCAAATGAAATTTCATAAAAAGTGACAGGTAGTACACAGACTGTACTATCTCATGAAACTTTTTCAGAGGCCGAAGGTGAACCAGTGACACGTGGCACGCCGTACAAGTGCGCTCTCTTGTTTTATCCCATAAACAGGTCACGTTGCGACACTTGGCATAACTCTCTCTCAGAGAGTCCAATTGAGGTCAGACATGTCAACATGGAAATATAACAGGTCGAGCTATCTCAGGAAAAGTTTTCATAGGCCGAAGTTCAAACAGTGACACGTGGCATGCTGTACAAGTTCGATCTCCTGTTTTATCCCATAAACAGGTCACGTTGCGACACTTGGCATAACTTTCTCTCAGAAAACCCAATTGAGGTCAGACCTGTCAGGATGGAAAGATGAAAGGTCAGGCTACTGCAGAAAAAGGGTTTCAGACCCTGTGGAGCAAAAATTTCATATTTATAGCAGAAACAATCAGGTGCATATTTCTGTCAAAACAGAATTATTTTTGGAGCACCTTTATTCATGGCTTCCGGAATTTAGGGTTTCGGAGAAAGTTAGAATTTTTGGAATCAGAGTCCACGGCTGAATGCTACTCAGGAAAATCAAAATTTAGAGACCAAGATCGAATTTTTTGGTTGGGTGGAAGACCGGGCTTGATCAAACCCCAGTTCGGGATTTTGATCGGAAAGATGGAAAATTAGGGCTTCAGCAAAAGTTGGAATTTTTGAAGTCTGTAACCACGGCTGGAAGCTCCTAAGAAAAATAAGAGTTTAGAGCCTTGGATCGAACCTTTTGTTTGGGCAGAAGGGTGGGCTTCATCAAACCCTAGTTCAGGATCCTGTCCAGAAGATCCAGAAGTTTCAAAGGCAATTTTGAGGGGTCAAATTTTGGAGATTCCAAAATTGAAGTATGCCAGTTTGATCAGCTCAGCAAGACATATTCTTTCATCCATTCAGAAGTATGAAAGTCAAAGTTTGAATCTTTAGGGTTTCTCTAGCAAACCCTAATCAATCTCCAGATCAAGTTTCAGGGGGAGTTGAGGCTAAGGCCTTACATAAGAAGACTACAAGAAGTCTCGACAGGTATGACTTAAGGAGGTTCAGGTATGTCTTGAAATCTAATTCTTGATTAAGTTCATGATGTGTTTGTCTTCATATTATTTACTAGTACAATCTTGATTAATGTTAGAATTGTCTTATCACCCTAGTAACAATATGAATGATCAAAGACATTCACTGATTAGGGCTATATGATTGTACTAATGCATTATGATGTTGTGTGAGGTTGATGTTGTCTGCTAACAAGATACAGGTACATCACAAAAGACAAATCAGGTTCCATGACCATGAAAACATGAAGACAAAGACTCATCCATAATATTTGTTCTACTTACGAGGTATGTATGACTTTGTTATATTATGCTTAACCTATGAGACATGCAGGTTCTAGCTCAGGATCTCTAAATCATTGAAGAGATTGTTTAGGTATGTTGTACATAACTAAGTAGGTATACTAATCCAGGTATGTTTCCCATGAATCTTACCTTGTGTTAGGATCCCTTATATAAGTATACTTGGTATGATTGGTTATGCTTATTCATAAAGCTAGTAATCAAGGGATTATGCATATTATGTCTTTTATCTTGATTGATAATATGCATGAGTAAAAGAAGACTTCCCTGAAATCTTGAATACTAATGTTTATTAACTATAATCATGACTATACATTTTCAAGATTATTTAGAACTATAATGTTTTGATAACATTTAGAACATACTAATGGGTGTATGTTTGTGTATGAGATCATGAGGATGACACTTGAACATGCACAGTGGTACAGAATGAATATAAGTTCAAAAGATATACAGAAGATCAAGCGGGAGGCAACCACACAAACATAAAAGATAAGTATTTGAGTTGTTATTTGAAATAGTAATGATATTGCCTGTAATAGGTTGTATGCATATTTGTATTCCTAGAATATATGATGCTAAGTGTAAACATTCATAGAGCATTAAACAGTATACTACTAATGTGCATATGATTGGTAAGTTGGACAAACATTCCATTGTTGCTTGTCTAGAATGAAACCTCTTTGCTGACATGCTGAGAGCTGTGCACACTCTCGATAGTATGTTCTGGTAGAGATGGAAGGCATCTAGATAGCCACTGTATGCATACAGGATATGGGAAAGTGTTGTGCCAAAGTATTGGTCAAATTAGTTGCATAACTATGTAAATGATATCTGTATGCATAATAGGTTATCATGTCAATATGATTTAATGATTATGAAGTATTACTAATCTTGTACTTAATTTTGATTTGTAGGAAAGATCATGATGAATGATGAACACTGAACAAGTGATGGATGTTCAACAAAAGATTTACAAATCAAACACACTATAGAAGGCTTGTGGCTAGAAGATTCTCTTAGAAAGAGGAAGAGAATCATGATGAGATGTTTTTCTCCAAGTGGTTAGATAAGACCATTCTCTTAATGGTGTGATTAAAGAAGAAGTGTGAATTAGGTTCTGTATGGGTTCCCAGGATCGATAATCAATTGATGAGCTTAATGATCACCATGGGTGATGTGGATCTCAACCTTCGCTACAAGGTTGAATATGGCTTCTATACACATATGACATGGATGCAAGAAGGAACTCACCACAGAGTTCGAATGATGTTGAGGCTCATATCAGTAGACCCATCTGATGAGAGATGGCACAGATAGATGACTGTAGAAAAGAAAATGAAATATCTTAGATTAATGTATTACTTCCTAGGTCTGGAAGTATGGAAAGGCTCAGAAGGAATCTTTCTCAACCAGAGAAAGTATGCTGAGAAATCTTGAGAAGACTTGATATGTTGGAATGGCCACTCTTATGGATTCCAACTTGAAACTGTTAGGAGATGACTCATCAGAGTTAGTGGATATAACTCTGTACAGTCAAATTATTGGGTCATTGATGTATCTAACATATACTAGGTTAGATATATGCTTTGTTGTGAACACCTTGAGTCAGTATCTAGTGGAAACTAGATGTGTTCACCTGATAGTTGCAAAGCATGTGATGAGGCACATAAAGGATACGATAGACTTTGATCTATGCTATCTTGGAGATCATGACTTCAGATGGCTACTCAGATGCTGATTGGGTAGAAAGTGTATCAGACAGGAAGAACACATCAAGAGGATGTTATTGTCTGGGATTATCCATGATCTCGTGGTTTAGCTGGAAGCAGTCTAGTGTGGCTCTCAACACAAGCGGAATATATGGCTGCTTGCTCTACTTGTTGTGAAGAAGTTTGGCTTCGGGATTGTTTGACTTAGAGATAGAACCAACTGTGATCCTATGTGATAAATAGAGTTGTATCAAGATGACATAGAATCCAGTGTTCCATGATAAGTCAAAGAACATAGGGATCTAACAAGATATGATGCAGAAAAAAACTATAAAGTTTGAATTTGTAACAGGTTACCGTTGTACTAACCAATCCTCTACCTCAAGTGAAGAAGTTACCAACCAAACCTCTATCTCGATTGAAATTTGAATACTTCCGAGACAAGCTTGGTGTAGTTCAAAAGGACCCTCCTCGAAAGGGGGAGTAGTATAGTCACTGCTGATGAGATTGTCTCATCGAACAACAAGGTCGATGATGAGGTAACCTGTTCTCTACACCTAGATACTTAGAAATATTTAGATTTAGGACTCTTTTACTTAGAATACTTAGTTTTACTTATACATGCTTTTGATGATGAGATGTATTGATGAGAATACATGTAGGGATTGTATCATCCTTGAACACTTGTTCTAAAGTGATCCGTAGACGTATGGTCTCCGAAAATGAAGTCCTTAGTGGACAGATGGGGATTGGATCATCCCTGGACTTTCAGTCCTAAAGAGAGCCGTAAACGTGAGGTCTCCGAGAATGAAGTCCTTAGTGGATAGTTGAGGGGATTGGATCATCCCTGGACTTTCAGTCCTAAAGAGAGCCGTAGACGTGAGGTCTCCGAGAATGAAGTCCTTAGTGGACAGTTGAGGGGATTGGATCATCCCTGGACTTTCAGTCCTAAAGAGAGCCGTAGATGTGAGGTCTCCGAGAATGAAGTCCTCAGTGGACAGTTGAGGGGATTGGATCATCCCTGGACTTTCAGTCCTAAAGAGAGCCGTAGACGTGAGGTCTCCGAGAATGAAGTCCTCAGTGGACAGTTGAGGGGATTGGATCATCCCTGGACTTTCAGTCCTAAAGAGAGCCGTAGACGTGAGGTCTCCGAGAATGAAGTCCTCAGTGGACAGTTGAGGGGATTGGATCATCCCTGGACTTTCAGTCCTAAAGAGAGCCGTAGACGTGAGGTCTCCGAGAATGAAGTCCTCAGTGGACAGTTGAGGGGATTGGATCATCCCTGGACTTTTAGTCCTAAAGAGAGCCGTAGACGTGAGGTCTCCGAGAATGAAGTCCTCAGTGGACAGTTGAGGGGATTGTATCATCCCCGGACTTCGGTCCCTAAATTGATCCGTAGACATGTGGTCTCCGAGAAGTGGGGATTGTATCATCCCCGGACTTCGGTCCCTGAATTGATCCGTAGACGTGTGGTCTTCGAGAAGTGGGGATTGTATCATCCCCGGACTTCGGTCCCTGAATTGATCCGTAGACGTGTGGTCTCCGAGAAGTGGGGATTGTATCATCCCCGGACTTCGGTCCCTGAATTGATCCGTAGATGTGTGGTCTCCGAGAAGTGGGGATTGTATCATCCCCGGACTTCGGTCCCTGAATTGATCCGTAGACATGTGGTCTCTGAGAAGTGGGGATTGTATCATCCCCGGACTTCGGTCCCTGAATTGATCCGTAGACGTGTGGTCTCCGAGAAGTGGGGATTGTATCATCCCCGGACTTCGGTCCCTGAATTGATCCGTAGACGTGTGGTCTCCGAGAAGTGGGGATTGTATCATCCCCGGACTTCGGTCCCTGAATTGATCCGTAGACGTGTGGTCTCCGAGAAGTGGGGATTGTATCATCCCCGGACTTTGGTCCCTGAATTGATCCGTAGACGAATGATCTCCGAGAAAGTGATTTTTTATGATGATGTGGTTACTTGTATCGGTATGGATACTTGTATTGATGATGTGGTTACTTGTATCGGTAGGATACTTGTATTGATGATGTGGTTACTTGTATCGGTAGGATACTTGTATTGATGATGTGGTTACTTGTATCGGTAGGATACTTGTATTGATGATGTGGTTACTTGTATCAGTAGGATACTTGTATTGATGATGTGGTTACTTGTATCGGTATGGATACTTGTATTGATGATGTGGTTACTTGTATCGGTAGGATACATGTATTGATGACATGATTACTTGTATCAGTATGGATACTTGTATTGATGATATGTATACTTGTATTGGCATGAATACTTGTACTAATGATGTGGATACTTGTATTGTTATGGATACATGTATTGATGACGATGCTGATGATCGTGTTGACGATGCTAAATTTTTGTGTGATGACGATGCTGATGATCGTGTGATGACGATGCTGATGATCGTGTGATGACGATGCTGATGATCGTGTGATGACGATGCTGATGATCGTGTGATGACGATGCTGATGATCGTGTGATGACGATGCTGATGATCGTGTGATGACGATGCTGATGATCGTGAGATGACGATGCTGATGATCGTGTGATGACGATAATCGTGAGGATCCAGATGATGATATTGTTGTAGCTGTTCAAGTGCTACAGAAGATAAAGACTCAATACTGAAGATGTCGATGTTCCAGTATTGAAGATATTCCAGTAACTGCTTGAGTTACTGATGATGTTGAGAAAGCTTCCAATGATTTATAGATGTATCATGTATGATGTTGATGACTCCTTGCTCATGCAAATGTTGTTATAATATCCTTCTCGTTAAGGGGGAGTGTTGAGATATTGTAACTTCAAAGAATATTATATTTGTACTTTATTATTCCGGAGATGTTTCATTCCTCCGTGAAGATCTTATTGTATATCCGGAGATGTGTATTCCTCCGTCGGAATGTGGTAACTCGGGTTATTAGACTTCCCTAGTGGGGGTCGGCCCTATATGTGTTATGTGGGTCAAAGGGTTATTAGACCACCCTAGAGGGGTCGGCCCAGTCAGTTGTAGTGGGGTATTTAACCCATTGGTTAAATACGAGCCTACGTGTACCTGTGTAAAATACATGTCAGTGTAGTGTATAAATAGAGGAGGTGTGTTCCTCATTTGACACACACACTCACTTGAGGATAGCGCACTTGTGGAGGAGAGGTCTGCTATTGTGGAGGAGGAGATCATGTCTCAGGGTTTCATCTTTGTATATTGCTGGTCATCTATATTGAGGAAGCTTTGCTGGGTTTTCTACCCCATGAGGGTTTCCCAGGATAAATATCTGTCTCTTGTGTTTATGCTGTGCTTGTTGTTTCTTCAGTGATCCTGTATATGCTATTATTGTGAAATGGAATGTAATGCTGCTATTTTCTGTCTTAGCATATTAAATCTTAACAAGTGGGTGGCGCACGGGCTTGACTTGCTTTAAGGGACCCCTTAATAGTTCTTAATTTGAATACCTACATGAACATCCGGAACCACTTGTTCCCTTGCATGTGCCAATGCTAAAATACAACACCTTAATCGATGAAAGAATTTGGGAGAGTGGCTTTGCAATAGGCCTCCATGGACCCCATCTGCTAGGATGGAGAAAAACATGCTAACATGTGGAGGTTGCTTAAGAGGCCAACCATTTTTGTATAAAATTCACTACATGCGCATATGGATTCTCTTAATAATTAATGGAAACATATTATTCAAAACAAAACACCTTACGATAATAAGTCCAAGTGCACCAACTACTTGTTCGATATTAGAACCTTCTCTAATGTAGTACTTGCTTTGAGGTCCAACATTTAATGTATGGAGGTTGGTTATGAGGCTTACCTTTTTAATATAAAATTCTCTATATGTGTATATTGATTCTCTTAATAGTTAAAGGAAGCATATTATTCAAAACAATATTCTCTTTTTTATATATAAAATTCCATATATATATACATATTGCTTCTCTTAATAGTTAAAGGAAACATATTATTCAAAACAAAATTTTATTTGACTAAAACATTATGGAACCTTCTCTAATTTCTACATGCTTTGATATCCAACACTCTCAAACTACTAATTTCCTAAAAATTTGAAGAGTTACCATAAAATCCAACAACCTAACATATTGAAAAGAGTAGAGTTATAATATAATGTGTTTTAAAAATACAACCATAGGGAATACCTAGTGCATGCCCTAATCGATTTTAGAAAATTGTTTGAGGAGTTACCATAAAATCCAACAACCTAACATATTGAAAAGAATAAAATTATACTAATCTCCAAAAATGACCCAAATAATCTAGTGTGTTTTAAAAATACAACCAACAACATAAAATATTGAAGAGGGAATACCTAGTGCATGCCCTAATAAAACTAAAATAAAGTAGAAAATTGATTTTAGAAAATTGTTAGAAAAAGCATTGGGGACATGCCGAAAGAGTTTTAAAAGGTACACTTAAGCATAAAATTGTTTAGTGAAATTGGTGGGCATGCCAAAATAATTAAAAAAGTACATCCCAATTAAGATGCAAAGTATGAAACTATGTAGTCATTCTTATACCTTCTGAAATACAAAGAATTAAAAGAATGCTCATAGTAGATGGTTTACTCCTAACAACACAAGAAATAAACCGAGAAATGAATAAAAAGAATTTGAAAAATAAATAAAAAACATAAACTATGTTATTTCAAAATGTGCTCCTCTACATCAACATATGAGTCTTTAAGGAAACAATGATAAGTTTCACATCCTTGCATATGAGTCTTAAAGAAACAATGGCAGGTTTCACATTCTTGCTATCACAAATGAAGATAGAGTACAACTATAAGAGGCCATTCCTCCACCTACAAAATTAAATCATCAAGAATCAAGTATCCCATGTTTTGCACCCACTCAAAGGACCACATGAATGACATATTAGACTCCAATGGATTTAAAATTGATGCTTTAAAATTGAAGAAAAAAATGGTATATTTAAACTGTTTTTTCTATAATAGAAATGCCTATGGTGCTGGCAAGAAATGGCCTTCCAACAATTAAATAGATGAGAAGAAAAAAAGAGAGAAAACTCTATGCTCACCAATAAAATCCACCTCTGACTACATAGTCTAAATCTGCATAGTCCATAGATATATGTTACCTTGCTTCATAGTCTAAATCTGTAGAGTCCATAGATACATGTTACCTTGCTTCAAAGATTATCACAACTCATAGAGAAAACTTAAGATACCTTGCTTCAAAGATTGTCACAGCTCATAGAGAAAACTTAAGACATTGAGACCTAATACTTAATCAAAACACAAGACTAATGGTACTTTCAAATCATAACCTTTTATATATTGATGTAAATATCCAACCAAAATGTTTTAAAATATAAATCATCAATAATCACTTTTATTTATATATATTATATTTTTTATTTTTTAATCCCTCATTACCAAGTTGAGACCTCAAGACTTAATCATATGTAAATAGGGATCTGAAGTTATTGATATTTTGTGTTAAGTATAAAAAAACAAATAGAATGTTCAACCCATCATAAGGGCTTAATTTACTTACCATGTGCTCATATATTTGATAAAGAAATGGTACCTTTTTTGTGGATATGGATCTCTATCAAGATATCCACAGCATTCGTCATTTTGTATTTATATACAAATGCCATTATTTTTTCTAATTCAATGTTTGAGTAAGACCTACATATTTTTTAGATGTGGATAGGAGTCCATGGTGTCAATGATTTTTGGAATATAAACAGAATGTTCAGGCAGTCGTAAGAGGGCTCGACTTAAACTGTATGTCGCATAATATTAATCAAGGATTCATATACAAAGATTCAGATTAGGGTTTCCACACCTGCACTCAAGAAGAGTTCCCAACATTCTAATTGCAATAGAATCAAGTCTTCATTAGGATTAACCAACAAATAATGAAAACCTAAAACCTATGTTGCCACTAATACAAAATATCTACTAACTCGGTGGGAGGGGCGTTGGGAATTGAACACACCCACCTCACTTTATTCACAAAGTTCTGGCTCTTGCCATTCTTGGTCATCCAGACTAGACTTACCCAAAAACAGAGAGGAAAGATATGTCCAACCCTTGGTAGCCCAATCCGAAAGAGTCTACAAGGTATGCCCAACCAGTTGTGACATGGTTCCCCACTTACTAGTTGATTGATATATGAAAACATTTGTCATTACACTTCAAATTAGATCAAGACCTTGGAATCCAACTTCTTGCAACAAACGAAAATATTATATTGTGAATTAAAATATTTTGATAACAACCACAAACTCAAACTGAAGCAGTGATTAATTCTCAATATTCTTTAAAGATTAGAGCTTTGAAATTAATCCCGGTAGTTTCTCTATTAAAGAATAAGTTTTCTTGCAAGGATCACAATGGTCCAATATCTTTAGCAATTGCCTCGAACTCGAACAAACAGTAACCGATTTTCAATGCATCTTAATTACTGAAGCTTTAAAATTGATATTGGTAGTTAGTCGGACCAACTACAATGTAATTTGATCATTACCCAATACACCAATTTACATATGAAAGAAATAAATTTGATCTTGGTAGTTAGGCGGATCAATTTCCATGTGCAAGAATTCTCAATGAATTACAATACAATGGATTGTAATTTTCACTCAACCATATACCTTTGATCTCTTGAATTTTTAATGTCTTGCATGTCATTATCAAATTAATTGAATCACTCATGAGAATTAAGATACACATTGTATGAAACAAGATCTATACTTTAAATTAACATATTTAGTACCTTCTCTAAAGAAACTCCTCCACTTGGCTTGCACTTGTCAATCTGAATCTCCTTCCCTTTCCTTTTCTTTTGGAAAAGTATTTCCATATACCTTTGCATTAATGTTTGTGACTTTAGTGACAACTGCTCTTTTTTATAACTTATGTAGTTTAACTGTAGGCTCTTCCACAAATATGAAAATGTCAAGAAATGGATCTTTGCTCATCTTAAAAAGATGATTAAGTGTTTCACCATCCATTTCATTACTTACATGATCAAATGCTTCTATATGATGAACCCATTTCATTATTTACATGATCCATTGCTTCTATATGATGAAAAAAACCACATTATGCACACCTTTTTTTGTGGAGTGATAAGAAGCCTCACTAACAAGCAAAAGGTCCTCAACGTGAAAACTTTGTTCATGCAGATCTCTGTGCAAAACATTATCTAAATGAATTAAATAGGACAAAGAGGCCTAGTCATAAGGAAAAAATGTTCAAGTTAATCTCTCTGTAAAACATTTTCTACATAAATTTATTAGAACAAAGATGACTAAACATAGATATTGCATAGAAAATTACAGGATGGGGTGGAACAAATGTTTCACCAATATGAAGCAGGAAAAAATAGCTTGAACCTAGTATTTTTGAATCCCCATAGATCAAAAGCTAGGGTAGATGAGCATTTTTAATATTCATCATACCTTGGTGGAAGTAAGATTTCACTCTTTATGTAGTTCTAATCAAATAATGGAAAACAATATATAGAAAGAAAAAAAGACAGATGGAAAGCAATATGGACAAAGAAAAAACATAGATGTTTTGCTCAGTGGAAAACAATATGGAGAAAGAAAAAAATCATACCATAGATCAAACTTAACCTTTGTGTTTTTTATCCGTATTCATAAATCAGGGTTAAGATAGATCTTTTAGATTAAAAACGTACGGAGTAATCACCTGATAAATTTGGAAGAATCAATTTGAACGCAGCACGTGACAGAGGGTTTCACTATCAACTTTGTTGCTTTTATTATTATATATTTCATCCCTTCCCTCAGCAAAGACATTGTTTGAATGCTGGAAGAGGAGCAGGGCATCCCTTGAAGTTGATTGTCACCTACAACATTTGAAGATCCAGAAGAACCACCTTGGGTTACAACAGTTGGAATGCCATAAGTGGACCAAGTGGAGGCATGAGGATGTGATCTAGGGTTTTGGGAGTAATGCAGGGTTAGATCCACTTCATGGATTTCAACTATTGGAGGAGGAGTGTTGGTATTACTATTATGTTTAGAAATGGAAGAAGATGAAAACAGGGCCACCGAACAAAGCATTTGGAGCAGTAAAAACATGGGTATTGTCTTCTGAAAAGAGGAAACCGTTGCTGCTTCCAAAAATGAAAACTGAAACCTTACAACAACGATCGTGAATGAGAGAGACTGCAAATACTCAGTGCAAACCCTCACCCTATCTCCATTTGCGATAAAATTATTCTACTATATGTTTGAAGATTAACCATATCCCACTCCAGTCAAAAATATTTCCTCCACAGCATAATGTATAGAGGTTACAAGTTAGGTCAAATATATTTAGGATTTGTCATCGTCAGATCCACCGTAGTCGCACAGAAGGTGTTGAATTCCACAGAGGTAGCAGAGTTTGTAACAGAGTAGTGGTGGTATAGGTCTGTGCAGGGTCTAGTGGGGAATGAGCATTCGAATTGGGAGTAGGAGGACTTCACCAACCCCATCCTCCTGCATTTACTCATGTTTTAAGTTTACGTCGACGAAGGGAGCGGGGCAGAGGGCCCACACCGAGATCGTTTCTTATTGGATGTTAGAGAACATCCAGATTCCTCGCAGGATTACTTTCCCGTTCCGGATGGGGGTCAACAGCCATGGGGCAATTTCGCCATCTGGGCGAAATCTTAGCACTTGTAGACAACTCCTAAATAAAATAGGACTCAAGAAACGAGCCCTTTTGCGACGTTTCTCCTTATCCGTTCGACACTGTCACAACTATTCTCTCCGTTGTGGGCTTGTTGCGTCTAACCAATGGATCCATGGTGCATGGAATACAGAGATGCAACCCATGATTCAATTACTCCATATGTGATATACATAGATGCAACTGCACTCAGACCCATAATCATATCAATTGCAGTTACTCCATATGATATGCAAGGATGCAACTGCACTCATGTCACTAATTTTTGAATTTAGTAAAGGCGGTACATAATTTGAATTTTTTTTCTTGCTCAAAATTTTATTTGAATTTTCGGACGTCTAGCTCCAGTTTCCATACCCAAGCTCATATTTGCTCAATTCTTTGAGCTTGTCAATGAGTATTACAACAATGGGTTGCCTTCTAATCTCTCTGGAGGGGTTGATACAATTCTAGACTATGGGTTTCAAGGGTGCAGAGATAGCCATGGTATCCTATACTTCAGAAATTCTAGTTCTGGTGAATCTTGTGACTAATCATGTTTAGAGTGCAAAGTAGCACAATTTAGATGTGGATTCTCTGGGATTGATCTTTGCTCGGAAGACTGTAGTGAATGTGGAGATTCTCGATCTTATGTGTTCCACTTATCTCATTGTGCTATTCCTGGCAGTATATATTCATCATCTAGAAGAGAATTTCCATGGTGGTGTTAAGCAAATTTTCTTCTAGGCACCAGAAGGATTCTTTATTCAACAACAGATCAAGGAATATTGCTCATGTCATTCATATTCTGTGATAATATCTCCTAGAGATTGTTGATTGCCTGTCTGTTTTCAACTAAATAGAAGATCCAACATGCTGGAATATTTAAATCCTCCTATCTATGTCACTTAATACATTAGTGGCATTAATTAACCATTTCATGATTAATTCCTATGTAATAGACTAGATAATTGCCATTTGTGCCATTATGTGGACCACAAGGCATCTTTGGGGGGACCACAAGACTTACTAGTGTGGACCACAAGTTTCTAAAGCCACTTGGGCACATTCCTAAATATTCTAGATAAGATTCTGGTGAAAAATGCGCTCCACTGATTTTTATTGCTTTTTACTTATTTTTTGCCTAAGGGGAAAAGCAAGTCAACTAGGGAAACTTGATTTTAGGACCACACATCCTCTATGATGTTTATTCCTTCCATTTTTGGGATTTAGTATGTTTTTTTCATCACACATCACCTTCAAGTCACTAATTCAGAAATTCGTGAGCCTTTGGTGTGACTTGGAGAACACACTTGCCACCTAGGGGGGATTTGCGTAGTTTTAGTAAGTCTAATTTAATGATGATCCAAATGGAATATTTAGCCATTCAAATATCTGTTGCAATGTTATATATTGACATCCTATTACTTTCCCAAGGTTGGCTAATGTATTTTATTCATGAGAGTTAATACAATTTGTATCTATTGTGAGTAATTTTCTATGTTCTTGACTAGTTGTGTGAGATCTTTGCAAGAGTGTGTAATTTCTTGATTAGATCTTGGTGTGAATTGAATTTCAAATGGTATCAGATCTATCAAGCTATTCCTTTCTCCTTCTATTGTCTTGCAGGTCCAACCAGTCTCAAGGAGGGTGCGGTAATTCATCCATAGGGCGCATTCTATCATCCATAAGGTGCAACAAACAAGCTTTGGGCACACCCAAATCACTCCCAAATTAATTTTAGAGCATCCATGGATCAGTAATTTTAGATAATACTCACTCCATTCAATTATTTTGACTGGAAGGCGTAGATGGAGATCATACTGAGGAGCAAAGGCCTCTACAGGGTGACTATGGCAACTGAAGCTAAGCCAACCTCAGTAGTTGAGAAATCAAAGTGGCATAATCAAAGAGATGAAGCTTATGGGCTGTTGTGTCTCACTACATCCAGGGATCCTCTATTCCATCTCTATGGTCTTACCTCTTCCAATGAAGTTTGGCTAAAGCTTCAAGAATTGTTTGGAAAGACCGATGAATTAAGAGGCCACCAACTGGATAATGAACTAGTTTCATTTAGTCCACATAATTTCAATAACCTCCAGGATTTCTTCTCCAAATTCAAATCACTTGTTCTAAAGTTGAAGCAATGTGGTATTGACAAAAAGGATGAGCAATTATTCTTGGCCATTCTCTCCAAACTTGGCCCTGACTACTCAGTCTTTGGTTCGACCTTCCACTCCATAAGGAGGGCAGTTAAAAATTGGAAGAGTCCATCACTTTCATAATTTATGGAGTCACTTACACAAGAACAAGAAAAATTAGTCTTGATGGGAGCCATTAAAAATCCATCCAAAGACCACTATCTGAATGTTGAAGATTCAAAGAATTCGAAAGGGAAGAAGAAGGGAAATTTCAAGAAGACCACTGGTGAGAGGAAAGACAAGCAGGAAGTTCATGAAGACTCCTCGAATTTCAAGAGGAATCCAAATAAGAAGAATGAGAGGACAAAGAGAAATTATTTAAGCAAGGGATTTCATCCTGAAAGCTCTTGCATGAAGAAAACCATTGACCAAATGGCTCAACTCCTAGAGAAATCCAACATTCCTCTTCTAGAGAGCGCAAGGAAGAAGGATGGAGGACAAAATTCTGATGATAAGGAGAGAGTGCATGCACTGATGGAAATCACATCCAAGCCTACCTCATTAATTATTGATTCTGGAGCTTCAAGACACATGGTGTCTACAAGTAATTTTTTTACTTCACTTGACTCTTCCAGTGGTCCAAATATTGTATTGGGTGACAATTCTGAAACATCTAGCAAATGAAAAGGTAACATAGATCTTGAGTTTGGGTCATTCAATAATGTATTGTATGTTCCTGGACTTGCTACAAACCTATTTTCAGTCTATCAGATGACCCACACAGGTATTCCCAAGAAGGTAATTAAATTTACCCCAAATGATGTTGAGATATGTGAAATGTCCATAGGCCGAATTGTTGCATTAGGCATTGCTGACCATAGCTCTAGAGTCTACACATTTTCTCACTTTGTGCCATACCCCTCACCTTATTCTCTTTTAACCCATGCCAATGAGTCAAGCAAATTATGGCATGAGATATTTGGCCATCTGAACTATAAATATATTTCCCAACTTCATGAGAAAGAAATGGTCATAGGGTTTCCCAATATCAGATTTTCCAAAGGTGTTTGTCAATCTTGCATCCTAGGAAAACACCCCGAGCATAAGTATGGGAGATACAAAACTGAGAGAACCTCTGCACCATTGGATCTTATTCACACTGATATATCAGGTCCATTCCCCCATGAGTCTTTAAACCATGCCAAATACATCCTCACTTTCATAGATGACTTTAGCAGGTACTGTTGGATTTTATTTCATCAAGCGAAAATCTGAAGTTTTTGGTTTGTTCAAGGTATTCAAAGCCTCAGTTGAGAACCAGTCTGGTAGACATATAAAAATTATCAGATATCATAATGGTGGTGAGTATATAAAATCAGATTTTAATCAATTTTGTGCCTCTTCGGGCATTCAGATGCAACACACAGTTCCATATACATCTCAGTAGAACATGGTTGCTAAGAGGAAAAACAGGTCTTTTAAGGAGATGGCCACATGTATGCTTGAGGAAAATTCATTGTCTCCCAAGCTATGGGATGAGGAAATAAATTGTGCCACATATATTCAGAACAGAGTGCCACACAAATCTCTCGAAGGTATCACTCCTTTTGAGGCTTGGGTAGGGCACAAACATGATATCTCTCATTTCAGTATTTTTTTCTCCAAGTCTTGGGATAGGATTCCACTTGAGAAGAGGAGGGATATGCAGCCCCAAAGCAAACCATGTATTTTTGTTGGCTATTCAGAGGAATCCAAAGGGTATAAGTTTCTGAACATGACCACTCAAAAATATTTCATAGAAAGAAGTGTTAAATTCGAAGAATAGCCCTCTCAGAGTGTTCAAATTGGAGAACCATATTAACCACCACCTGAAGAAGTAAGTGACACTATAGAATTTTTTGATTATGATATTTTTGATGATGAGGACCATTTTATTGCATATTCTAACTCACCAACAAAGCCTAAATGGGTTGCTAATACTTTGCAAGCAACAGGTGAACTAGTGGGCAATCCTCAGGACACAAGGAGGACTAGATCACAATTTGGGATGGTTGAACATGTTGTGGAGTGAAGGATTGATCATCAATCTTTCAATTTTGATGATGTCCATTTTTTAAAGAAGGTTTTTCCCATGAGGTTTTCCTTCTTTCCTTGTTTTGTGGACCAGGCAATATTATACAGGGTGACCAAGTCTTGTTACTGGGCCCTTAGTATTTCTATTTTCTGATATTTAGGACATAAAGTAAGATTTATGGGGGGTGTTGGAATATTTAAATCCTCATATCTTTGTCATTTAATACATTAGTAGCATTAATTAATCATTTCATGATTAATTCCTATGTATTAGACTAGATAATTACCATTTCTACCATTGTGTGGACCACAAGGAATCTTTGGGGGGACCACAAGACTTCTTAGTGTGGACCAGAAAGAAGATTTGGGTGGACCACAAGACTTCCTAGTGTGGACCACAAGTTTCTAAAGCCACTTGGGCGCATTCCTAAATATTTTGGATAAGATTCTGGTGAAAAATGTGCTCCAGTGATTTTTATTGCTTTGTACTTCTTTGTTGCCTAAGGGGAAAAGCTAGTCAACTAGGGAAACTTCATTTTAGGACCACACATCCTCTATGATGTTTCTTCCTTCCATTTTTTGTATTTAGCATGTTTTTTCATCACAGATCACCTTCAGGTCACTAATTCATAAATTCGCAAGCCTTTGGTGTGACTTGGAGAACACACTTGCCACCTACGGGGATTTGCATAGTTTTAGTAAGTCTGATTTTATGAAGATCCAAAAGGCATCTTTATCCATTCGAATATCTATTGTAATTTTATATATTGACATCCTATTACTTTCCCAAGGTTGGATGATGTATTTTATTCATGAGAGTTAATACAGTTTGTATCTATTGTCAGTAATTTTCTGTGTTCTTGATGAGTTGTGTGAGATATTTGTGAGAGTGTGTAATTTCTTGATCAGATCTTGGTGTGAACTGAATTTCACACAACAGACCCTTCTTCACCATTGATGTTGCATATTAGAAAATTTGTCGTCGAACATGCATTGAAGGCGAATAACGACCAATAATATTAGCTCGGTAAAATATCCATGTTTGAAGAAGAGTTGAGATAGATATTAGCCATCAAGGTTCCTCTTATTCTTCGAATATGTGAGAGGGGAGATTTCGATTTTCAGAATAAAATTTGAGAGTGTAGAATGTCTCTGCTCTATGAATTTGTTCAAGAGGAGCTTGGCACAAGCTTTTGTATATATATATATATCTATATACCTTTGGCTCATGTCTATGTGTGTGTGTGTGTGTGTATGCAATAATTCAACAATCCATTACACACACATATATATATGTTAACCAGTCATTTAATCTTCGACATATGTATAGAAATTCAATAATTGATTTAAACCTCACCCAATTACTAGTAACTACTGCACTAATCAATCATACTCCCCCAAGGGAACATATGTGGCTAGCATATACATCTCTCATGTGGGTACCTATAATCAACATCCATTGCCCTTAATACATAATTTTTAAATGCTCTCAAATCAACATGCGAAAGAAAAAATAAATAATGTGTCATTCCTATATGTTTACAATCAAGCATGCAAGACAATAATTTAATAATCAAACATTAGTGGCTCACTAACTAGTTCATTAATTCAGGACACTCAACATTATGGTTTTCAAGATGCAATCTTGCAAGAAAAAAAATGAAATAAGATCATATAATACGATTTGCACAACATACTAAGATTATAACATATGAATAAAGCAAGAGTTTAACACACACAAGTAACCAAACTATTGTAACTATCTTCCACAACATTATTTACTAACCTAGTTCATCCTTTCTAATTCAAAACTACCTTCCACACCATATCCTTAATTTGTTGGAATAGAGAGGAAACTATATTGACCTAACCCTAGATAGAACTTGTAAGCGGAACTATCAATTACATCAACCAAGTTTCCCTAGAAGACAATCGAATTACATCAACCAAGCTTCCCCAAAATACAACCGACATTTTTCGTCACATGTTTTGAGGAGTGTGACTTAGCATAGTTCTCCTACGAATCTTGGTTTTGGAGGATACATGGTGGTAAATGATTTGTGAGGAACCTCCAACAATTAAATGATGAAAATGCATGATATATCAGAAATAGCAAAACACATAAGATATTTATTGATTGCAGGCCACTTCGATGGGGCAACCTCCTTTGATCAAGCTCAATGCAAATAAATCGTGGATTCCTTTATTGGCCTCAACACATACTTATATACTAATTCTATGCGTCCAATACTATGGATCAATACCATGGAACATATAATACTATGGGATAGTACAATATACTCACGGGACGACTTACAAATCATATGCATCCAACAACAATATACTAACAATGTGGGATAATACAATATACTCATAAGACTAAATACAAAGCATATGCGTCCAACAACAATATACTAACAAAGTAAAGAGAAGCGTTGACACGGGTTCCTAACATCCCCTCCCCCTTAGAAAAATCTTTGTCCTCAAAGCTTTAGATGTGGAAATTGTTGTTGAATCTCGAGTGGTTCCCATGTAGCATCGTTTGGTTGCATTCCGTACCATTGGATTAATACCTCTGTGATGGGTCGAGAGAGAAGTTGATGAGTGCGCTTATTGAGGATGGAATTCGGCTCCAAAATGATGGATCCTTCATTATCCAGTTCTGGTAAAACAAGTTTTTCTCTAATGTTGGTTCCAAGAACTTTATTGAGACAAGAGACATGAAAAAATGGATGTATGCGGGAAGGAGGAAGTTCCAATTTATAAGCAACGGACCCAATATTCTGAAGAACCTTACATGGCCCATAGAAATTTGGAGCAATATTATGACTCCCTTTGAGTTTCTGGTAGGATTGCTTGTAAGGATATAGATGAAGAAAAACCATATCACCTACTTGGAAAGTGTGCTCAGAACAGTGTTGATCGGCTTGTTGTTTCATTTGATTTCTTGCCATGTGAACATTGTCCTACAAAATGCGAAGAATTTGATCGTGGGTTCAAAGAACTGTGTCAATATCCTGAACTGGTGAACTACTGGGGGTGTATGAAAGAATCATTGATGGTGTCTGACCATAGACTGCTTCATATGGAGTCATTTTAGAGGCAGTGTGGTAGGAGGTATTGTACCACCATTCAGCGAGAGGGAGCCACTTTTCCCACTTATGTTGTTGTTAGGAGGTGAAACAAAGAAGATAAGTTTCCAAACATCTGTTTATAATTTCAGTCTGACCATCTATTTGTGGGTGATACCCTAAACTCATTTTCATTTTGGTGCCAGTGTGGCGAAATAGTTCTATCCAAAAATGACCAGTGAAAGTTGCATCGTGATCTGAGACAATGGAAGAAGGGATTCCATGAAGATGGAAGATCTGGTCCAAGAAAATTTGTGAGACTAAGGAGGCAGTATAAGGATGTCTAAGGGCACAAAAATGACTATATTTGGAGAGGCGATAAACCAAAACAAAAATCACTGTCTCCCCTCCAAATTTAGGGAGCCCTTCAATGAAATCCATAGAAATATGTGTCCAAATCCATGTAGGGATGGGAAAGGGTTCGAGCAATCCCGGAAGGAGTGTTGTTTCACACTTTTTGCACTGGAAGGTATCACATTCAACCACCATATGTTGAATTGTCTGTTTCATTCCTTTCCAAAAGAAGTTACGCCATGCCCTCTCATATGTTTTGAGGAACCTGGAGTGCCCTACTGATGGAGAAGCATGGAGTTCATAGAAGACATCCTGCTGAAGATCCGTTCTCTAGGGAAGCACCAGACGACCCTTGTATCTCATGGAAGCACCAATATCCCAAGAGTAATGCGGTACATCAGAAGGGTTGTTGGCCAATTGTTGGATGATTTGAGATAATGAGGATTCATTGACATAGCCTTGCTGAATAGATTGCAACCAATTTGGAATAGGCATAGAAATAGTTGAAAGAGAAACTTGGTCATCAAATGTGCGAGAAATAGCATCCACCACAAGATTGTCCTTACCGTTCTTGTAAGTGATCTCATAGTCATAACCCATGAGTTTGCTAACCCATTTCTGTTGTGTTGGGGACGAGACCGATTTTTTCAGGAAATATTTTAGAATCTAGTGATCAATCTTGATGCAGAAATGATTTCCTAATAGGTATGGATACCACTTCTGTACTACATGAAAAATAGCCATCATTTCCTTCTCATATGTAGAGGCGACTAAATTAATACCGGAAAGGGCTTTGCTGGTGAATGAAATGGGATGTTAATCTTGAAGGAGAATGACACCAAGTCCATTGTCGCAGGAATCACTCTCAATAGTGAAGGGCTTGGAAAAATAGGGCATAGCTAGAATAGGTGTAGTACACATAGCTTGTTTCAGTTTGTCAAATGCACACTTAGTAGCATGTGTCCATGTAAAAGCATCATTTTTCAATAAAGTGGTTAATGGAGCTGAAATATTCCCATAATCCTTGGCAAACTTGGCGTAGTAGCCAGTCAATCCCAAAAAACCATGAAGGCTCTTGAGTGTCTAAGGATGCAGCCAATTTTTCATGGCATCTATTTTGGCAGGATCCACGTGAACCCCTCGTGCTGAAATAATATACCTGAGATACTCTACTTCCTCTTGTCTAAAAACACATCTAGACTGTTTTGCATGGAGATGATGATTAGAGAAAAGTTGTAGTACAAGACCTAGATGTTGGAGATGCTCATCCCATGTTTTACTATAGATGAGGATATCATCAAAGAAGACCATAATGGATTTTCGCAAGTAGGGACGGAATATTTTATTCATCAATGCCTGAAATGTGGAAGGAGCATTAGTGAGTCCAAATGGCATGACCAAAAAATCATAAAGGTCATCATGTGTGCGGAAATATATTTTAGGGATATCATCCTCATGAACCCGAATTTGATGATACCCAGAACGAAGATCCAACTTGGAGAAAAAATGAGCACCATGAAGCTGATCAAGAAGATCATCAAGAAGCTTATCAACAATAGGAATTGGAAACTTATCCTTGATTGTGATGTTATTAAGTGCTCGGAAGTCAATGTAGAGGCACCATGACCCATATTTTTTTCAGACAAGAAGAACTAGTGAAGAAAAGGAATTGGTACTAGGGAGAATAATACCTTGCTTCAATAAGTCCCTAATGAGCATCTCAATCTCTGCTTTTTGGTGAAATGGGTAGCGATAAGGCCTGATGTTGGGAGGAATGCTTCTAGGAAGGAGCTGAATACGGTGGTCCTCTAGTCTTGAAGGTGGAAATCTCACTGGCTAAACAAAGACACATGCATATCTATCCAAAATTTGTTGTAGATCCAAAGGAGTAGTGGAGACCACTGATGGGTGCATCTGAATGGAATGGAGCTGAGTGATGACACCATGTGAATTCTTCTGAAGGATATTTTCCATGTGATGTGAATTAATGATGCTGAGAGAACCTGGTTGTAATCCATTCAATGTGTGTTCTTTCCCATTGACTTAAAACTGCATCCAAAGTTCAACAAAATCCCATAAGATGGGGCCAAGTGTGCGTAACTATTGAGCTCCCAAAACCACATCACATCCTCCTAAGACCAAGGAAAACATGTCGTAGTGTAGGTTATAATCTCCAATAGAGATATGAACATTGTGACACTTCCCCTTGCAAGGTAAAGTGCCCCCATTGGAAATCATGACTTCAAAGTTGGAGCAAGGATGGACAAAACAATCATCCTGTTTGGAAATCCAAGGGTCAATGAAGTTATGCGTGCTACCAGAATCAATGAGTATTGTAAGAGGGGGCTTCTTGAAGTAACCCTTGACCTGCATTTTTTATGGGGTGATGATTCCGGATAAAGCATGGAGAGATATCTCTGGGTGGTCGTTGTTGTGAGGAAAATGCACCTATAGTTCAGGGGAGAAACTACCAACTTACGGTGATAAAGATAGACTTACAAGCATTCTGCAAGTACAACAAATAATTGAAGAGATTAGGGTTTAGAGATGTATGCACCTGATTCAAAACGTTGATCCTAGCATACAAGAGTATACCTAGAGTATACATTTTCCGTAAATTATCCACTAAGGCCCGGAAAAGGGGTAATTCTATACCTAAGTGGATGTCAGTTTAGTTATTTTAACGAGCCCGAAAAGACAACTATGCTCAGCAAACTTTTCCTATTTAAGGAGTCTGAAAAGGGCTTAAAAGAACTCCATAGGGATCTTTTCCATAAAGGTTTAACGAGCCCGAAAAAGTAAACTCGTGACCTCCTTACTGTTTTTAACGAGCTCAAAGGAGATACAGAAAAATGCTCATAACTTCCTTACTGTTTTTAATGAGCTCAAAGTGAAGATGAAAGAAATGCTCATAGCCTCCTTACTATTTTTAACGAGCTCGAAGGAAAGGTGGAAGAAATGTTCGTAACCTACTTACTGTTTTTAACAAGCTCGAAGTAAAGGTAGAAGAATTCTCGTAACCTACTTACTGTTTTTAACGAGCTCTAAGTAAACGAAGAATGCTCGAAATGGGAGGAGACGAGTGTCAGGGACATGCAAAAATAGCTCCAAGCACATGGAACAAAGCTATGCCTAATGCAAGGAACATGAGAAAGATAAGGACACTCAGGGTGTGTCTCCTCCAGGTAAAGGGTGTCAAATTGCGAAGGCAAAATGATAAATGAGATCAGAGATGGAGGTTTATATAACGAGCTAAAAGCATGGAAGCCGGCTTCAGGCTCATTAGCGCAAGCGGGATCATAACAGATGCATATGCAACTTAAACACAATGATGGGAGCCTTATCAGGGATGGCCAGAAATATATGAGGAAGAAAGATACGAGGCTTCTTTTGAAAGTCATGGTAAATCTAAAAAGGCTCCCGAACCTATGAGAAAAGCTCAGCATGGGCACCAGAATGGCATAAGGGTGCTGACTAGGGTGACCCATGTTAGGTAGTCTCTGCTGTTGGACTGGTGCATAATGCATAAAAAGATGGCTAACACACCAATATCCAACAGGTTCGACCCTATGGAGAATTCGGATGGCAAAAGGTTCAAATGCAACATAACAGCGGGGAAGCCTAAACCTATATGCAAGGTTCCGAATAAACCTGACGTGGTCGCGCAAGGTGTCGAAAAGGACCAGTAAGCAAGTATAAATCCAACTAAGAATCTTGTCTCCAAGAAACATCAGTACCAAGATCATATCTAAACCATATGTAAAGAAAGACCCGATACAAGTCACTGTGGTAGAAATACTTTCAACTTCACTATCATCAACAGTAGCCATAAACAAGGCAGAGTTTTCAAATGAAGACTCTATGGTACCCAAGCCCAAGGACTTACAATCAACAAGATCAACTTCAGGATGAAGATCAAAGTTGAAGGACATGCTGGAATCTGCAGAAACAAATTCATCATCACGGGAATTGAAAATTCTAGAAGCAGAATCAAACTCAGCAGGAACACCGATTTGCAGATCTATAGGAGAGTCCAAAGACTCAATAGTAGGAAGATCAAAATTTAAGGTCAAATCGGGGCTGGACATAACTATGACTAGATCAACATCCAAGTGAATGGCAGCCTGTACTATAGACTCTAGGAAAACTTCATCGAAAGGAAGCATATCATCCCAGATAGAATACATATCTAAACATTCAAATGGAGGTGTCACTTGGTCAAAAGCTGCGACTAAGTCCCGATAAGGTAAGCATGAAATCAGAGACTCCTTCTCAATAGTAGTTGAACTCAAAGAACAATATGCCACAAAATTCCCATGTGACATAGTAGTTCCTAATGAGGAGGGACCAGACTGGTCTACAGTTGGGTAATAAGGAGGATCAACGAATGCAAGTTGGTCGATAGTGACGATGCTTTCGTTATGAGGGAAATGCATCACATGAAATAATGTAGACAACACAGCATGCATAGCATAAACATAATCATGCCCGAGGATCATATCAAAGTCCATAGGGTCCTTTAAAACCATAAAATCAACTAAGACTGTTTTTCCACCCAAGGTAACAGGTGCCTGACGGAGGAATCCGATCAGTTCACTAGCTCTTCTATCGAAGGTCAACGGCTAATTAATAGCTGGAATAACATTAGGGAAACCCAAATCTCTCCAAACATAAGTGGATAAGATACTAACAAAATCTCCTTCATCTACAATGCATTGATCAACCGTATGGTTCCCGATATCAACCTTTATCTGGAAATGTGTCGAAGAAGGAAAATGAGGCTCGGCTAGACTATTCCAATCAAAGGAAACGATCCTAGGGCTTGGTAGGGGTTCACATGGCACAGATGAAGTACCCCCTTTTTCAGGAACATCCAAACTGGTAATGCAGAAGACTTCCGCAGTAGGTGCATCAATCTTTGCAGGACTGATGGGATCGGTCGAAGATTGCATCGATTCGATCACTTCACTCTCCGAAGGAAGAGTGGGGTTGACCAAAGATTGCATTGGTTCAACCAATTTATCAACCAAAGTTTGATCTGACTGTAGAGAATCTATAGACAACTCAGGAACAGAGGTTCCCTTAGACATGGACCACACTCTTCGTGCTTATGGAATGGCAGGGCATCAATGAGTAAGGTGATCTCCCTTACAAAGTTTACAAGGGAACTTTGGTTTCCATCCTATAGGTTTAGACTCCTTTACAACGTCAGTACTCTTAGCATGACTAGCATTGGCTGACAGCTTTCCCCCAGCATGACTTGCAGTGGCTGGTTGCTCAGAAGCAGAAGAATTTTGAACTAAGGACCACACTTTTTGCACTTCTGGAAGTACAGGGCACAAGTAAGTAAGGTGGTCTCCCTCGCAAAACTTACAAGGGAACTTAAGCTTTTGTTTGTTTGGATTGTCGACAATGTCAACTCCTTCAGCATGACTTGCAGTGGCTGATTTGGTGTCTCCAGTATGACTCACAAGAACTGGTGACTTCTCATTAATATGACTAGCAGTGATCAATGACGTGTCCTCAACATGACTGACAGTGGTTGAAGACAAACTTTCAGTATGATTTTTAGTGACTAAAATTTTTCTCCCAACATGACCTCCAGAGGCTGGGTAGGTGCCCCCTGCATGATTTGCAGAGGCAGGGTGCTTGCCCCCAACATGACTTATAGAGGCTGGGTTGTTGCCCCCTTGTTTTGGCATCTTCTTCCCATTCTTCCTCCGTCTATTCCTTTTAGACTGCTGGTTACTAGTATTTCTACTTTCACCACATGAGGTAGAAGGAGGAGGAGAAGATGTTACTGGCAAAGAAGGCCCAAGGTTCTAATGCTCTTGATTTGAGGTTCTCACAAAAGAAGTGTCGGGAGCATGCAAGGCACTCGGAGTGGAAAAAAACCAAACTGGCAGCCCTATAGTGAATCCAGGAAGATTCAGAGTAGCCATTAAGGAAGTACCAATGTTTCCAATAAATGGAATAGCACAAGGATCCCCCGGAACAAGGGTACCTTGATTGGCGCTCGCCGGAATGCTAGACATAGTTTCCTGCTCAAATGAACAAGAAGTTCTCTAAGGCAAACTAAGACAAGTAGCAGAAAGAGCACACCACTAAAAAGGTCCTAGGTAAATCAAACCAGGCAAACAGATGCCTTTCGGAGAAGAGTCTGGGATGATGAGGGCCCAGAACATATCAACGAAGGATGAAGAACAGTTACTTGGGGTCCACAATACAATGACTAAGGGTGCAAGCACTGGAATCACCCAACCGCCCTCCCAAAGACCTGCAAGGGATTTCCTCCCACGTCTGTCCTAGGTATAGCAGATATACCCTCCGCTGCCACCTGTGTATGAACCTATGGTCAGATACTAAGGATACCACAACACCGAAAAATATTGGGGGAACAGTCACTAGTCGAATCAGAAGGCGTGGGTAGGGTAACTGAGCCCGAAACTCAAAAGAGTCCCCAAACGCGATCCAATCCTGGTATATGCTTGAAACAGAAAGTAGGAGGTGTATTCCCAACAATCTAATCTCACAAGACCTAATGCATAGATCCCAGGCAAGTTTTAAATGAAGTGGGTTTACCTTCGATAGTCAAACTACGATTTTTGCGTAATGTGTGATCTTGGGTGGTTTAAGGTGTTTTAAACCCAAGACCCTAACCAAGACTAGTTGGTGTAGTGTAACCTAGAAAAGAAAATGTTACTAGTACATTTTATTATGGTTCATTTTAAAGGTTACTTTCTTACTCAAAAAGGTAGTGGGTGTGTGAGAGTGGTTATAACAGAAATGGAATACTGAAATGAATTGCTTACCACTAAACAAATCTTTTCTTTTCAATGCAAGTCTTAAAATTATGACCTAGAATGCATATGCAAATGCAATTTTTTAATTTTTCGAATGCAAAAAAGGTAAAAATAAATCCTAAATGTACAAAACTAAACTCAAAACCTAAGAATGCAGCTACTCAAACAAATAGGTATGCAACAGAAAACTTATTCTTTTTTATGCAAAGCACTCTAAAATATTTTAAGCCACTTGCAAGGTACTCTATTCAGAAGATAAATCAAAATTCTTTATGCTTTTCAAAGGTAAGAAACAAAACTGAAACTAACCTACTATCAAAGCAAAGCAAAGAAACTTTCAGGTTTTCTTTATTGAAACAGTAAAAGCTACCAAATATGACTTTCAAATTTTTATTGATGTAAGCATGCCAAACATTGGGAAAAGAGTACAAAAACTACTTTTAGACCCAAACAAAGCAAATGACCTATGAAGAAGTATGGTTTGGTAAAGTCAGGTCTACACATAAACAATGCAAACAAGGTCTTGAACAACAGCCAAAACACTTGAGCTTTCACTACAAAATAAAACTTAAAAGCATAAGGGAGGATAAAAAACCAATCTAAAAGAGAAATTTCACTCAAATAGATACAAACAGGGTCAAGAAGACTCAAGAGGTTTCAAATCCAGTGGAAATGGGGCAAGAAGGTTCAGTTAGACTCAAATTAGGGTACAAAACACCAAACGGGTCCACAACACCCCAACTTGGGTCAACAAGCCCCAAAACTTTCCAAACAAGCCCAAATTGATCAAAAGAGGTTCAAATCATGAATGTAGGATCAGTACAAGGATGGGAGACCACTTACAATGGTTTAAATTAGACCCAGGGTCATCGGGGACCCCAAAAAATGCAGCCACAGCCCCCAGATTTGGGTCCACAACCCAAAAACTCAAAAAAACAAACCCAAATTGTGGGCATTACTGTGTATGAGGCATACCAGCGCCCATAGCAAGGTGGGTGCTATTGTGTAGAGGAAAAGTAGCGTATGGGTGCTATTGTGCTTCACAACAGTAGCGTACAGGTGGGAAAAGTTGAAAAAATTGGGTTAAAACCCCCCAACTGGGTCCACAAGGGTTTGCAAGGGCTGGGAAGGGTCTATAAAAAGTCTATGAGGGTCAAATAGAGCCTAATAACCGATTCTAATCAAGAAAATGAACAAAGACCATAAAAAAAACTAAAGAAATGACCTTGGATACCCCTAAGTAGTTAGGCTTTCCCCAGCGGAGTTGCCATTCTGTTGTGAGGAAAATGCACCTATAGTTCAGGGGAGAAACTACCAACTTACGGTGATAAAGATAGACTTACAAGCATTCTGCAAGTACAACAAATAAGTGAAGAGATTAGGGTTTAGAGATGTATGCACCTGATTCAAAAGGTTGATCCTAGCTTTGCCTTCCTCGCTCTTCAATGCTTATCCAATGTCGCAATGCCCAGACCTGCAAAACAACTTGATACCTTTCTCAAATACATTTGACTACATATATAAGTCTGATCTTTATTAATGAATAAAAGCAAGTACATAAAGTTATACCTTCCTTCAAGCTTGGCACTTCATGAAACCTAGATTCAAGGTCTCCTGCTTCTGTTCTCCAAGGATTCCAGCCTCTAACCAGTAGTGCTAGGGTTTATCATAAACTAAGCACAAGAGAGGGGGATGAGGGTCTCCATTCCTCCAGCATAACAATATTGTAGACTTGGTCCCCTCACATGGCCCTTCTACCCTCCTTATATAGTCAGTGAAGGAGAGCAAAAGAAGTTATAACGGCTCAGGAAGTTTTCCAACCAACTTAACTTACTCAAATTTCGAGATTTTGACCAAAACAGGGGTGTACGCTACTATTTCACAGTGGAGTGGCGCTTAAGAGGGTTGAGCGCTACTATTGTACACTAGAGTAGGGTACACATGCTAGTTTTTTAAGGTAGAGTAGCGCTCATGTAAAAAAAAGGCCAAAAACAGGCTTTTCTGCTCATTTTCAGGAGATGGTTTGGTCTGGAAAAATGTTCCTAAGGGTCATAAACATCAAATGGGTCAAGAATGAGGTAATTTCAACCATTTTTAGTGTCCCAAATGACTCCTCCATCCACAAGTGTCCTGTTGTGTGACTGAAACTTGATCTCAAGAAGTGTCGTCATGCGACCAAGGGAAGCAAGTGTCGTCACGAATGGAGAGGTGTCATTTCAAGCTATAACAGCCGTCTTGAGAAGGATGGTCAACAAGCGGTTGTTGAATGTCGACCTGATCATCTATTGTATCCTAAGCTTCTTCACTAATTTTAGTTGCAGACGGAGAATCCACATCCAAGAGATAGAGTATTTTCTCAACACATCTATGTCCGCGAGTTAATTTCTCATCACAATTATAACAAAGCCCTTTTTCTCTACGTGCCTGCATCTTTGCTTCAGACAAATGCTTGATAGGAGTTGGTTGAGGAGCTAGCATGATGGGAGTTCGTTGGGAAACCATATTTCTGAATGGAACAAATGTGGATTTGGAGTGTCGTTGGGTTGTGATCTTATCCTCTTCCAATTTAGCCAACCATAGGGATTCCATCATTGTGTTGGGATAGAACATTTTAACCTCAGATCTAATTGCATCCTTCACACCACTGATAAAACAACTCATGTAGAATTCATCAAGAAATCCTTCTGTGTGATTGGCCAATTTCTCAAATTATGTCTGATACTCTCTCACAATGCCAATTTGGCGAAGTTTAGTGAGTGGTCTTGTGAAGTCATCAAAAGCACTAAGACCAAATTGTTGCAAAAGGTGTTAGCAAAAATCTGTCCATTTGGCTCTTCATGAGCCTTGATATACCAATAGTACCATCAAAGGGCTTCATGTTCCAAATGAAAGGATGCAAGTGGAAGTTTGTTGACATCCAAATTATTATGCATATTGAAATATTGTTCTTCTCGGTATATCCATCCAGTCGGATCATCACCATTAAAGTGATGAAAATCAAGCTCCTGCCCAGGAAAATTGCTAGAAGAAGAGAACTGAGTGTTTCTAGAAGATTATGGTTGTCGTTTATTGTTCATGGTTGAATGCTGAAGATGGAGGCCAAGAATTTTTTCATCTAGATCTTGTAGTTTGGTTTTGAGGGATGCAAGTTCTTCCTCCATGTTTTTTTCTACTACGCGGGTGACAAGCATAACCAGGATATTTTTTGTTTGTTTGTTTGTTTTTGAATGGTTAGAAAAACAAAGACAAAAACTTATTTAGTAAATGAAAATTTATATTTAGGAAAAACTCTGATGGGTAATTGGGGTTTGAATAGATTTTGGAGATTCTCTAATGGACAGGGAATCAAAAAATGGGGCGTTCAGAAGTGGGGTGAAAGAATGGAAATTTTTTTCAAAGACGAACAAAGAAGCAGAAATAGGAAATGAAAACCATGGAAAAATTTGAAGGCGATTAGGTGAAAATCAAAGAAGTTATGGAAAACCCTAAAAATAGATAGATGTGGGATTTCTGGCTTTGGGAAGTGGAATTTTGGATAGGTTCCTCAGCAATGAAATATGAAGAATGGGATTACAGGGATGTCAATGAATTTTCAAGGGAAACAGATTTAAAGAAAAGAAGATATGGCGAAAAAATATAATGAGCAACTGCTCGGAATGGATCTGCAACGGTTTGGAATTGATCTGCAACGGCTCTGGACAGATGTAATCTACTATTTATTATCTAGAAATAGATATGGACCCCAAGTACGCTCGGATTCCTAAAGGTTCAGGGGATTCACTTAGCCACCAATGTTGTCTAACAACTTGCGTATTACGGCAGTACCCCTCACTCCACGGCTCAAGTAAAATTGATGACCCTTTTTCCACAAACAAAAAACTCTTGGTTTATCTCACGGGTGGGAACTAGTCAATCAGATAGGGGTTGTTTCCCTTTTCGTTGGCAGGTCCTCTCAATGGGTCAGCTACTTCAGGGTTCCTGTGGTAGTCCTCACAATGAGTTTTAAGGCTATGCCCAAGTACTTCCCATAGTTAAGCGAATAGGGATTATTCTCAGATCCGAACCTGCAATTGAAAGGAACAAATACAGATGCAAAGAAAAAGAGTACTGCAATAATCACAGCGCCTAGAAGCCACTTAAATTTGTTTTTGGCAGAAATTCCACCCAGCGAGCCCAAGAAAGCGCTCTGATATCAGATGTGAGGAACCTCGAGCAATTAAATGATGAAAATGCATGATATATCAGAAATAGCAAAACACCAAAGATATTTATTGATCGCAAGCCACTTCGAGGGGGCAACCTCCTTTGAGCAAGCTCAATACAAATAACTTGCAGATGCCTTCATTGGCCTCAACACATACTTATATAGTAATTCTATGCGTCCAATACTATGGATCAATACCATGGAATATATAATACTATGGTATAATACAATATACTCACAGGACGACTTACAAAGCATATGCATCCAACAACAATATACTAACAATCTGGGATAATATAATATACTCACGAAATGAATTACAAAGCATATGCGTGCAACACCATCATACTAACAAAGTAAAGAGAAGGGTTGACACGGGTTCTTAACAAGCTTCCACCCCCCTTGATATCACTAGGGTTGTCATGTCCCAAATTTGGCATTGGGTCACAATGGCCTAATCACATTGGCCAAGGAGGAAACTTACTAGTTTCTTAGGTTTGGGGTGGAAGCTTTGGGATTTGGAATAAGGGAGATAATAAATTATGTTTGAACATTGGAATGGCATAAATATTTAATAAAGTAGCTAAAGAAATATATACAAGTGAAAATCAAAGTGGCATTTTCTCATGAAGACACATAGAGGAAGTGGGACCCACATATGGATAGATTTCCCCACTACACTTGGCATCATTCTCTCACCACTTCAAATTCAAGGTGAATGGTAACATACTTGGGGGAGTTCAAAAGGTATTATTCATGGCATGACTCATCCAATATCGAAATATAGAGGAAGAGTAACTCCCATGGAAGAGGAAGATGCAATTTGGAGCTAGTGGGACACTTGGGTTAGATTCCCTAGCTCTATGACAACAATGATGAAGATGCTATGACACCTATGACACAAATCAGACTTGAAGGCTGACATATGACATATATGACATGTCAGGGCTAAAAATAGCCTCCAAGAGGGCGCTCAAGGGAGTTAGGGCAGCTAAGATGCTTCCACATGTGATTTGGTGGTGGTGGGAAACTAGGAATTGTTGTACAAGTGGCATTCTTTGGAATCTCTTCCCAACTTGAGTTGGCATGTGTCTCTTGGAAGGAATTCGACCCATGGAGGACATTAGAAGTTTATAAATGTCAATAACAAAGAATGAAACCAGCTTTTGATCATTTGTATAATTTGCAGTTGCATTTGTGAAGAGGGAAAGTTAGTGGATGACTTGTTTCCACGGGGCTTCACTAGAAGGCAATATAATACCACGTTCATTCATATTGTGGTATTAAATATTCATGAAAACCTAAAAATTATATTGCTTATATATTAAGGGGAAAGGGTTTTTTTTATTTAATGTAACAATACAAAAATACTTTGGGGTCTTTTTTATATGGGCGGGCTGACAAATATCCGCCAAATGGAGACGGCGGGATCATGACTGGATGAGAAATCGGGTTGAGGCAAGGCTCGAGCTTACCAATATGTAGGGAAATCGCACCTTGAGGCATACTTGAGGCCAGGGGGTTTCGTGCTGAAGTGGGTTTCCAGTTGATCATAGTCGAGAGACAGTGGTCATTGACAGCCAATTGTTACCAATAGCACTTAGCCAGTTGTTAACAATAACCTTGGGAGGCTCTAAGCCTCCAGGGCTTGTTATAGGCTCTCAATAGGACTTGGGGGCTTGAATACCCAACCAATCATGCCTATTACAGGCCTTGGGAGGTTTAGTCATCCTCCTAGAGCTTGTTACAGGCCCTGGGGGCTTGGATACCTAGCCCACAACAGGATTAGTCAGTGATTGGGGAACTGCAACATGCAATCTAAATGTTGTACTATGTGCATTGGCTCTAGTGACATACAAGAAGTGATCTCCTATCTCTTCATTAGACCATTAGATGTTGCAAATCATAATGATATGTAGTTGAGTAATTGCATTGTGGGTGAAGTAATGTGCATCCACAATATACATCGAAAGAAGCAAGGTTCATTGTAGAATGCATGTGGGGTCATAAGAGGGGTATCATATCAATATACTAGGTAGAAATATAAAGGGGTATAAAAAATGTTAATGAAAAAATTGATACATACAATATCTAACGAAAATAGGAGTTTCTTAAATTGGGAAGGCATATTGGGAGGGGGTTAAAAAAAATGATTTTGGAAGGTATTTTCCAATATTTAGTGAAATTAGGGGTATTGTTTCATATGCCACGATCGAACGTGTTATGATAGCGGTTTATTGAGTGAAGCCCCCGTGCTTGTTTCTTGCCTTAGCTAATTTCGATGGTGACAGATTCCCATCGGAGTTGGCAATTGGAAAGGCGATTAAGACCTTTCATTTGGAGCCTTAATGGAGTCTTTATTTTCAGGTGTAAGCTACAGGGCAGCTCATGGTTTCTTCTATTTCCGCTCACTCCTTCAACCATTTCCAGTTTAGATGGCATATTCTTGATCCTTGAGGGAGGGCGTTTTTGGTGAGCTATTGTACTCTTTTAAGGAGCTTCTATTGCCCCATTTATTTTGTAATATGAATTAAATAGTCTTTTCTTCATCTCCATAAAGTTTCAGGTCGAAATTCCAAGTAGAAATGTATAAATCTCATTTTTAATGAAGGAACAGTGTCATTTCCCCACTACCTTGTTGTGAACCAATGTAATGTTGATGGATTCGAATGGATAAGTAAACTACTGATAGTTTATTGATGAATGGAATTTTATTGATGTATTATACAAGTTTCATGTTCATTGATCAAGCATTTGAAGTCATTTTACTCAGTTTATTTACATTTGGAGAAGATTTGGTGTCATTTCCCCAAGGGTCGAATTAGTGATTTTTGTTGTTGTTTGGGAGAGGTTTGGAACATAATTAATAACTAATGAATGGCTCATTTGGGGCCTTAATAACATCCTTGAGACATCCCCTACCTTTGTTCATAAATTTGAGTGGGTTTGGAGGCATTTGGAAAGCCTTTTTGAGTACTTACCCTAGGGGGATTTGAACCCCAAATTACTAGTAAAATTGCATACTTGGTCCAGAATCTTAAGAGAGTTTGCATGGGTCTTTTGGTGGCCATATCTCATCCTTGAAAATAATATTCAAGTCCTAATATCATTTATACACCTTCATTGAAGATTTGAAGTCATTTGGAGCCAATTTGAGACCTAGAGACCAATACTAATCAAAGGGAAATTACTAGTAAAGTTCCCAACATTGGCCAGAATTCAAAGAGGATTTGCAGAAATATTTTAAAGGTCCAAAAGCATCCCTAAAACACATACTTATGTTCTAACATCATCCATATACCTTCTCAGAATATTTGGGAGCAATTGGAGCAATTTGGAGACCTAGAGCTCAAAATTAGTCAAAGGTCGAAGGGAAAAAAAAATGAAAATTTGTCATTTTACTAAAATTCCTAACAAGGGACATTGCAAGGGTCAACAACTTCATCAAGCATACTATGCAATCACTATTCTAAGAGTCCCGCCATCGACGTGTTCATCAAACAACTACTTTGAGCAAGTTATAAGTCTAATCAAAACTCACACCCACCCACAAATCATAACAATATTTGGGAATCACAATGTAAATCATAATAAAATTGATATCATATCATTATCCTCGTTATATCTATGACATCCATGGTACATCAACATTTATAGAAATCTATTTATCTCATAATCAAGCGATATGTAAGTTGGTTAACTAACAACATATATTTTATGCTAACACGACTAACTTTTACAAGTAATAAGCTATATCATTAATTACATTTAAATAAGCATGTTCAATCTTTTGCATGAAGTGTTGTATTAATTAAATATCCACATTGTATTCCTAAGCAAATGAACACTAAAGCAAATGACATTTAATATTTTAATTACTAAAAATTACCATCGATAAAATGTGGATTTTACATTTAAATAAATTTACTTATTAAAAAAACATTTTATAAATTATTGAAAAGCACTCATCACTTCACAAATAAAGTAACCTTGAAATTCCAAGCCTAAATCTAATATAAATCTAAATAATAAAGCTAGTTGAAATTGCAACAAGTTTTTAAATAATTGAAACTTTTATAAAATGTGCATAAATCACACTTGATTGGGAAATTAAATAAAATTTTCATATTTAAAAATTTGTAATTAATTTAATAAAATAAAATATAATAATATTTTGTTTAAATTTATTTTTAATTAATTTATCATTTTAACTTTAAATTTACCAAAATTTTAAAAAATATATAATTCAAATTTTAGTTTTTATATTTTGTCAAATGATTGGACTCATTTCATCTTTCTCTCAATCTAAAGCTCTATCATAATAAAAATGTTGTGTATTTGCTATTTCCTTGATTCCTTTGTACATAAAGGCTGCAGCGGTCTTCCCCTTATGTTTTCTTTGAATACGATGTAATCTTCTTGCTCCCACTTGCAATAAGACATTTTTTTATTGGACCCATAAATAAGTACTAGTTATATTAAATATATATCTAAAATCTCTCGTTTCCTACCTTATTTCCTAACCCAGCTTAAATGATGCGACCGAAAAGAAAAAAATAAAACAACAAATAAACTTTTAAATAATGCATAAATCACATCAACCCAAACCCAATCCAATCTAAAGCGTAGCTTTTCACAATGTAAACTACATATTAATATTAATTACATACAAATATTAATATAATTAATATTAATATTAATTACATACAAATATTAATATTATTAATATTAATATTAATTACATACAAATATATTAAGTTTAAATAATAATATAAACTACAAAATATATTTAAAATTCTGTGCAAACATCACCTTTTATAAATCTTATGTGGGCCATAAAAGTTATTTCATATGTATCTTAAAGATACGCAGTCATTTTCAAAAGATATGAACGAAGTTTTTTTTTTTTAAATACATAAATTTCGTGGATTGTCCATCAAAAAAGTATTCCATAACAAACATCAACATCATCTTTTATGAATCTTTCAGTGGTTTGTAAAACTTGGTTGGTTCATTCGATATGTATATTAATAAAAAAATAGCCGCGCAGCCATTTTCAATTGAAGTGAAGATAATAGCATCAAAACTTGTGAATGGTATTTATGAATGGTTTAATTATTAGGTTTTTTATATAAAAACAAAAAATTATGGAATTATGATAAAAAATCAATATACTACAAAATAAGTAAAAAACATAATAATTAAACAAGAGTTAAGTAAAATAGTAATTAAACTAGAGTTACATAGTAGTAATGTCCATCGCGAGACAAACGAAAGTTTTAGAGAAAGAAAGTATTTACATATGGCTACAGCATGTGATTCACTCAATGAACTTTTACATAGTAAAACCGGTTGGAAACGGGTGACAACTAGTTTTCCTGGTGATTATAAAATTGTCTTACTAAATAATTAAATTAATTGGTGATTGTAAAATTGTCTTACTAAATAACCAAATTAGTTAATGATGAGTAATTGTGATAGAAATGTAATTTCTTCTTCTATTTCCGTAACAGGCAAAGTTTTTTTTTATGAGTAAGATAAGAAAAGGCTTTTGTAATCTTCATGTTTGAATAATAAGAGAACCAATACCATTACTCTGTGGATGTTTCCTTTTTGAGAGTTTTACCACATAAATTTGTGTGTACATTTTATGTGTTTGCCATTATTTGTTTTCTTGTTTAATATCTTCCGTTGCATATTATTTTATGTGGCTACTCGATCTAATAAGTTGTATCAGAGCAAGGTTGGATGCCTCAAAGAACTAGAATGCTGAGAGTAATTATCGCCCTATCCATTTTCTTTGAATTTTTTCACGAATGTCGAGAGGCGCGACAATCCTTGAGAAGTCCAAGGTATGAATAATTTTTAAAAGGGTTCAACTCTATAAAGCATCTTGAATGAATGTGGCATTATATATATATATATATATATAAACTTTAAACTTGTCATATGCTATGTGGTTAAGTTATAAAGGGGAGTTATAAGGTTTTTTTTTAAGTATATGGTGTGGATTAAAGTAGGAGGTATAAGGTGATTTTTAAAATATTTGTTTAATATTTAAGGTGGGAGTTATAAGGTGTGTTTTTTATTTTAATTTATTAAACTTTATCCTATTTTAATCAAATCTTTTTTGAAATATTGTATCCAGTATATATTAAAAGGCTAGGTGTTTTAAGTCTTTTGATCTGGTTTTATGAGAAAATGTCGAAAACGCAGAGTGTTAAGTTTGAAATTGAGAATTTTAATGTGAGCAATAATTTCGAGTTATGGAAGGTCAAGATGCGGGATATGCTCATGCAACAATGAGTGGAAAAGGCACTGGTAGAGAAGATGACAAAACCCACGGATATATCAGATGAAGATTGGGAGGATATGGATGAAAGAGCTCTCAATGCTATTCGTCTATGCTTGGCCGATGATGTTTTATTTAACATTGTGTCTGAAACTATAGTAGCAGGTCTTTGGACAAAATTGGAAATCCTATACATGACTAAATCCTTGACGAATAAAATCCTCCTGAAGCAGCAATTATTTACCTTGCATATGAAATAAGGTACAAAAATTTCAGATCATTTGAATACATTCAATACTCTTATTTGTTAGTTAGCTAGCATGGATGATAAAATTCAATCTGAAGACAAGGTGATTTTACTGTTGTGTTCTCTGCCTGATTCTTGGGTACATTTTGTAACCTCTATCAGTTTAAGTTCTATCGATTCTATTACCTTTGATGATTTTGTGGGATCCCTGATTTATGAGGAAACTCGAAAGAAATCTAGTCTTGAAACCTCGACATCGGAAGTAATGGTGGCCAGAGGAAGAACCAGTGAAAGAGAAAAACATTTGAGGGGCACATCAAGATCAAATTCGAAGGGAAAAAAGAGTAAATTGAAGTGTTGGTATTGCAATAAAACAAGACACCTTTAAAAAGATTGTTGGAAACAAAAGCAAGCATCTATGGAGGAGGGCTCTACAAAGGAGGCAAACATAGCCGAGAAGGATTCAGGTATGATTGATGAGGTATTATCTAAATCTATTGTCTCACAATACCATTATGACTGGTTAATTGATTCTGGAGCATCCCATCACATGTGTCTTCATAGAAATTGGTATTCCACATACCAATCTATAGATAACGGGGTCGTTTATATGGGAAATAATGTTTCATGTAAAACTGGCTTCTGGTAGAAAATCTTCCATCATGTCCATCCTCTGCACATGGTCACGTCGCTTTCAGCCTGCCCTGTCAACCGCATGCTGACTGTCACTTTCATTCGGTCGTTCCTTCTCTAACAACCTTATGCGGCCAGTTCACGTCATGTTCCCTCCGCGGGTGTGACTGGTTGCTTTCCTTCCTCCTTACTCCTTACCCGCCTACTTAGTAATCATGGATTTTATTAACCAAAAATAGGTTGCCTTCACCGAATGGACCTTATCTTCATTCTTTACCCAAAATGGGTACCCTGCTGGCACATCGCAACGCTACTACTTCGCGGAACTAGTCCTCAACTGCGCAGTTCCCATCCTGTCGATGCTGCGCTGCGCTCACAATGCAGCTCCCCAAAACTGTCTTGCCAAAAAGTCTTCATCTAAACCGCGCTCAACTTCTTAGTTCCAAAACTTGACTTGCACAAAAATGCCCCACTTGGGCCAGGCCCAACAGGCCCTTAACACTTGCATGTGGCTTGTCCTTGAGCCACCTTCAACCTCTACTTCTCCTAGCTGTTCTTCCTCTCGTGGAGCTAACTTCTTAGCGAACTCTTGGTATGTTGCATTCAACTTTGCAACCTCTTCTTTGGTGTCCTGCTCAACTTGCTTAACGGTCTCCAACACATCAGCTGTTATTTCATCGTCAACTTGTTCTTGCACAGAGTCTTGTCCTTCGTGGAGCTCGCTCAACTTTTGTTCAATTTTCTATGTGATTTCATGGGCTTCCTCTTGCAGGGGCTGCGACTTATCTCCGACTTCAGTCTCCCTGTCTCGTAGTACTTGCAATTCTTTCTTCACTCCTTTAACTTCTAATTATTTGCGGATTTGGTCCCTTGGTGGCAGGGCCTTGACCTCTGTGTCCAGCAGTTTCAATGCAACATGCCTATGCTTCAAAGCACTTCAGATTTCCAGCAACTCTGGATTCTCTTCCAGCGCAGTAAATTTTTTCGTTGCCTCATCTAACAAAGTTTGGCACTTACCCACTTCACTGGCTATACTTTCTGCTACAGCTTTCACTTCCTTTGCCTGAAGCTATTGCTGATCAGGTGGTGTCTTCGACTGATTCTGTGCTTCCAAGGCAACAATCTTTGCTTCGTAACTAATCTCCATATGTTTCATTTCATCTTTAAGATTGTTGACCACATCGTCGTTCTTAATGACAGTGTCTGCAGGTTTGTGCTGCTTGTCGCATTCAGGTATCTCCACGACTAAATCAACGACTGTAGTCTCTAATCTCATTCTTCGGTCATGCTCATCTTGAATTTGCATGGACCTCTACGAGCTTGATTCCTGCAATTGCTTATAGTTTGAAACTAACTCATGGTGTTGGTTCCGAGCAACTACATCTCTCTCATGGATCTCCTCCACAACCTGCAGGTGCAGATCATGTAAACCCTCCATTGGCAGTACCGAGATGTCAACTTCCACATGCTAGATATCCTGCTCATCCAAAGTTAATTGTTCGTGTAGTTGTAATCTTACACTAAGTGGATCAAGTTTGACTATGCGTGACTTTGATGGAAAAGTTAGGGCTAGAGGCGTTGTCTTCGGCTACGAAGTGCCCCCTGACTTTCCTTCTGATTCTGAGTCTCACGACAAGGGCAAGTTATGCTGGACTTGTTAAATCTTTTCTGTAATGCCTTGCAGCGTGGTCAGATTCTTTTGCAGACTCTTTTGAATTGCTTCATTCTTTTTATCTTTTGTGGTCACCAGGTCTTCCATCTGCGCAGTGACCTTAGATGCAATCATCTCATAATCATAATCATGGAGCTTGGCTTCAAACTAGCCCTTACTGGCTTTCTGCTTCTTCTTCTGTACCTTTTGTTGTACAGGACTCTCGGCTTCCTTCATTTTTCGTGTCCATGGCTCTTCAACAATAAGTGTAGGAATGGGATTACTTTATGTGGAATCACTCTCGATTTCCACAATCCCTTCGACTTTGAACTCAGGGATCCGTTCCTTCATAATTGTGTCAATATCTTCTTCGTTCATGTGGTAGCTTCCTTGGAACCATTTAGGGTTCTGCATATGAGCCTTTGCTTGAATAAAGACAGAATGCATATCAACTTTAAAATTGATGGTGCGAATATACTTAGTCATTACCTCTTTTGATATCCGCGGCGTGGCGATAATGGCTTCACGCAGCTATTCGTAATATGTATAGAAAACTTTAGCCGACGTGCGTTGTCTTTCTGATATCGAATTCGCCCAAAGGTTTGCATAACGGGCTCCTCTGTAATCACTGCTATTGTTGTTTACGCCAATGTAATGTTTTGGGTCCTTCCACCCTACAAAGGTAATCAACACTATCAACCATGTATAGTGGAAGTTACTGCCATGTGTCTGTGTGTCATTTAGCTCTTCTAGAAACTCATTTACCAAGTACTGAAACCAATTAAACCTTCCTCTTGTCACGGCCTTTTCCCTAAGGAGCACTGCGCCCACGGGTACTTCCAACGGTCTTGCTTTTCTCAAAAATTTTCCTGCTAGCAGTTGTGTGGCAAACCGCGTAGCTTCATCATCTATATCATCTATGACAAATCCTCTTTTTCCTTTGACGACAGGCTATGTCTTCTTCATCTTTGCGGCGACCTCCTTATCCCGGTTCTTGCCTAGGAAGAATTGCTTGGGGTCCTCTTCTCTCTTGCTTAACCTAGTAATCCAGTGGATCAAATCAATATTTAGGTCGACATTACGATCAAGCCGAAGATATCCTTGGTGCATGCGCGACATAAGAGTGTGCACCACCTCATTCAATTCTGGCGTTCGATCAAAGTGCGGGAGTCTCAATAAGTTGAGCAACCTCGACTCGACTACTCTCGTTAGCCAGTTTTGTGCGACTAGTACAAATTTTCCTTTTACGTCCTTCCAACACATATACTGATCTAGCTGAAACTTTGGGAACGTTGGTTCAACCAGGTCTTTCTGCATCTGAAGCAGGTCAAAGTCTTCAAACTTGCATTCTGGAATTTTTCCCAACATATTTTCTTCTACTTGTACATGCTTCAATATCCGTGGAATCAGAATCTCATACTTAGAATTCTTGAGCGGCTTAATGGATGGTACATTTGCTGCACGTGGCGAGATATACTGTGGTGTTAACGTCAAGGGAATTTCTTTGTCACTCAACAAAATTTTGGTACTGTGGAGCTCACAACCTTTGGCTTCATCTTCTCCACGGCTGGGTTTTTTCCCTTGTCTTGCATAACTGTAGCGTGTCTTGGCGATCTTCAGGAGACTTGACCTTGCTCTGTAACCACTTTCTTGGCAGGGTTTCTCTTCAACGCTTCAATCCCTCTGTATTTAAACACCTTCACAGTTTCCTTGACTATGAATTCTTCCTTAATGGATGAAATTTCGGACATTCATTGGATGCTCGTTATAGAATTGCAATATCACTGCTCTCTCACTGTAAACAATTTCAAAGTATGGCTCGTAAGAAAATTCTAGAGTCTCGGTAATGCCCGTGACTCCAAATACAGCGGTATTTATAGGCCCAACGAGGCCCAGCCGCGCCTCTCAATGGCTAGAAAATCATTAAATGACATTTCTGTTGGCCAAATCCTTTGTGGATTTGGGTCATTTCCTTCATTAACTCTTTCAGAACAGTTATTTCTGAGTTAAATGCACAATGGTCGTCGACAAAAGTATTGTTTAACGGCTATATTTGTGACCGACATTCTAACGGCTAGTTTTCTGGATTGTTGTGTCGAACTACGTGGTGGACAGTCTCTACTCCAGCGTAGTTACTTTACCATTTCAAGCTTCTCGGTTCTGAACTTGAACCTTCTCTGTTTCATTGGGTATGTGCAGGTACCTTTTTGAGCTTTGAGCTGCGTGGTTCTTCGTTTCTTTCTCTTTTTCTCTTTTTTTTTCTTTTTTTTTTTTTAACTTCGCGGCTTCACTCTATAAAGGGTTATGCGAAGTAGGGCTATCTCGATAGGGTTTTATCCAACTTCCATTGACTAATACAGGTAGATCATCTCCAGCTAACATGACTAATTGAACTGCGCCACCATTAGTAACATGTACAACAGTATATGGACCAAGCCATTGCATCTTAAACTTTCCGGTAAATTTCATAAATTTGCTATCATACAGGAGGACTCGATCACCTACCTGAAAGGACTTGTTCTTGATATGATGATCATGCCATGCGTTTTCTCTATCTTTCTGCACTTGCTAGTGGAAGCCTACGATGAAGCGATCTTCCTCCAAGCCAACCAAGTGAAGAAACCTTTCTTCTAGTGCCTCTTGATCTTCCATGCCTGTAAATGCAGCTATTCTCAAGCTGGGAACAATACACTCCATAGGCATCACTGCTTCCTATCCATAAGTCAACCTAAAAGGTGTATGGCCAGCCAATTTCTTGCAAGTAGTTATGTACGCCCATAATACAGCTGGAATGCGCATATCCCAATCATCCCTATTCACATTGCATATCTTAGTTAGCGCATTCTCCAGTATCTTATTGAAAGCTCCAATAGTTCCATTTGCTTATGGATGATATGGCGTACTCATCTAATGATGAATGTGGAACTCTTCAGTTAGTGCCTCAATAGTTCTGTTCAGAAAATGAGTGCCTTGATCACTCATCAAAATCTTCGGGCATCCAAACCTAGTAAGGATGTTCTAAAAAATGAACTGCGCAGTAGTGACTACGCTATAGTCCTTCACTAGCTTCGCTTCTACCCATCTGGTGAGATAATCGGTAGTAGTAATAATATATCTCGCACCAGTTCTTTTTCCCGGTGGGTTTATAGGTCCCATGAAATCAATTGCCTATTTCTCAAATGCCTGAAGTGTCAACTGCAGATTCAAAGGCATTTCATCTCTTTGCGACGGCTTCCCTATCCTTTGACAGACATCGCAGTTTTGGCAATGTTCCTTTGCATCTTTGTGGATAGTAGGCCACCATAGCCTTGCTCGCAATATCTTTTGCGCAGTGGCTCTTCCTGAGTAGTGGCCTCCTGATATACCTGAATGTGCCTCAGCCAAAATGAATGGCTTCTTGTGTTCTAATACATATCTGCGCAACACTTCATCTGGTCCCAATTTGTATAGTTGTCCCACGAATATGGTGAAGTCTGCTTCTCTTACTACCAGTTGCTTCTTCTGCTGCGTAGTAAACTCTGTTGGTGCTAACCTAGTAGTCAAGAAATCAACAATGTCTTTGTAGTAGTCATCTGCGATCTATATAGAAAATTACTACGCGTCAGGCAGACTATCTTCAAGATTGGTGGGTTCCTCTCCTGACTCAATTCTTGAAAGATGGTCAAGCCCTAAGTTTAATCTGTCTGACTTAACTACAATTTCAATGTCATACTCCTGAAAGAGTAACAACCATCTATAGATTCTCCCCCTTAACACTGGCTTGTTAACCAGGCATTTCAAAGCTGAATGGTTATTGTACATAGAGAAGTGCACACCGAGAAGATAGTGCCTGAATTTTTGTAGTGCGTAGACCATAGCTAGACCCTCTCTCTCAATGGTTGTATAATTCTTTTATGCAAACGAGAGTTCCTGCTTTAAAATGCAATGGGATGGTCAATACCTCCCTCTCCTGGCTGTGCAAGTACAACTCCCAATGCTATACATGAAGCATCAACATGTACATGAAACGGATTTTCCCAGTATGGAAAAACTAGCATCGGTGCAGTTACCATTTTCTCTTTTAACGTGTCAAAGCCTTGTTCACATTCTACGTTCTAGATGAACTGTGCGTCTTTCTTCAACAACTTCTCCATCGGCGCAGTTATCTGAGCATAACCCTTTATAAACTTTCGATAATAACCTATATGGCCCAATGTTGTGCGAATCTATTTCACTGAGGTGGGTGTAGGTAAGTTCACAATTACTGCGATCTTCACAGGATCAACCATCAAGCCTTGTCTGCAGACAATGTGTCCTAACATAATACCATAAGGCACACAGAAAACACACTTCTTTAAATTCAAGGATATCTGATGTTGTCTGCACTTTTCTAGCATCATTCTGAGGTTTTCACAGTGGTTCTTCAGTAACCCAAAGATAGTCCAGTCATCAAAGTATGCTTCTAAAAATTTATGCATGAAGTCCTTAAATGCTGCGACCACCACTCTAGAAAATATGGCAGGTGCGTTCTTCAGACCAAAGGGCATTACTGTATACTGGAACGACCCCCATTCAGTAGCGAAGGTTGTATTATGCCTATATGTTGGATAAATTCTTATCTGATGATATCACTATTACATATGGGTGGATTGTTCCACAAAATATTTCCACGTTTTCAACATTCGTGGGTTAAAAAAATTAATTTTTATATTTTTTGTTTTTTAGGGTGGAAAAACCATGGCAATATCCACGCTTCGTAATGTTCCATGAACTTTCGTCAATATAGGGCCGAACTGTTTAGGTTTCACTATTTGTAAGTCCCCTTTATTTTTCATATTCTTTTTCTCTTCATTATTATCCTATATACTTTTCTACCATAGGAAACACCTCATCACCATCATCTCTAACTCTTTTACTACCTTCAACATCTTTGCAATATGCTTCCATTCTCTCCCAATGGAGCTTACATCCCAAAATGTGCTTGTTAAATGGAACATATTTCCTCAAGCTACTTCCACTCAATGGTATTCAGAACTTCCCTATCCTCTCTCCTCTACACCATCACCACTATCTCAATGAACACAACTAATGCTTGCCACTTGAAAACTTATCATCATTATACTTTGCTTTCATTGCAACCACTCCTCTATTGCAATATTGATCTTCAAATTGTTTCTCCTATTCTTCATATTTTCTATTTATTGACATAAACTCTTCTTACTAGAGAAATTTCTACTTCTCCATGATGAACACATCATGTATTCCTTCATCATCTTCATCTTCAATATTTATAGTTATCTACTTTGCATTTTCACTTAAACATCTTATTCCATGACAAACACGCATGTGTATTCCTTCATCATCTTCCTATTCAAGATTTCTCTACTACTTTGCATTTTCATCTCAACAACTTATTCACATTGGCAACATCATTGTTTCATGTTTTATTTGGTCCATTCCACTTTCTTTTCTTTTGTTGCACATTCCACTTGACCTACAACAAAATCAACACAAAATATTATGGGATATTCATATTATATTATAAGTTATGGTATTTATGTATATATAATACTAATAATACGAACGTTTGTAACGTTTGGGGGTTGTCAACTTGAAATGCTTTGTTGGAATTTAAAGTCCTTATTGAGATTTCAAAGCAAGTTGAAGCTGCCATTACTTGTTGCCTTTACACACTACACTACTTGGGGTCCTTCTAATACTCCTTGCATTTTTTCAATTACTTCATTTGTTGTGAGTGCTCCACTACTATAGGGATATATATACCATAGGTAGCTCCATAGTGGTGGTGAAATAATGAAATACCAAAGCATGCCACAAAGCTCATATGGGATCATGACCTGTATCTAAAATTTGGGTTAATGGTGAGGGCATTAAAAGTAACTCTACGATAGCACATGGGTTCTTGGTTTCTACACCATCGTCGAGGGTTTCGATGTCATAGTTCATTTGTTGGAGTCTGTATGTTGGATGCGCGTGAGGGTTTCGTGGTCTGACCTGAGCTTGGCTCATGGCCGTCAGCCCACCATGAAGGTTGCATATGCAGGAATGGTGACAACTACACATGCAGGTAACTCTACGATAGCACATGGGTTCTTGGTTTCTACACCATCATCGAGGCTTTCAATGTCATAGTTCGTTTGTTGGAGTCTGTATGTTGGATGCGCCTGAGGGTTTCATGGTCTAACTTGAGCTTGGCTCATGGCCGTTATCCCACCACGAAGGTTGCATATGTGGGAATGGTGACAACTACACACACAGGTAACTCTACGATAGCACAGGGTTTCTTGGTTCAACACCATCGTCGAGGGTTTCAATGTCATAGTTTGTTTGTTGGAGTCTGTATGTTGGATGTGCCTAAGGGTTTTGTGGTCTGACCTAAGCTTGGCTCATGGCCGTCAGCCCACCATGAAGGTTGCATATGCAGGAATGGTAACAACTACACATGTAGGTAATACCCTTATTGTCTTTCTTGTTAATTTAAATTGATACGAATACAAACTCAGGTTCTGACCGATATATTTTTACTTACTTGGCAGGTAATAGTTTGGCCCTCTCCATTTGCGTGGTTACTGGTTGATGGTACAGGTTTAGACTTGGAGGTGTTTGCAATTGGTAAGCTCAGAGTCCACATTTCATTACCTCTTCCTCTCACCTCTGTGGAGTGTTCATCGAGGGTTTCGATGTCATAGTTCGTTTGTTGGAGTCTCTATGTTGGATGCGCCTGAGGGTTTCATGGTCTGACCTAAGCTTGGCTCATGGTCAAACCACCACGAAGGTTCCATATGCAGGAATGGTGACAACTACACACGCAGGTAATACCCTTATTGTCTTTCTTGTTAATTTGAATTGATACGAATACAAACTTGGGTTCTGACTGGTATATTTTTACTTACTTGGTAGGTAATAGTTTGACCCTCTCCGTTTGCGTGGTTACTGGTTGATGGTATAGGTTTAGACTTGGAGGCGTTTGCAATTGGTAAGCTTTGAGTCCACATTTCATTACCTCTTCCTCTCGCCTCTGTGGAGTGTTCATCGAGGGTTTCGATGTCATAGTTTGTTTGAATGTTTGGTTCTCTATTTAATCTCTGCGTTTTCCCATGTATAAGATCCAAGTGTATGCGTAGAAGAAATGGGGTTTAAGAAGGTCGCCCTGTTTTCCTATAGCATGAGAATCTATAAATGGTAACTGCTGATAGATATTCCATACTGAATAAAATCGTTTTGTTCTTTTGTGTAGGCGATTTAGTTTAAACGTTTATGTTGCCCAAGATACTTTTGCCTCATTTCTAAATTATTTTCATGGGACCTGGGATTTTGGAATTCTACCTGGGGTTTCGATACCTGACCTGGGCATCTATCGTTTTGTTGGTGTCAATGTCGGATTCGATCCTTGGATTCCGTCAAGTTTCTAGAGTTGCAATATAAACCTTAGAGTCTACATCCATAGGGTTTGAGCAATAATAATCCTTGAAGGTTCTGTTGTGTTCTGATATGGTTTCGATAAATTGTGTTTACTGTGTAATGTTCCCATAATTGATTTCCTGAGTGATTTAAATTATGAGTTTCTGTTCTTTCTTTACTGCTGCGTTTATGGAATTTCATAAATAGAGATACAAAAGAGTTTAAATGGGTGGAATGTTAAAGGGATTCGATCCCAGTTCTTGCGTTTGAAACCCAACGTGTGTTTGTATTTAATGTATGCGGTTTTGATGAAAGATGGTTGTGGTGTTGATGATTGTTAATTCATTTGATTGAAAGATGACTGTGTAAAAAAATCCTGCATTTTCGTTAAAGTTGTAAAAGTAATGGAATGCTTGAGTCTACGTTTGCAAATCGTAATTTCCTTGACATGGTTGAAGCACTAGATCTAGCTACAGGATAAGACTATGACAACGCATACATCCTCATAAATTAAGCCATAGGAAAGAAATATGCAAGACAAAGCCAGGGTATGTATCACATTTAATGTTTGGTGTTTCCTGTCTACTTTATATGTGTTTAGAAGATGTGTAGTCATGCAATGGTTATCTGTGTAAGCAACTTACATCTCGAGGACCAACTTCAGCGCAGGCACCACACAGGAGTGCTGAAGTTGATAGAGATCAAAATTATGTTATAAATTCTTTTACTGTTGCTTTAGCGCTAGTCAAAAATTTCAATGGTAATTGTGAGGAAATTTTGCTTCTGTAGACCATATTGCTAAATTGAAAGGTAACATAGGTGGCTTTTATTTTCTATAGTACAAGGTACTATATTTGTACCCACACTTCAGATCTGATTTTTGGTTTAATGTTGACGTGTAGATCTTCAACGACACCTCTCTTATTATTATTTGATCAATAGAGAGAAATGAGGGATATTTTTATTTGGCATCCCACCACCCTTCCTTATACTGTGATGATGAACTTTTAGGATATATTGGACGGCTGTACATTTGAGAGAGATATGACTGGTTGTACCTTCCCCACCTTTATTGAGATATGATTGGTCGTGTGCTACCTTATCTTTCACTTGTGTTTAATGGGGTCATTTACCCTCCTTGAGTAACTTTTTTAAAACCACCTTGTTGAAGTTTTGCTCTTATACAGTACTACGGTTGTTTGGCCACATTTGGATCATACCCTTGGTTCTAAGGGTCATGGGTCCCAAGGCTACCACCTTTAGGCTTGAAGTGCAGCTGACAATGGAAGACACAAGTGTAGTTTATTACCACCATGCAAATTTAATTTGACCTTTCAATTCCCATCACCATTTCCTCTCATACGACGTCCCACGACCATTTATTTTGACACCCACTCTTCATTCATTCTGTATGCATTTCACTATGCAACTGTCTCAGATTCTCACTATGTTTTCCCTCAATTAGTTTATCAATTCAGTATGAACCACACCCGCCGTCCGAGGAGTGTTTGCAGTGGTCGTGGGTCATACTGAATTGATAAACTAATTGAGGGAAAACACAGTGAGAATTTGAGACGGTTGCATAGTGAAATGCACACAGAATGAATGAAGAGTGGGTGTCAAGAGAAATGGTTGTGGGACGTCATATCAATGTGATTGTAAGGCACTCTTTGAAGGTGAAGTCCACAATTTTAAGTCTTTTTCCTCATTTTCATGCCTTTTTGTAAGACAATAAGGAGGGTATTGGAATCAACATTGAAAATGGTTTCCATCCAAACCTATCAAGTATACTTTTAGGTCAGTAGTATTCTTGACTCCGAACTGTAGCTATAGTTCAGAGAAAAGAATACTACTGACCTAAAAGTACACTTGATAGGTTTGGATGGAACAGATTACTATGGACATCTATGCTGTTGTATTTTTGGTTTAATGTTGACGTGGAGATCTTCAACTATACCTCTCTTATTGTTATATGATCAATATGTTTATTTTATTACCTGTTACTGATTGAGTTATTAAATACTTGTTGTACCTTCTCCACCTTGATTGAGTTATTATTGGACTTCTAGTACCTTGTCTTTGACTTGTGGTTAATGTGAACATTTACCCTCCTTCATTTTTTTTATACCACCTTGTTGAATTTTTGGTCTTATAGAGTACTTGACTTTGATCACCTGTGATCAGTGGTGGTGTGCTGATAATCACTTCTTTTATGATGATACTTGGTTGAAGTTTATGATTTTTGTGACTTTATTTATGTTGAGTTATGTACTGTGCTTGACTGTCATTGACCTAATTAACTCCAGTCATTTCTCTCTTTCTCTCGTTTGTACACACCCTCTTGTAGGGTTAGCTGGTTCCTAGATAAGACTGGCCTCTCCGAGGCACAAACAGTCTTTTCTGAAAGTAACACTTATGAGTATATTTTCAAGAATAGTTTCACACCCAGGTTGGTATCTTAAACTATATCTCTATTTTTGTTATATGATATATATGTTTATTTTATTACATGTTACTGAATATTAATAGTTTATCGTTTTAGTTTGCTTGTTAGTGTAACTCATTATGACAATTTTGAATATACCAAAGAGCCTGTGTTAAGAACTTATGGGTTGTACATTTGGAGTTCTTGGTTTCAAGAGGTAAGTATTTAGACTAACTAATGTATATCCATGGAATACTTTTTTCTGGAAATTTGTTTTTATTGTTTCTATTGGAATTTGTGTTGTGGAACTAATGTGAATTGTGTTCACTATTATTAGCTGATACAGGGAGGGAACATACTACCTTAAAGGTGTTTGATTGTTATGGCATTCTTGTTTTTTATTAAATGTTTTTTTGCACATTGACTTTTTGCTCACATCATTCAAGAAACATTTATAACCCTGCACAGTAATCACAGCATCTAACTGCATGGAAGTTGGGACACTGTTACTTTATCACATGTGCATGTGCTCTCTGTTTTCTACCTCTGAATGTAAATGACACAAAAACCTATCTCGGTGGTTACAAATATGCATTTGGATATTTGTATACTGGGGTAAATTGTGAGGTGCAACATGTAGTCATGTCCTTCAAGGCACTATTCATGCTCTGTATTGATATTCAACATGGTGCTTAATAAATATGCATTTGTTTGTTTTAAACATATAAGCTCAAAACCAAATTAGTGAGGTTTATATCTATAATGATCTAAAAACATCTGAAGGCTCACTATTGTCCAGGGTCTCAAACACCACCTTTCATAAGAAATTAGCATTTCTTTAGTTCATTGTGCTGTCAGTTGACCATAAAAATATTATATATATCATGGAAGGGCAAGGCAGAATCAGTTTATATTCCTCACTCGACACCCAATTGATTACCCGGTATTTTCCGTTGATAGGAAATTAGTATCATCTCCATTTAGGGAATCTTATAGCAGTGAGTCTCCTGAGAGGGGCTGCAAGTGATGTGCCCACTGGTAATGAACCAAATATTTGCTTCCAATTGAGGGAAGATGGTCCCTTTGAAGATAGAAGGATTCCTCTAATTGTATCATGCCTTGGCCTTGAGACATGAAATTCAATGAAATTGGGAGTCATTGATTGAGACTAAACCATTTTAGTGGAGATATTTCATCTAGAACTGATCATAGAATGAGATATAGACACTGTGGGAAAACACATGATGATGTTGATTTGTGTGTGATTGGATATGCAGCTAGAAAATATATAGAAGGTGGCATGAAATCAAATGAAATTATGGGTAACAACAAGTGGAGAGAAGTTTCATGTGTCACATAAGAAGACAACAATAGATTATGGAGAAAATCCCATCTCCATGAAGTGTTGTATGGAGTTAGAAATATTTGCATGGGAGATGTAAACATGGTTGTGATACATGTAAAATTGTGTAATTTGTCTTTGTTTGAAGTTGTTTGGTCTTAAGTGAATACATCTTCCCATTTGAGTGCACGGTAATTGCATTGTTTGCATGTGGTGCCTATATAGTTCTATGGTATTTTTGGCAAATCCTCTTACATAAAGTGCACTTGATAGTGAAAATTTATGCAGCTCATCAAAATTTGCAATTGGGATCTTTATTTGTTTTGGTTTTTATTGGGTTGGTGCATTCATTGGATCAGGTGGCCTCTAACATGGAAGCTAAGTTGGGCTCTTCTATTGTGCCCTACAAAGATTTGCTTGTTCAAAAATGCAGTGAGTGTTGAGAATTGAAAACCGTAGCATTGCAAACTTCAAATGATAGAATTTGTGGAACAATTTTTTCCTATAGGGTATTCATGACAAGTAGAATTGTGATCTTATTTCCTTGTAGGGGTTTAAAGTAAAACTTTATCATGTCAATGCTTTAATGCAAGATACTAATGAAAAATGTACACTAAGGTCACATTTCTATAAAGTCAAATCTCGTACATTTTTCACTTCATATAGAAACATCAAAAATACATTTTGTATGTTCATTCAGGCACTCAAGATTGATACCTTTCTTTTATTGAGTACATTCTTGATCAGGATTCCCATGAGAATAGGGGCCTTTGCCTTTAAGGCCTCAATGATATATTACCATAGAGGTGGGAGAAGGGCCCGAGGGAGAAGCTGAAGGCATGACTGTTCAGCTAGATGTGGGGTTCAGAATGTGACAAGGAGGAGATTCTGGTTGTTACTGAAAGTTGGAGTTTCGATGGCGATCGGATCACCATTCAACTGCTATCCACATGTGCTTAAGACTGGGGCTTACAATTTTTCATGTTTATACATTTAGTTCAAGTTCTTGAGATATCTATCTAGGACTGTGTTTTTGTTTACAAGCAAGTTTGATGATAAATGACTCTGAGAAAGTTCTATTAAGAAGTGAATAGAGCTAAGGTATAATTCTTTGTAAGACCGTGCTGATACATTGCAAAAAGTTGTTTAAGCCTTATGATTATTCAAAGGACACAAGGATGTGAAATATGAGCTTGAAGAAGAACAATTTGCAAAGCATTGAAACATATTGATAGCATATTTGAAGGACTTGTGTTATAAATTGAAGACTGAGCATATTATTTGTGACCAAATTGAAGTTGAGTTTGAATAGTGTTATGGGAGAACATCAGTTATATCTTCATGAATACTGAGCCTATTCTTTGTGACCAAATTGAGTTTGAGTTTGAATATTTGTGCCATTAAAAGACAAAACTTGAAGTTGAAGAATTGATTGTTGAAAAGGGATAAGTATGAAAACTTCTTGAACAAATTTTATTTATGTTACTACTTATCATAAAGACTTAATGGTAACTACTTTAAGGAATATAATGCAAGATTATTTGTTTGATGAAGTTTGATAGAATTGGAAACCATCATTAAGCAGACTTGTTTACAGATCTGAAAGGAATCATTGAGATGTAAGAGATGGTTCATGAGAAGTACTTTTAGTCTATCTGAAGCCAATCTATGACTATATCAGTGCATGCAATTTTTTTTTTTAAACTCCTAGGTATCGTCTCTATATCGACGAACATCAATGTAGGCTATACCAAAAGTTTCGACGTAGTTACTGAACCTGCCATGAACGTTTGGGAATGCACCCGTGGATACTGCGACAATGATTCGTGGAACTATAAAAGTATCTTCCACGTAGGTGCTAAATCTGCCATGAAATATTGTGAATGGATTCGTGTATATTGCGACGAATATTCATGGAAGGTTCAGCACATTCGTGGAAATTTATAGGAGTTGTGCGTCGATATAGAGACGAAATTACGTGGAAGGATTCATTTTCTATGGATATGAGAAGTGTTGTGTTGTTGACACGTGGCATCAACGAAACATTGCTATTGCCACAAAGTGGAAGTTTTGTCTCTATATCCACAGATTTCTTTCCACGAAAAAAACAAACCCCAATCTTTGAAACAAGGATGAAATTTCGTGGCTATTACAAAAAAATTTCATGGCAAATTAGACCATATGTAGTAGTGTATCCAGAAAATCCATCAGTAAAAGAGTATGCCTCATTTCCTCCAACATTATCTAAGACTTCATCTGTAAACGGAGTGGGAAATGGGTCATGTAGCGAAGCATCATTTAGCTTCCTGAGATCCACTCAGATCCTGATCTCACCCTTAGTTTTATTGTCATGGATAACCATCGGGCATATCCACTCAGATTCTTCAACCAAATCAATGATCCTTGCATCGAGCATCTTATCAAGTTCTTCCTTGACTCGCGCTTTGTATCGAGGATTCAGTCTATAGGTTCTATGCTTAACAGGCTTCGTACCTGGCTTCAGAGGTATCTTCATAACCCCTAAGTCACCCAAAATACCCTTCATTTTTGTGAAATTTTTTGGAAATAAATCATGATATTCATGCAGCAGGTCTGCGATCTTTGCAATTGTAGCATCATCCCAGTAATCTCTAATAGATGTGAAATTCATCTCTTCGCTTGTGCTAATGTTCACTTTTCTTGTCTTCACAGGTCCACTCATGTCTAGAATTTCCAGTGGAGGTCCCTCTACATCGCGCACACCTTCGGAATTAGGGATATTGACATTGCGCGGATCCTCCTCATCGCTTTCTTCTTGTTCATATTCATCTTCAGCAAGGTTATAGAATTCAAGGGCATGTTTTATCGTTCTTTCCCATTCTGGCTGTAGGTTCAATGGTACATTTACATCCTCAAAGACTTCTTTTTGAGTTCCTCGAATGCCTCGTTTGTACTTGGGCATTCTGGTCTGAATATTCTTTCTTTAATGATCTGTAAAGCTTCATTTATACTCGAACTGCCATCTTCAAAAATGAAACTTTTCTGGAAGTTCGCAGTCAGGGTAGGCCAATCTATAGTTTCTCTGCACAACTCCATGTCTAGATACCACTTCTTTGGAGTTTGCTCCTCCAATGTGTGCACAAACAGATGCACCCATTCTGTCTGTGGTCTCTCCTCCCATGCTTGTGAACAGATTCCAATATGATCCATTGGGTCCGTCTGTCCGTTATATTTTCCAAAGGTCAGCACAACCTTATCAACGAACCTGATTTGCATCATGCGTCTGCACTGATCCCATGTGGTCAATGTCTGCTTATGCACAACCCACCATCTGGTAGGTGTCTCGCATAGTGCCATGTCTAGTGTTGGTATGCGATGTTCAACTGCTACTGATATAGTATATTCTTGGATAAATGAATAAACATTAGATGAACCATCATAGGTGGGGATTGGACTTACCTCTTTTCCAATCCATCACAATGACTTTGTGATCTGCGCGCATCTTCTTGTAGATACTTCATGCATACAGCCTTTTCAGTTCTCCAGTCCTGCTTCAGAGTCTGAGATGCAAGAGCTGTCACAGCACCAACTGAGTGTTCCATCCGCTGTGGGATTAATGTAGTCAGCATCATTCATAGTCATTTTGTAGATGCGGTCCAAGTCTTGAGATCTGGATTCTTCCTGAATCGGGTCACTGTATCGTTCTCCGTCTGAAGGGTCCAATGGTGCGATGACCCTGATATGTTTTCCTTTTAAGATCATCTTCTTAATCTTCAGGTTTATAATGCTGAGGTTATCCATTGCCCAGTCTATACCCAATAGTGTTGGATACGGATGACTATCATCCACAATCTTGATAACCTCGAAGTCTGCATGAATTCGCACTCCATCGATGTCAACAATAACATTGTCTAACCTTCCAAAAGGTATGACTTTCTCCTGGTTGGCCATTCTCAACTGTATGGGTGACCATAATAGCTTTGGTATTTAATAGTTTTTCTATTTAATTTGAGTATGTGAGAAGTGTGTGATAGCAAGAGACATTGCCTTGTGGACTTGCTTACAACTGATTCTGCTAAAACATGACGAGCCGCACAAAGATCTTTTGTATGAGACTTCTTCCCAATCGCATTAAATGAAGATTAGAGATTTCTAACAATATGACTGTTGGCCTTTGAACTTTTAACCATCTTTATTCCCAAAATTCTCCTAACAACAGTTAAAGAACGTGACTTTAACAAACATAGCAATAATTGACATTTACCTGCATCACCTTTGGATTCAAAATATTCTTTGACAATTTTGTTGCATTGCCACTTGATAGTGCATTTTGGCAACTTGACTTCAAGCCCCGACATACCACTCTCATCCACATGAATACGTCTAGGAGTTTTTCTTCTTACACTAGACAGTCGAGGTAGGGAGGGTGGACATGAGACATGAATATCGGAGCTTGTTTGTTGTGGTGCTTCGTTCATAGATTGGTCCATAATGAGAGTGTGTTCGACAGGGTTGTGGTCTTCTTGGGGAGATTGAAAATTAAGCAAGGCTTGTATGTCCATCTCTACACATGCATCATCTCCAAAAATTCTTGTCTCGTGAGGAACTTTAGAATGACTCGTTGATGGATTGCTGGTTGGAGATTGTGTTGATGTTGGAATTTGAGTTGGGTCTGTTGGACGCGACCGCTTTACCCATGGTTCTGAACAAGAGGTTGTCATGTCAACAACTATGTTAGGATCAGTGGTAGGATTTGGGGCAATGATAGGACCATGTCTCAATCTTTCCTTTCCCAACTTGGCCTTTTCTCTTAAGTCATTGACCTTTTCAATGGGCAGATTCCTTCTATTTTTTTTTTTTGCGTTTCGTGAGTTTCCCATCTCCAAAAGTCTCTTTAACACAACTATCAGGCCTAACCCTGCAAAAGAAACAACAAATAAGATATTAGTGCCATTATACAATGAACCTGACACATTCCAACATAGCTTACCACTTTACAAATTAACATATACAACTACAAACTATGTTGGTTTCTTTGTGTTCGAATAAACATCATTATCCCTTTACAATTCCAATCAATATAGATGATGTTTGGTCAAGTGTAGAGAGGAGAAACTAGTGTCTTGCCTCGCCATGAATTCATAAAAATTATGGTAGTAACACCCTACAACAGAGATGGCTAGAGATGCCTTTGGAATAGTTTGATAGTTTTTCTACATCAAATAAGGTAACCTTAATTAATTGCATTTTTTGCTTTCTCCCTTAATGTTATCAATTCTAGGACTTTGCACTTAGTTTGATTGCTTTTTCTTCCTAGTGGAATGGTATATCCTTCCATTTGAGGCAATGTCCTTTACCATCATAAATTACTAGGTTATATAACACATTAAGGAGTTGAAGAAACAACAACAAACTATTTCCTTAGATCTATAAACCTTGAGATGATAGAATGTGGTTTTGAGTTTAAAATACCCATGGTTGAATTCAACAATGCATCACAATAGAATGAATTTATACCTTGTTTTGTGCAAAACCTTTAGGAGGATGCAAAGGTTTCTAACAAAGATCATGGTCTTGGGAAGGGTGATTAGGAGAAATATAATTTGACCTTTCAATGTGCAATATCTAGGGTGGGGAGGTTTTGGAGAGTGGGGAACTAGGGACTATACCAACAATCATCATGCTGAACAGAGCATGAAGTGGGTAAGTCTTGGTTTTTGGAAAAAAAATCATTGTTAGAGGTTAGGGGATATTGTAAGGATGGTAAATATGGAGGAAAATTATCATATTTGGATTCATAGATAAAGGAAAGGTGCATATACTTATAGATATCCTCATTCCATACAATGGTATTGAATAAGAGATGAGAGAGTTGAGGTTTTGTGGATGAGTTGAAGTGATATTTTTAGTTATGTTTAGTGAGTGTGTGGTTTTTTTTGCTAGCATAATATGAGGTGAAAAGAACAAAATTAACTTGGGAACTAATTACACAATGAGGAGGTTGCATACTTCATCTTGTCTAGTGTTCATATGAGTTTTTTTAGATGTGAACTTGGGAAATCTTCTTGTCAAATTCATTGTTGTCTATGCATGGATATTGTTGTGGGAATATGACAAAAACAAAAAGGCATGGGCTTATCTCAAATCTTGTGAATGAAAAGACTCATTTACAATTCACCATACCTCTATAGAAATGATCTCCACTTGCAATGGAAACTGGTAGCTTGAATGAATCCACTAGATTCCAAGAACACTGAAGATGTTTGATAGATTCCAAGGGTGATTTTGTGTCCAATAGATCAAAGAGTGTCCAAAATATTAATGAGTGTGAGCCAATGAGCAACCTATGAGAGCTTGAAAGCCACGGAAGAAGTGAAACCTGTGATTTTGGTAGAATTCCCGGGAAATAGAGAGATTTGTTTTTTTTTAAACTAGTAGCAGGGCCGCGCAAGCGTGTTAAAACACGCGCACGCGTACACATGAGGAGCGCGCACGCGCCCAAACCCGTGCACGCACCCTTCTACAACATATAAACCATTTATTCCCCAACATTTACACCATTTAATGCCAAACCTTCCCCCCGCTTCGAAAATATTTGCATAAATTGGACTTGGTGATAAAGTTTGAAGGGTGGGTCTTAATTTTTATTGGAAAAGCTTACTCTTTGACAAATTTGATAATTTATGGTTATCTATGCACCTAGACCCAATTGACATTGTAAGGTGAGGATGTGCATGCATAATAATCCTTATTTATTACTATGTGATGAGGATTTAAAAGGAAGAGGATGTAAAGACATGTTATTTTTATACATATTTTGATGGCGAGTGTCGAAGAGAAACGTGGTGATAAACCACAATTCCTGAGCCAAAACTTGTTTTTTTAAATTTTATTAATAAGCATTGTGGTACTTTGGTCCAAATGTTTTTTCTAACTCATTGTTTCTCCATATTGTCTGCCTACTGCCACCTCTCTATATCAATTCATAAAATCAACCTCTGCTTGGTTTGTGGTTATAGTTGCATGCCATTGAGTGTTGTTTAGAGTTTCTGTGAGTCTGTGACATTCATGCAATAAATGAAGTCTTGTAGAGGAGGATTCATCAAAGAGGCAAATTGAATTTCATTTTGACAAAACACATCTTTTGTAAAGATCGAATGCCATGAATGCATCCTCATCCTACCATGCAAGACCGTGGATATGTTGAAAAGCATTGAACATCATCGAAGAATGAAAACCGGTTCCTCGAGATCTTATTGAAACATATTGAGCTCAATTGAATTCCACCTGGGCCTTAATTGAAAATTCTAGACCTCACGCGTCATCAATAACACATAGAATCCATGACACTATCCCTCTACAAGGAGCCTCCTCCTTCTCCTCCTTCTCCACCTCCTCCTCCTCCTCCTCCTCCTCATAATCATCTTCATCATCGTCAGCATCATCATCATCATCCTCATCATCCTCATCCTCATCCTCATCATCGTCATCATCCTCGTCATCATCATCATCATCATCGTTATCACCCACTTCCTCATCATCATCCTCATCCTCCCCCTCCTCCTCGACATTATCTTGGTCATCATCTTCATTGTCATCTTCATCATCAACATCGTCATCAATGGCATCATCATCATCCATCATCTTCTTCATCATCTTCATCATCATCATCATCTTCGTCATCATCATCATTATCAATGATGATGATGATGAAGATGATGGATGATGATGCAGATGAGTACAAAGATGAAGATGATGATGTTGATGATGACGAATATGATCACCATCATCATCCTCATAATCATCATCATCATCATAATCATCTTCGTCATCATCATCCTCATCATCATCATCCTCTTCATCGTCATCATCCACGTCATCATAATCGTTTCCATAGTCATCATCATCATTATCCCCCACTTCCTCGTCATCATCCCCATCCTCATCATCATCAAAATCATCATCTTGGCCATCATCTTCATCATCATAATCATCATCAATGCCATCATCCTCATCTTCATCATCATCCATCATCTTCATCATCATGATCATGATCATCTTCGTCATCATCATCACTATCAATGATGACATCATCATCATCATCTTCGTCATCATCATCATTAATGATGGATGATGGTGCAGATGAGTACGAAGATGAAGATGATGATGTTGATGATGACGAATATGATCACCATCATCATCCTCATCATCCTCCTCCTCCTCCTCATCATCATAATCATCTTCGTCATCATCATCCTCATCATCATCATCCTCATCATCATCATCCTCGTCATCGTCATCATCATCGTTTCCATAGTCATCATCATCATTATCCCCCACTTCCTCGTCATCATCCCCATCCTCATCATCATCACCATCATCATCTTGGCCATCATATTCATCATCATCATCATCATCAACGTCATCATCATCATCTTCATCATCATCCATCATCTTCATCATCATGATCATGATCATCTTCGTCATCATCATCACTATCAATGATGACATCATCATCATCATCATCATTAATGATGGATGATGATGCAAATGACTATGAAGATGAAGATGATGATGTTGATGATGACGAATATGATCAACATCATCATCCTCATCCTCCTCCTCCTCCTCCTCCTCATCATAATCATCTTCGTCATCATCATCCTCATCATCATCATCGTTGTCATCGTCATCATCATCATTTCCATAATCATCATCATCGTTTCCATCGTCATCATCCATGCCATCATCATCGTTTCCATAATCATCATCATCGTTATCCCCCACTTCCTCGTCATCATCCCCATCCTCATCATCATCACCATCATCGCCATCATCATCTTCATCATCATCGTCATCATCAACGTCATCATCATCATCTTCATCATCATCCATCATCTTCATCATCATCATCATTATCAATGATGACATCATCATCATCATCTTCGTCATCGTCATCATTATCAATGATGATGATGATGAAGATGATGGATGATGATACAGATGAGTATGAAGATGAAGATGATGATGTTGATGATGACGAATATGATCACCATCATGATCCTCATCATCCTCCTCCTCATCATCACCATCATAATCATCTTTGTCATCATCAACCTCATCATCATCATCCTCGTCATCGTCATCATCCACGTCATAATCATCATTTCCATAGTCATCATCGTCGTTGTCCCCCACTTCCTCGTCATCATCCCCATCCTCAGCATCGTCACCATCATCATCTTGGCCATCATCTTCATCATCATCATCATCATCAACGTCGTCATCATCATATTCATCATCATCCATCATCTTCATCATCATCATCATTATCATCTTCGTCATCATCATCATTATCAATGATGACATCATCATCATCATCTTCATCATCATCATCATTATCAATGATGATGATGATGAAGATGATGGATGGTGATGTAGATGAGTACAAAGATCAAGATGATGATGTTGATGATGATGAATATGATGATGATCATCATCATAGCCCACTTGCTCATCATCATCATCATCATACTCATCCTCATCCCCATCATCATCATCGCCATGATCATCATAATCACCATCTTGGTCATCGTCTTCATCATCAACATCATCATCATCGTCATCATCATCATCATCATCACCCACTTGCTCATGATCATCCTCATCCTCATCCCCATCATCATCATCATCATCATCATCATCTTGGTCATCGTCTTCATCATTAACATCATCATCATCATCTTCAACGTCAACATCATCATCCTCATCATCATCATCATCATCATCATCATCATCTCCATCATCATCGTCATCGTCATCACCCTGCTCCTCATCATCATCAACATCATCATCATTGTCATCATCATCATCTTCTGCATCATCATCATCATTATCAATCGTCATCATCATCGTCAACATCATTATCTTCAATCGTCATCATCATTGTTAACATCATCATCATCTTCTTCATCATCATCATTGATAATGATGATGATGACGAAGATGATGATGATGATGATGATGATGAGGATGAGGATGATGATGAAGATGAGTACGAAGATGAAGATGATGATGCTGATGATGACGAATATGATCATCATCATCATCCTCATCATCATCATCCTCGTCATCGTCATCATCCACATCATCATCATCATCTCCATCATCATCGTCATAATCATCTTCGTCATCATCAACATCATCATCCTCATTCTGGTCATCAACATCATCGTCATCATCCCCATCATCCTCATCATCATCATCAACATCATCGTCATCATCCCCATCATCCTGATCATCATCATCCCCATCATCATCATCAACATCATCGTCATCATCCCCATCCTCCTCCTCATCATCATCATATAAATTTAATTTAATTCAATTTAAAACATTATTAATTATTAAAAAATATATATTTTATAAAATTATTTAATCAATATGGAAAATTTCAAACTTTAGTAAAAACAATGCGCTGGCACCATTTAAATACACGCGCACGCGCAAGTTTAGTTTTTAAATTTTGGTGGGTAATTCGTTTCCCACCAACGTGGTGGATGACTTGGCTGCTATGGTTTTAGGTTCAGGTTGCCAAAATACATATAATAATATAAAAAAATACATCTTATAACAAAATACATCTTATTCTATAACTTCTTCTGTTTCGATCATGATTTTGCATATGCTACACTTGTCCACTGCAAATGAAATTGCACACATTTGTAGAACTATGTGTGCAGATTCTGAATATGTAATTTTGTATTAAAACTATTATTTGTTCCTATTTTTTAGTTAATTTCAATTGCACTAACGTCAATCTTACACAAAGAGTAGGTTATTTCTTCCGTCTATAACTTTTTATTGGCTCACCTATTTTGAAAATGGAAAAGAACCCACACAAGTACACACAAAAACATACATCCTAAAAAAAAAAATTGTTGATTGATTAGGTTAAGACCATGATATCGAGGGCTAACACTGGGCCTCATCATTTTTGGGATGGGCTGGCTTTCTTAATTAAGAAAAAAAAAATTAACATAAATAAATATGGAAAAATAACACCGTACTAGAACGGCCTGTTATCTACAACTATATATAATTTTTTTAACAAAAGTCCACCATTTGAATACCGAACCAGAGGGCTAACGCAAACATACTCATTATATTTTCTTAAAAAATAACATACCAACCTTAGGAGAACCCCATTTTTTGGGAGTTATACTTAATTTCCATAAATAATATTTATATATTCCGGAAGGTAATCTGATTTTCTACGTTTGATCTTCTTGCACCATATTCCAAAAAGTTGTGTACGTAGCTCTAATATTGCTTTTTGACGGTCAGATTTATGTTTTTCCAGAAGTCCATTGCGACTAACGCGTCATGAGTGGCCATCATTAGCTTGCACCAGCCCAGAGCCTAGCATTGGGACTTACTAGTTGAGTACTAATTTGAGGTCAACTAGCTTCTGTATATGAAATTCAACAATGTGGAATCCCAAGTTGACAAAATTGGGACTAACTCTCTTCACATGTTATAGTGATAGTGTTCTACCTAGATTTCCTTAAGGTTACGAATGGGCTATATGATCCCAATAAATATGAGCAAGGAATTTGCGAAGCTACGATTTACTTAGTCCAATTTGGGGGTTATCTTGACGCAAGTTATCAAAAAACTAGATAAATCCATGCTCTCCAAAAACAACACATTCTTCTTTTATTGTGATGGCATCCTTTTGGTGACTATTTTCGGGACGCCACCCTCTCCAATCACCAACTAGTGATTATTTCTCCATTTATTACCTAGGGATGCCGAATGAGAATCCGTAATTCATAGTTTATCCTTAGTGAGTCACATCTACATCATCCAACCTATGTCCAAATTGTGCTAAGTGTTTGGAACCTACTACCTAGGAGAATGGCTGGATTCAATGGCAAGATAAAGCCATTAGGAGTCAGTCTATTCATAGCAACCAACTTGCACTTGTGTAACACACACACCATATGGAGACTTTCTTCTCTTAAAGAAGATTGAAAATCACTAACACATATAAACTACAATAAACCCTTGTTGGCCCTTGCATGATTACCCTCATCCAACCCACTGCAAACATTAAGGAGGAAGCATATAAACTAACTTGGATATAAAAAAAAAGGTAAGTACTTTGTGAACTAAGTTGAAGCATATGAACTAACTTGGATATAACTTTGATGAAGCATGCAAAGTAACTATGGATATTTTAATTAAACTTGGATGAATCATGTGAACTAACTTGGATATTTTAACTATAAAGTGTTTGTAAGTTGGATGAAGCATTTAAATTAACTTGGACATTTTGGCATGAAGAATATGAATTCCGCTAATCATGTGAACTAAATTGGATATTTTAACTATAAAACGTTTGTAACTTGAATGAAGCATTTTAATTAAGTATGGCATTTTAGCATGAAGCACACATGAACTACTTGAATATAAATTATATATTAGAAAGCTAATAATAACCTGGATATTTTAACATAAATTATGTAAATTGATAGGACATTTTATGATAAAATATGTAAACTAATTTAAATAACTTAAATAAATTAACTTTAATTTGAAAATAACTTAAATAAACTAACTTTAATTTGAATATAATTTTTATAAAATATATAAATTAATCTAAATGTTTAAAGATAAAATATATAAATCTATTTAATATAACTTTTAAATGAAAAACAATTTTAATCTTAATCAAATTTATAAATATCAAAATTAAAATACCATTAATGATTTATGGAATATCTATCAAATTTTTAAAATTTTCAATAAAAGTGAAAATTCAATTAACATGAATTATTTAAGTCACACATAAATTATTTAAATCATCATTAAGAGTAAAAATCCAATTAACATGAATGATTTAAGTCACATATGAAGAAATTGTAGTATTGATGTGGACCAATTTATAAATATCAAAATTAACATACTATTAATGATTTATGGAATACCTATCAAATTTTTAAAATTTTCAATAAAAGTGAAAATTCAATTAACATGAATTATTTAAGTCACACATAAATTATTTAAATCATCATTAAAAGTAAAAATCCAATTAACATGAATGATTTAAGTCACATACAAAGAAATTGTATTATTGATGTGGACCAAGATGAGAGTTTTAACATGCCAACATTATATTGAGATTTTTTTGATTGAATATGAATTATTTAAATCATCATTAAAAATGAAAATCCAATTAACATGAATGATTTAAGTCACTTACAAAGAAAAGGAATTATATTATTGATGTGGACTAAGATGGGAGTTTTAACCTACCAACATTATATTGAGTTTTTTGGATGAAATATGGAACATGTATTGCATTCATTTGGGAAAGATTTGATATGAAGTTTTTATATTTTTAATTTTAATGTAATTATTAATTAGATTTTTTTGTTATTTTTATATAATAGTTAAATAATTTAAATACTTTTAAATAAATTATAAAATCTATAAATTTATTAATTAATTTTCTTAATTGATTTAAAATTTAAAAAAAAAATCATTAAAATGTAAATATATATTATTGAAATTTTACAATTTAAATTTTATTAAGTTAAAATTACAATTTGATACATAATAAGATATTTGAAGAAGCTGATTCTATTTATCAATATTAAAAATACAATTTGATCTATCAGATATGTACCAAATATTATAATACAATTTGATCTATCAAATATGTAACCATATTATTTTAGCTTTACTTGGGTTCCGACTTAGAAATTGAAACATTGCGAACCAAAGGAGTGTGTGCGATGAAGCATAAGATACAGAAGAATGTATGGATGCAGGTGATAAAGAAGTAGATACGGCTGCCGATGTATGTGTACAAAAGCCAGCCCATCATTCTGTCCACGATGACACAAAACTTGGTTTTGTGGCTTCTGTACTGACTACCAATCCCGACGCATTAGCATATCAAGGGTTGTACCTGATCGGGATCAATCACGTCTTCAATATTTTCTCGTTCATATAATCACCCATACCTGCACAATGGCAATATAATGTAAAATTGAGAAAATAACATGTGATTAGTAAGATTGGCCATTGTATTTTTGAATTGCAAAAGTTAATAAATAATCTAATTATGTTAATGATTGTGATAATAGCTTTTACTTTTTTTTTAAAAAAAATAAAAAAAAAACCATTTTTAAATCATCATATCATTGACCAATAAATCAACAATTTGATTATTAATTTCATATCATTCATATAGCATGATTTTATTTAGAATTTTATTTTAAACTTAACTAAATCACCATCATTGAAATTATCTATGGAGTGCGGGCGTTGCAAAATTTAAATTTGAGTCACATTACCGGATGAGACGTTCAGAGCTGATGGCATGGCATAGAGGATGGGTGCCGGAAACCGGACCGGAGTGATGATTTGACGTTATCCGTGAGTCAAAATCGTCGCTTAGTTAGCCTACTCCTAAACTAAATATCAATATTAATTACATACCAATATTAATATTATTAATGTTAATATTAATTACATATCAATATTAATATTATTAATAATTATATACAAATATTAATACTATCATTTGCCCCTCGAGGGGCAAAAGGAAGGTCGAATGGAAAAATCAAACTCTTTCATAGAACTTTTGGGTATAAACAATATAAAATTGATTTTAAGTATTTATCAAAAGTCACCATCTACAGTCGATATGGTTTTATTAAGGTATAAACATGTCGACCCAATTCGCAACTTTTTGATCATTTTGGCCAAAACTCGTCGCAGCTTTTTAGCCATTTATAGCCCACTGTTTCGCCATCTTTTACTCATTTGATGCCGACCCGTCTCACGGCCCGCAGCTCACTTGGTTCGCCGGCTCACTCATTTCAACCATAGCTTGGTCTTTGTGGTCATTCATTCGATGCCCATGAAGCTCTTAATCTAGTAGTTAATGACCCGAGAATTCATAATGTGACACACACAAAATCTTGGCTTTGATCCTTAGTAGCATCCAAAATGTTTTGAAAAAGAGTCAATAGGTTGTTTGTTCAATGTTGAGGATGATGGCTTGTTAGTTAGGGGAGGTCCCTTATTCAGCCGTATTGTTGGTGCCAACTGCAAATCTTGGGTGATTTACCCGAGAATTCATAATGTGACACACACAAAATCTTGGCTTTGATCCTTAGTAGCATCCAAAATATTTTGAAAAGAGTCAATAGGTTGCTTGTTCAATGGTGAGGATGATGGCTTGTTAGTTAGGGTAGGTCCCTTGTTCTTGGTAGTCTTGTTGGTGCTAAGTGTAAATCTTGGGTGATTTTGGTTGAATAGTTAACCTTTGTTGTGGCTTTGCAGCCTTAAGTAAGTTTGACCCTTTAAGTGATTTGACCCTTGATTATTTAAATGAAATGAAAATATCTATGCATTTGAATTTGTGAATAAATAAATATCCTTTTGAATATGAAAAAAAATGCTTAATTGTAAATTGAAGCAATTTTATAACTCCCAATTTGTACAAACATCAAAGAATACAAAATTATCATTTACATGGTTTTCCATGGCCTTTTATTAAAATCATGATTTTGATTTTGTATGAATTTGGAGATTATTAAATTTGACTTCTACATATTGATGGTGTACGTAATTCATAACTTCAAATGATTATTATAACACTCGTTTGTCAACTCATTACAATTTAGCAAAGGGAAGCCTTATCGAATGCAGTAATAACATTTGAAATATATAAATATGGTTTAATGTGCTTTTGATACCTTTTTTCGGTGATTATTATATACATGTAAACTAACTCATTGCAGAAGTGAGAAGATCAATTTGGCAATCTCAACAAAAGGAATAAGTATCACCATCAATCCAGAAGAGTTACACTAAGTCTTGAGAGGTTAAAGAAAAGATAACCGCCTAAAGAAGATCATGTCAAGTCCACTAAACATTTTTAGTTTCAATTCTGAAAAAGATCTGTTATAAGTTCATTGATCTAGGCACGGTTGAAAAACGATTCTGCCACAGTTACTTTGTTTACTACCAAACTGCTGCAATCAAATCACACTTGATTGTTAGACTTTGATAAATGAGGAAATATATAACCAATGCGACTTCATAAAATAAAAGCCATCCTAAGTCCGCCAAATTACAATGATTGCGGATGAAGTTGTGGAGATTTACTAAAAGAGGACTGCGTAGAAAAGAAGTCATAAAACCCGTCGTTGAGTGCCACATGAAGAAGATAAGGCTGTTGCAGAAGCTTTGATTTCGCTTGCCAAAACTTACGTAGAGTTTGTTAGCATGTTGCCAAGAATCCACGGGGATTGAAATCATGTTTCAAAAAGGGAGGAGATTTTGTTTATTGTGTTGCAAGTGAATGAAAAAAAAGGAGACACGCAGTGTATGCAATCTTTGATTGCAAACCTGTGTATAGGTCTTAGAGTGGGCTGAAAGAGGAGCAGAGACGGAGGAAGGAGGGTTTGGTTTTTGGGGAGCACGAAAGGTCGTGGAGTGAGGTAGGAAGATGGATCATGCTGTGAGGGTTTTGCACGGAAGGAGAGGAGGGACCGAGTTGCAAGAAAGATGAGGCCGAGGGTGTTGAGGGAGGCCGCGTGATGGAAAGAGCAAACAACGGTTGGGCGGAAGGGATGGAACATGGAAGCAAAGAGGCTGCGGATTAATGGAGTAGCGAAGGAATGGGAGTTGCGAAGGGAAAGGGACTGCGAAAGTGGAGGTTGTGGATGGTAGTGGAAAGCAGGCTCGGGGAATGAGACGCGAAGGAGAAGGAAGGGATGCGAATGGGAAAGCCAGGCTACGAGAAGAAGGTCACATGGATGGAGGGCCGTGATCGAGGGTGGTAACGGAACAACGAGGGAGCAGTAGGCGGAGAGAAAACCTTCACGATTGGCACCATCCATGTGGCAACATTCCATTTTCTCTATGAGAGAGGAATCTAGCCGACGTGGATGGTTATGCTTCTCGTTGGTGAAACACCTATGGCGTAATTACATTTCAAAATAATAAAAGAAATATAATATTAAAAACATAATTACATAGTTAGTGCTATGTCATTTAGATATCCAATGCCACTTTAATGTCATGAAAATATTTACCATTTACAAATTAAAAAAATAAACTTCTTTGCGAGTAAAACAAGAGCCACAAGATGGCAATGTCCTCGACATTTCACCTAAGTTGACTAGTGATTTGCATTCGGTGGCAGTTTTATTTGTTAGCAGCAATGCTAATCAATTTGTTATTAACACTTAGTTTAGAAATTTAGTATATTCAAACACTATTCAACTATTTCATGGTTTAACGATTAAATTTGAAATTTTATTGATTTATTTTATTATTATTATCTTTATTATCAGATTAGCAGATAACTCAATAGCAAGATAATTGGTCTTCACATCAAAGCTATGGACATGTTGAAGAGTACGGGAGATATTGAGCAACCCTGTGCTATACCTCTGTAGCATTGTTCCCTTATCTATCATGGATATCTCTTATAGAAGCCAACCATGTGATGTGTTTGGAACATAACGCAATTGGATGGTTCTCCAAGATGATCTTCACTATGATTTTTTGCGGATCCCATGTGCTTTTCCTTGTTTTACAATGGTCGATAAGGTAAGGTTGACTACAGAAAGACACAGGTGTTGATTTCTTGTTCAGGAACATTTTGCATGTTGCATAGGGTAGATACAAAGTGGCTAATCTTTTCTTAAAAAGGTTTGTTGCCCCTATAATTGATCATGGGTATGACCAAACACATCATGTGGTGTCGTTGTTGCTCAATATGGATAGCTAGGAGCTTTTCCTAGCCAATATTTACATTTCAAGTGATATCGATGAGAAGGAAAGTTTCTAGAGTGGTTTGGCATAAAACCCTCTAGAAGTTGAGTGGATAATATGTGGGGATTTTAATAATGTGTAGTCCTAAGACAAATAAGGAGTGAGCCTTATTCAAATATGTTGATGCAAGGCATGAGTCTATTGTTTTGTGATTCACTTGGTCAAAGTTACGAAAAGGAAAAGACAAAATATTGAAATTTTTACACATAGCCATGTTATTAGACCAAAATTATTTTTTCTTTTATTGCAAAAGGAGTATACTAGTAGTGCAAATGTTTTAGGATTTTACCCTATTCAATGATCAATCTATTATGTTCTTTCTTTCATGGGAAAATGGTTAGATGAGAATACAAAAACAATATCTCTTCCACCATCAATCCATTATGTTCCTTCTTTCATGGGAAAATGGTTAGACGAGAATGCAAAAAAAATATATCTTGTTAATGTATCTCTTCCAAAGCACCTAACTTGTGTCTAATCCATTAATAGGAATTGGAACTTGCTACCTAGGGAAAGGGGATATGTCAAATAGATGTCATGGTGGAATGATGTAATCAATCGAGTCATAGTCTTCATGTGTGGTCGTGGAAAACACATAGCCTTAGTGAGGTGGAAGTCCTACAAGGTTGTTCTAAGAGGAGCTAAAAGAATTGTATCGGACTTTTCAATTCTCTCCACATGATGAGACCCTATAGGAAGAAGATGACAAGGTTAGACATCTCCTATAAGTGGATGATATTTTTTGAGCATGCAACACCCAAATTTGCTCATGTCTGCATTGGCTCAACATTGGAGAGAAGGAGGCAGCAGCCGGCGATGGCGAGCTCGTGGCGGCAACATAAGCATCCACGTGGCATGATTCCATTCGCTCCATGAGTGAGGAATCTAGTTGGCGTGGAGGTTATGCACCTCCGTGGTGAAACGCTTACGACGTAATTATCTATAAGATTTGCATGGTTTATTATTTAATTTTTGTTTGTGATGGTACAAAGTTGTTTCATTTGTACATGGTTTATTCACAATGTAGCTTTGTCTGCTTTGCGTAGTATTTAAATAAACTTTAAAGCAACTCAAATGATTGATAAATTGAAGTTTCATTGGTTTATAGTGTAAAGCAAATATTGTTTCTTGTTTTAATTGTTTAAAAGAGAATGAAATAGCAAGCTCTATTATGATTGGTATTTTATAATTGAAAAAGTCATTAACTAACAATTTTAATTTTTTAAATATTTAATAAAATATTAAAAAATAAATTCTTATTTTTTTATTTTTTAACAAAATTAAAAGAGCCTTAAATTAATGTTAACTATTTATATAATATTTGTATTTTATTTATTATAGATTTTGGTAATCGTATAATGCTAATTTTAATAATTTAAAACACATATTTTATAATTGAAAAATTATTTAACAACAGTTTTATTTTTTAAAATATTAAATAGAATATAAAAAAAAATTAATTTTTTGATATTTTTTTTCAATAAAATTGAAAGAGTATTAAATTAATGTTAGCCATTTGTAAAAAAACAAATTATATAATATTTGTCTTGAATGTCGATAAAACACACAAATATTTGCCTCGACAGTTGTATCAATTGTTGTATGTTATTGTCAAACTATCTGTTTTCGGGATTGAAAAAGTGGCATTCTTCTTTTGACGGACATCTGACTCAATCCTGCCAAAGCTATTCTGCCCCAGTGATTTCCTCTCTGATTCCACTGACAAGGAAACACTACTATTTTTCTTTTCATGTAGTAGGCTTCTGATCTCAATGTTGTCGTCCAATGCTGAAGATGTCGGCTTATGTTTTGATTTCTTTCTCTCGCATCTAATAGGACTACCACTCTTTGTCGAATATCCTTTTGCATTGTGCTTTAATACGATACCCTGTTTCAATTTTTCAATAGCATCACCGTTGGTCGTCCTTAGGTCTGACTTCTTTACTACGTGAGCAGATGGAAATAGACCATGGACATTACTCTTAACTCTTTCTTTGTCAAATTTTCTCCTAGTGTACATGTTTGCAGAATTACCAGTTGTTTTACGACTACAAAACTCGCCCTTCTTTGCTGCCTCACTGGAGATATCTCCGGCCATCTTATGAGCAGACTTTTTATATACTAAAAGGGTTGATTGCCTATCGATTTTACTATCAGCTGCACGCTTTATCCAAGCAAAATTAACACCCTTAGTCTTTTTTTCCATAGGGAGTATGCTCTACCTTTTTTTTTCTCTAATTTGAAGAAATTTTACCTGTAACTTGTGAAAGGGTCGGGGCATTTGCACTGAAAACACTTGCCACCGACCGTTTTGGCATGACTGTAACAGTTCCAGCAAAAGGGTCGACGACATTTGGCCATTTATGCTGACGTCAGTGAAAGTGGCCGATCGGCGTAAACTCACCAAAAAGCTGTGAAATGGTTGGTCGGCGTGAACTTGCCAGAAAGCTACGAAACGACCGGCGTTCGGCGTGAAAGGGACAGCGAAAGTTAAAGTTTTCCATCGAAAACAATGAAATCGATCAGTGTGAACTCGCCAAAACTCTGCGAAACGGTCGACTGTCGGCATGAAACGATCGGATGCTGAAGTAGCTGTTGGATTGGATGCAGCATGTGCTGTAGTTGCACTACGGATTGTCGAAGAAGCAAGAGCTGAGGCAGAGCCTGTTAGAATAGCAACAGAGTTGTCCATGGTCAAGATTTTAGAGAAGCAAAACTCTTCTCACACGAACCAAGTTTTGCATGAGGTAGGCATGTTAAGGAAATTCATCTTTTCATTCCCAATTTGTTACATTATTTGACATGCATGATTGATGCCTTGTTGATTTCAATGTCTTTGGATTTCGTTTTCTTCTTAGAGTTTTGCTTGGAAAAGGATTATTGGTAAATAATCGAAAGGAAGTGAAGGCCCTACAAGTGTGCATGGGTCAAATACTAATAACTATTTTCGTGTTGAAGGACATAACTATGGAAACTTTATAATAGTAAGGATGTAAATTCATTGGTTTATGGTCCTTTTGCTTTAGTTTTGTCATTTGCATTGGTTCATTCTGCAATTTGATTAAACATTTCCTTGACCTTATTTTTGTTGTGTTTAGTGGTTCATTCTGCAATTTGATTAAACATTTCCTTGACCTTATTTTTGTTGTGTTTAGTGTTGTCAAAGTTGCATTTTATGTTTTCAATTTTTATTGTCCGGTGATGCTTGAATTGATGTTAAATTTAACATGATTGACCATCAACAAAAGTCCATGCTGCTCCTGGTGGTGCTTCTTCTCTTGGATACCTTTTTGGTCAACAGGTAAATGAAAGGGATGGGTGATTGGATCTTTGAAGTTATAATTCTTTGTTGTTTATGCCAATTTTAGTTTAGTTGCTTCTTGTGAATTGAAGCTTTTCTCAGGATAATTTTAGTTCCTGGTTTTGTTCAAAAAATATTGTATGGTAGTGGATGTCCAATTTATATAATTTTTCTGGCATTTAGGCTAGTTGCATGTTTGCAAGTATTTGCTGGTTATTAAAAAATATTCATGTTTCCTTTCAAAAAATAATTTTTCCTAACAGTTACAATAAGTGTGTTTTGATATAATATCTTAGTCACGTTTCTGCTTTGCATATAGACTTCTATCTACGTTAATAATCCTAGATTGTCATGGCTATCATAGGATTTAATGCTCAACCAACTGATTGCTCTTTTTGAAATTGGTTTTGTCTTCTTGTTAAACAACTTGGTGGTATTCATTTTTTGGCTTTTGCATTAGGATTTTTAGCGATGGTTTCTGATAGTGAAAGACATCATACTTCACTCGTCCTAGCTTTCCCATGTGCTGAGGGATCTTACCAGATTTTAAAATACTTGTAAGATGGACATTCATCTCGGTACGAAAAACCTCTAGGGCCCCTACCACCATAGCCACGGTGTTTGGGAGGAATTTTAGTGGGTCAAATTTTATATGTTCTTAAAAGAGTATATAAGCATTATTGGCATGGCTAAGGCCCATTGTGCAGGTATATAAACCCATAAGTTGGAGCTACCTTGAGCGACTTGTAAACACTCTTGACCCTTCTGATGTCCACTTGCCAAACCAACCTGGTTCACAAAAAAACATATTCATTCTACATAACCATCCCAGATTTTACATAGCTTGATCGACGTCAATCTACTTTAAATATATGAAAATCAATGCTATAATATACCTACCCTAAAATAAATTTGTGATATCAAAGGTCTACATGCTTCAAAGAAGTCGACAAGTTATACAGTTGAGCTGATATTGGCCCTTTCAATTGATTGTGTGATAGGGCTAACATCTCAAGTTTGGGGAGATTGCACACCCAAATGTGAAAAATATAATTGAACGGAGAAAAAAACTCTCTATTGCTTTCTGTACATAACTTAGCTTCAATTTTAATGAACAAACGAATGAGATATCATTCATCAGTTTGAATTGATGTTTACAATTTCATGAAGATGGTTTTATGTTCTTAGCGGCACCTTAGAAATGTACATTTTTTTCTTTGAATATAAATATATTTAGTTGTCAATTTTTAATTTGTTTTCTTTTTCACTGAAAATGTTTTCTTGTGTCCTTAATTTTTAATTCATGTGTGTGTCTCACGTAGAGAAGTTTAGAAAAACTCCATTTTATGTGGGTAGAAAAAGTGAAGTTGGCATAAACTCGCAGCATACTCTTACTATCACAAAAACACATTATCATATGTGCAAGATGAGTCAATTTGGAAGCATTTTAAAAAAAATGGTATAAATTTTAATTGAAGTATAATTATATTTTCTGAAATACTAAATCTAATTAAAAAAACATAAACTTTTAACTAAAATCATTTATTTATTAAATAAACTTTATTAAATTTAATAATAAATTTACAGAAAAACAATGTAGTATTAAATTAAATGAATTCTTAAGACAAAAATTCCATTAACTATTTTTAATCTTCGAAACAATACAATTTTATATAAATTAATTATTTAATAAAATATTTTGAATTTTTATTAAAGATTAATTTAAATTCTAATTTTTTAAAGATTTTGAGGTTTTTTAATAAGAAAATTGCATATATCAGTGGGGATGTTATTATCTTCTTTATAACATATTATTTTATTTCACTTCATTTGCCAATAAAGTTCTTCATTATTTATTCCCATTTTAAATTAATTAAAATTACAAAATTGTTTATCTTCTTTACACCATATTAACTCATTTCACTTGATTTGTCAATGTAGCTTTTCATTACCCACTCCATTTTAAATTAACTAAAATTACAGAATTTTAGACCATAAGAAAACTATCATACACAACTCAAAATTCTATGACAAGTTGGCATAGTGGCAGACTAATTTTCTTTTCATTATTGGAGCTTTATGAAAAAAGAGTAGAGTGCTCGTCAATATTTTATCCCTGTACGACCACGGAGTCCACTTGCGCTAAAACTTTAAAACGCCAAGTATTATCAGGCGTCTCCTTGCATTCTCACACGGATCGACATGTCAATACGCTCTGCAGTCTTTGCTACCGACAAATGAGTCAACTACGAAGATTACTTTTCCCGCGAGCAGATTCCCGTGTGGGTAAGGTTGCATGACATGAATTGTATTGTTCTAGTTATATATACATTGTTTATAATGCATTTACTGCATCAAACAAATCATTAATGGCTAATTTTAGCAGCAACACCCTGCTGTTTCTAGTCTGCTCTACTTTACTCTGCACTGTCTCCGCTGCAAACGGCCATGAGATCAGTCTCTCTTTCTCTGCAAATCCCATAGCGGTTGCAGCCAGTAATGCATCTCAATCAATCCTCGAGAGCAAGGGAGGCGAATTCGGCCTTAAATTTCGTTCACTGGATAAAGTTTTCTTCCTATTCGCGATAGTTGGCATAGTGGCAGACTAATTTTCTTTTCATTATTGGAGCTTTATGAAAAAAGAGTAGAGCGCTCGTCAATAATTAATTCGTAACTTATGCTGTGGCGCAGTACACAGCCTCGTATCAGCTTCAGTGGGAAACACTCTTCGTAAGCAGGAATTTACTCGACATATTCTTGTCTAAAGGGAATTTTACAAACGATACTCATATGCCGGTCATGGGTATCGCCTGCATGACACTTATTGAGATCTCTCCAAGTGTATACAATATTTGGAAGTTGTTTATTGAGATCCCACACAAAATATATAGCATGGAGACCTTAGTAACACAAATCCTCAAACTTGGAGACCCGATGGTTCTTATTGCCCTTTATTTCGCAGAGCTTTGCCAGTGAGTTTTTTATTTCCTAATTGTCACGATTATTTGTGATTGAAGGGGTCGATCAAGACTTTGATACGCCACGAACTTATACACCATCTTTCGAATCAACAATTCTCCTCATTTGAACGATAGATTCGAATTTCTCACTTTCCAAAGACTACCCAACAAATTGTTCGAATTTCAAATTTCAATTATTTAGGACAGGATTGCGAGCAGTTTAGATTTTGGGCTACTTATTTCAGTACGAATCTTGAAACAACTTTCCTTTTTTCCTTTTTATTGCCATACTGGTTGTTACCCGAGAGAAGGTATTTTTGGAGTATCGCATTGGCAGACTCAAAAGAATGTTGCAATAGGAAGGGAATGTTCGTTAAAAAAATGCATAGCACGAATGGTTAAGCAAATATGTATTCATTTTTTTAGTAACTCTACTTTACAATATCTCTCCTCTCAGTGAGTCTTTACAATGACATATTTTATGACATTTATAAAAATCTATATAACTAATATAACTGAGATAATAAAATTTTAAAAAACTTATAATATAATCGAGTTGACGAAAGTTGATGGAAAATCCAGATACAGATACAACGTGTATGTAAAATATTACACCGTAATTCCGTTTTCGAGTGGAAATCACTTCAAAACAAATCGCACATAACAAGTCATCACTCTCAGCATTACCTGTTGACGCTACCTACTGCGAGATAAAAAAGTACGTTGAAGATTCAACAGCTGCGATACTACCAAAAGAATGGATCGATGTTGTGGCGGGCAATATATTGTTCTCTCAATTCCGAATGAAGATGAAAAGTTTCCTGTATGAGTTTCAAAGAATCAGGAATTACGTTATTGGCCAACAATCTAAACATCCGCTGACCATTTTCAAAATTGCCACTCTATACAATTTGTTGGCTCAATGCATTTCCGTCTGAACGACTCCAATCCAATATATTCCTGAGCAAAATAACATCAGCACTTTCAGCCATTTTGTTAAAAAAATGAACGCCTTTTTATTGCTCTCGGCTCTCGGTTCCCGGTATGCTAATGAATTGGCATCTGGACGAGGATTGGGTGAAAGTTTGTTTGGAAATGGTAGCAAGTCGAGGTTGATGCAAAAGATAAGGCCAAATGCGACCGTCAAAGCGGAAAGATAACGCCAAATTGTTACGTCGTTGCGGAAAAGATAAGCGGACTTGCCCGCCTTTGCCGATAGAGAACTCAAGTTTGCTAGCAGTGGAAAGGCACGAAAGCTTAAGGCCGGAGATTTAGCTAAATAAATTTCCGCAACAGCAGATAAAACTTGCTAAATCTCCCACCTTAAGCTTTGGCGCCTTTCCACTGTGGGAAAACTTGAGTTCTCTTTCCCCAAAGGTAAGCAAATCCTCCTATCTTTTCCGCAATAGCGGAACCATTTGGCCTTATCTTTCTTATCTTTCCGCATTAGTGTTATTGAATCATCTCTTGACTTTTAATTATTACAGTCTTACAATACCAATTATTCTTGCCATATATACGTGCTGATTCTAATTCTAATTCTATTGTGCTGCTTTTACTCCGCTCAGTGTATGAAGTTGATCGAAGATATGAAAACAGTTCTAAGCATCGACGGAGGAGGGGTCCGCGGGATCATCCCTGCAACTATCCTTCAGTTCCTCGAGGGAAAGCTCCGAGTAATTTTCTTAAACTTCTATTGAATCTTTTCTTCTAAAACCTAGAAATGGGTTTTTATTTTGACGACATGGATTGTGTATGCTAAATTTAATTATGGGATGATATTCCCGACAGGAGCTTGATGGTCCAAAGGCCAGAATCGCTGATTATTTCGACGTCATTGCGAGTACAAGCACGGGAGGACTGATCGCTACCATGTTAACCGTTCCAAATCCAGAGGACAAGAAACGCCCAAAGTATTCTGCACAAGATATTACAAAGTTCTATTTGGACAATTGTCCTTCCATCCTTCCACAACCCAAGTGGTTAGTGTGTAGCAGTATTTTGTTGATTTGAATGTTACAACCTTCATGTTCAAAATGCCAACAGAAAGTTCAATCGATTTGCATATATAAGTGGGGATGTTATTATCTTCTTTATAACATATTATTTTATTTCACTTCATTTGCCAATAAAGTTCTTCATTATTTATTCCCATTTTAAATTTAATTAAAATTACAAAATTGATTATCTTCTTTACACCATATTAACTTATTTCACTTTATTTGTCAATGTAGCCTTTCATTACCCACTCCATTTTAAATTAACTAAAATTACAGAATTTTAGACTATAAGAAAACTATCATACACAACTCAAAATTCTATGACAAGTTGGCATAGTGGCAGACTAATTTTCTTTTCATTATTGGAGCTTTATGAAAAAGAGTAGAGCGCTCGTCAATATTTTGTCCCTGTACGACCACGGAGTCCACTTGCGCTAAAACTTTAAAACGCCAAGTATTATCAGGCGTCTCCTTGCATTCTCACACGGATCGACATGTCAATACACTCTGCAGTCTTTGCTACCGACAAATGAGTCAACTACGAAGATTACTGTTCCGGCGAGCAGATTCCCGTGTGGGTAAGGTTGCATGACATGAATTGTATTGTTCTGGTTATATATACATTGTTTATAATGCATTTACTGCATCAAACAAATCACTAATGGCTAATTTTAGCAGCAACACCCTGCTGTTTCTAGTCTGCTCTACTTTACTCTGCACTGTCTCCGCTGCAAACGGCCATGAGATCAGTCTCTCATTCTCTGCAAATCCCATAGCGGTTGCAGCCAGTAATGCATCTCAATCAATCCTCGAGAGCGAGGGAGGCGAATTCGGCCTTAAATTTCGTTCACTAGATGAAGTTTTCTTCCTGTTCGCGATAGTTTATCTTCGCTACAACGAAACAATCGTCTGGTCTGCCAATAGGAACAGACCAGTGTGAAGAAATGCGAAGCTAATGGTCAACAAAGATAGAAATTTGGTGCTGAAAGATGGAGATGGAGATGGGTTCTTGGTTTGGTCTGCAAACGTTACAGGCGCTTCGCGCATGATGCTCAGTCCCAAGGGCAATCTCTTGATATACAATGGAAGCGGCGGGATTCTTGGGAAAAGTTTCCAGCATCCCACTGATACACTATTGGAAAAGTTTCACAACAGTTTTATTTTTCTTTTCATGTAGTAGGCTTCTGATCTCAATGTTGTCGTCCAATGCTGAAGATGTCGGCTTATGTTTTGATTTCTTTCTCTCGCATCTAATAGGACTACCACTCTTTGTCGAATATCCTTTTGCATTGTGCTTTAATACGATACCCTGTTTCAATTTTTCAATAGCATCACCGTTGGTCGTCCTTAGGTCTGACTTCTTTACTACGTGAGCAGGTGGAAATAGACCATCGACATTACTCTTAACTATTTCTTTGTCAAATTTTCCCCTAGTGTACATGTTTGCAGAATTACCAGTTGTTTTACGGCTACAAAGCTCGCCCTTCTTTGATGCCTCACTGGAGATTTCTCAAGCCATCTTATGAACAGACTTTTTATATACTAAAAGGGTTGATTGCCTATCGATTTTACTATCAGCTGCACGCTTTATCCAAGCAAAAGTAACACCCTTAGTCTTTTTTTCCATAGGGAGTATGCTCTATCCCTTTTTTTCTCTAATTTGAAGAAATTTTACCTGTAACTTGTGAAAGGGTTGGGGCATTTGCACTGAAAACTCTTGCCACCGACCGTTTTGGCATGACTGTAACAGTTCCAACAAAAGGGTCGACGACATTTGGCCATTTATGCTGACGTCAGTGAAAGTGGACGATCGGCGTAAACTCACCAAAAAGCTGCAAAATGGTTGGTCGGCGTGAACTTGCCAGAAAGCTACGAAACGACAGGCGTTCGACGTGAAAGGGGCAGCGAAAGTTAAAGTTTTCCATCGAAAACAATGAAATCGATCAGTGTGAACTCGCCAAAACTCTGTGAAACGGTCGACTGTCGGCGTGAAACGATCGGATGCTGAAGTAGCTGTTGGATTGGATGCAGCACGTGTTGTAGTTGCACTACGGATTGTCGAAGAAGCAAGAGCTGAGGCAGAGCCTGCTAGAATAGCAATAGAGTTGTCCATGGTCAAGAGTTTAGAGAAGCAAAACTCCTCTCACATGAACCAAGTTTTGCATGAGGTAGGCATATTAAGGAAATTCATCTTTTCATTCCCAATTTGTTACATTATTTGACATGCATGATTGATGCCTTGTTGATTGCAATGTCTTTGGATTTCGTTTTCTTAGAGTTTTGATTGGAAAAGGATTATTGGTAAATAATCGAAAGGAAGTGAAGGTCCTACAAGTGTGCATGGGTCAAATACTAATAACTATTTTCGTGTTGAAGGACATAACTATGGAAACTTTATAATAGTAAGGATGTAAATTCATTGGTTTATGGTCCTTTTGCTGTAGTTTTGTCATTTGCATTGGTTCATTCTGCAATTTGATTAAACATTTCCTTAACCTTAATTTTGTTGTGTTTAGTGTTGTCAAAGTTGCATTTTATGTTTTCAATTTTTATTGTGTGGTGATGCTTGAATTGATGTTAAATTTAACATGATCGACCATCAACCAAAGTCCATGCTGCTCCTGGTGGTGCTTCTTTTCTTGGATGCCTTTTTGGTCAACAGGTAAATGAAAGGGATGGGTGATTGGATCTTTGAAGTTATAACTCTTTGTTGTTTATGCCAATTTTAGTTTAGATGCTCCTTGTGAATTGAAGCTTTTCTAAGGATAATTTTAGTTCCTGGTTTTGTTTAAAAAATATTGTATGGTAGTGGATGTCCAATTTATATAATTTTTCTGGCATTTAGGCTAGTTGCATGTTTGCAAGTGTTTTCTGGTTATTAAAAAGTATTGATGTTTCCTTTCAAAAAAATATTTTTCCCTGACAGTTACAATAAGTTCGTTTTGATATAATATCTTAGTCACCTTTCTGCTTTGCATATAGACTTCTATATATGTTAATAACCCTAGATTGTTATGGCTATCATAGGATTTAATGCTCAACCAACTGATTGCTCTATTTGAAATTGGATTTGTCTTCTTGTTAAACAACTTGGTGGTATTCATTTTTTGGCTTTTGCATTAGGATTTTTAGCGATGGTTTCTGATACTGAAAGACATCATACTTCACTCGTCCTAGCTTTCCCATGTGCTGAGGGATCTTACCAGATTTTAAAATACTGGTAAGATGGACATTCATCTCGGTACGGAAAACCTCCAGGGCCGCTACCACCACGGCCACGGTGTTTGGGAGGAATTTTAGTGGGTCAAATTTTATATGTTCTTAAAGGAGTATATAAGCATTATTGGCGTGGCTAAGGCCCATTGTGGAGGTATCTAAACCCAGAAGTTGGAGCTACCTTGAGCGACTTGTAAACACTCTTGACCCTTCTGATGTCCACTTGCCAAACCAACCTGGTTCACAAAAAAAACATATTCATTCTACATAACCATCCCGGATTTTACATAGCTTGATCGACGTCAATCTACTTTAAATATATGAAAATCAATGCTATAATATACCTACCCTAAAAGAAATTTGTGATATCAAAGGTCCACCTGCTTCAAAGAAGTCGACAAGTTACACAGTTGAGCTGGTATTGGCCCTTTCAATTGATTGTGTGATAGGGCTAACTTCTCAAGTTTGGGGAGATTGCACACCCAAATGTGAAAAATATAATTGAACGGAGAAAAAAGCTCTATATTGCTTTCTGTACATAACTTAGCTTCAATTTTAATGAACAAACAAATGAGATATCATTCATATGTTTGAATTGATGTTTACAATTTCATGAAGATGGTTTTATGTTCTTAGCGTCACCTTTGAAATGTACATTTTTTTTCTTTTAATATAAATATATTTAGTTGTCAATTTTTAATTTGTTTTCTTTTTCACTGAAAATGTTTTCTTGTGTCCTTAATTTTTAATTCATGTGTGTGCCTCACGTAGAGAAGTTTAGGAAAAATCCATTTTATGTGGGTAGAAAAAGTGAAGTTGGCATAAACTCGCAGCATACCTTTACTATCACAAAAACACATTATCACATGTGCAAGATGAGTCAATTTGGAAGCATTTTAAAAAAATGGTATAAATTTTAATTGAAGTATAATTATATTTTTTGAAATACTAAATCTAATTAAAAAAACATAAATTTTTAACTAAAATCATTTATTTATTAAATAAACTTTATTAAATTTAATAATAAATTTACAGAAAAACAATGTAGTATTAAATTAAATGAATTCTTAAGACAAAAATTCCATTAACTATTTTTAATCTTCTAAACAATACAATTTTATATAAATTAATTATTTAATAAAATATTTTGAATTTGTATTAAAGATTAATTTAAATTCTAATTTTTTAAAGATTTTGAGGTTTTTTAATAAGAAAATTGCATATATCAGTGGGATGTTATTATCTTCTTTATAACATATTATTTTATTTCACTTCATTTGCCAATAAAGTTCTTCATTATTTATTCCCATTTTAAATTAATTAAAATTACAAAATTGTTTATCTTCTTTACACCATATTAACTTATTTCACTTTATTTCTCAATGTAGCTTTTCATTACCCACTCCATTTTAAATTAACTAAAATTACAGAATTTTAGACTATAAGAAAACTATCATACACAATTCAAAATTAATTATATGACAAGTTGGCATAGTGGCAGACTAATTTTCTTTTCATTATTAGAGCTTTATGTAAAAAGAGTAGAGCGCTGGTCAATAATTAATTCGTAACGTATGCTGTGGCGCAGTACACAGCCTCGTATCAGCTTCAGTGGGAAACACTCTTCGTAAGCAGGAATTTACTAGACATATGTCGGTCCTGGGTATCGCCTGCATGACACTTATTGAGATCTCTCCAAGTGTATACAATATTTGGAAGTTGTTTATTGAGATCCCACACAAAATATATAGCATGGAGACCTTAGTAACACAAATCCTCGAACTTGGAGACCCGATGGTTCATATTGCCCTTTATTTCGCAGAGCTTTGCCAGTGAGTTTTTTATTTCCTAATTGTGACGATTATTTGTGATTGAAGGGGTCGATCAAGACTTTGATACGCCACGAACTTATACACCATCTTTCGAATCAACAATTCTCCTCATTTGAACGATAGATTCAAATTTCTCACTTTCCAAAGACTACCCAACAAATTGTTCGAATTTCAAATTTCAATTATTTAGAACAGGATTGCGAGCAGTTTAGATTTTGGGCTACTTATTTCAGTACGAATCTTGAAACAACTTTCCTTTTTATTGCCATACTGGTTGTTACCCGAGAGAAGGTATTTTTGGAGTATCGCATTGGCAGACTCTAAAGAATGTTGCAATAGGAAGGGAATGTTCGTAAAAAACAAATGCATAGCACGAATGGTTAAGCAAATATGTATTCATTTTTTTTAGTAACTCTACTTTACAATATCTCTCCTCTCAGTGAGTCTGTACAATGACATATTATATGACATTTATAAAAATCTAAAATCTATATAACTAATATAACTGAGATAATAAAGTTTAAAAAAACTTATAATATAATCGAGTTGACGGAAAATCCAGATACAGATACAACGTGTATGTAAAATATTACACCGTAATTCCGTTTTCGAGTGGAAATCACTTTAAAACAAATCGCACATAACAAGTCATCACTCTCAGCATTACCTGTTGACGCTACCTACTGCGAGATAAAAATGTACGTTGAAGATTCAACAGCTGCGATACTACCAAAAGAATGGACCGATGTTGTGGCGGGCGATATATTGTTCTCTCAATTCCGGATAAAGATGAAAAGTTTCCCGTATGAGTTTCAAAGAATCAGGAGTTACGTTATTGGCCAACAATCTAAACATCCGCTGACCATTTTCAAAATTGCCACTCTATACAATTTGTTGGCTCAATGCATTTCCGTCTGAACGACTCCAATCCAATATATTCCTGAGCAAAATAACATCAGCACTTTCAGCCATTTTGTTAAAAAAATGAACGCCTTTTTATTGCTCTCGGCTCTCGGTTCCCGGTATGCTAATGGATTGGCATCTGGACGAGGATTGGGTGAAAGTTTGTTTGGAAATGGTAGCAAGTCGAGGTTGATGCAAAAGATAAGGCCAAATGCGACCGTCAAAGCGGAAAGATAAGGTCAAATGGTTCAGTGGTTGTGGAAAAGATAGGCGTACTTGCTCGCCTTTGTGGAAAGATAACCCAAGTTTGCCCTCTCAGGCTTTACGCTTTCGCGCCTTCCAAGATGACCAAACTTGGGTTCTCTTTCCACAAAGGTGGGCAAGTCCTCCTATCTTATCTTTTCGGCAATGGCGGAATCATTTGGCCTTATCTTTCAGCATGAATCATCTCTTGACTTTTAATTATTACAGTCTTACAATACCAATTATTCTTGCCATATATACGTGCTGATTCTAATTCTAATTCTAGTGTGCTGCTTTTACTCCTTCGCTCAGTGTATGAAGTTGATCGAAGATATGAAAACAGTTCTAAGCATCGACGGAGGAGGGGTCCGCGGGATCATCCCTGCAACTATCCTTCAGTTCCTCGAGGGAAAGCTCCAAGTAATTTTCTTAAACTTCTATTGAATCTTTTCTTGTAAAACCTAGAAATGGGTTTTTATTTTGACGACATGGATTGTGTATGCTAAATTTAATTATGGGACGATATTCACGACAGGAGCTTGATGGTCCAAAGGCCAGAATCGCTGATTATTTCGACGTCATTGCGGGGACAAGCATGGGAGGACTGATCGCTACCATGTTAACCATTCCAAATCCAGAGGACAAGAAACGCCCAAAGTATTCTGCACAAGATATTACAAAGTTCTATTTGGAAAATTGTCCTTCCATCTTTCCACAACCCAAGTGGTCAGTGTGTAGCAATATTTTGTTGATTTGAATTTCATGTTCAAAATGCCAACAGAAAGTTCAATCGATTTGCATATGTAAGTTGGGATGTTATTATCTTCTTTATAACATATTATTTTATTTCACTTCATTTGCCAATAAAGTTCTTCATTATTTATTCCCATTTTAAATTTAATTAAAATTACAAAATTATTATCTTCTTTACACCATATTAACTTATTTCACTTTATTTGTCAATGTAGCTTTTCATTACCCACTCCATTTTAAATTAACTAAAATTACAGAATTTTAGACTATAAGAAAACTATCATACACAACTCAAAATTATATGACAAGTTGGCATAGTGGCAGACTAATTTTCTTTTCATTATTGGAGCTTTATGAAAAAAGAGTAGAGCGCTCGTCAATATTTTGTCCCTGTACAACCACGGAGTCCACTTGCGCTAAAACTTTATAACGCCAAGTATTATCAGGCGTCTCCTTGCATTCTCACACGGATCGACATGTCAATACGGTCTGCAGTCTTTGCTACCGACAAATGAGTCAACTACGAAGATTACTGTTCCGGCGAGCAGATTCCCGTGTGGGTAAGGTTGCATGACATGAATTGTATTGTTCTGGTTATATATACATTGTTTATAATGCATTTACTGCATCAAACAAATCATTAATGGCTAATTTTAGTAGCAACACCCTGCTGTTTCTAGTCTGCTCTACTTTACTCTGCACTGTCTCAGCTGCAAACGGCCATGAGATCAGTCTCTCATTCTCTGCAAATCCCATAGCAGTTGCAGCCAGTAATGCATCTCAATCAATCCTCGAGAGCAAGGGAGGCGAATTCGGCCTTAAATTTTGTTCACTAGATGAAGTTTTTTTCCTGTTCGCGATAGTTTATCTTCGCTACAATGAAACAATCGTCTGGTCTGCCAATAGGAACAGACCAGTGTGAAGAAATGCGAAGCTAATGGTGATCAACAAAGATAGAAATTTGGTGCTGAAAGATGGAGATGGAGATGGGTTCTTGGTTTGGTCTGCAAACGTTACAGGCGCTTCGCGCATGATGCTCAGTCCCAAGGGCAATCTCTTGATATACAATGGAAGCGGCGGGATTCTTTGGAAAAGTTTCCAGCATCCCACTGATACACTATTGCCGGGCCAACAGGTGAGGGCGGGCACGTTTCTGGTGTCCGGCGTTTCTGCTTTGAATACCTTGGAGAGCATTTATATGGCCGGGGTGTTGCCCGGAGGGGGTGGCTTTTTGGCCATGGCACTGCTGTTTTACCCTTATGGTATTCTGGAGTTCAACACGCTCATGGAATCATCTCGATAGGCGTTTATAAGCTTTTACAATCCTAGCTGTAATCACACCATTATTGCCTTCTCTGACAACGGAATGTTGCTCGAGTACCGGCAAGATGGAAAGGCAACACAAGAGTGCATCAAAGAAACTGGAGGCAATCCATATGGGTTCTCCATAGGCGTCTCCGATGATTCGAGGGAAGGATTCCGGTATATCAGACTGGAGCCTGAAGAGAACCTAAAGTTGTATTTGCAAACGCTGGCGAAATTGAAAGTCAAGAAGGATTTCTTCAAGTAAAACTCAAGGATCTGAGCCGCAATGGCGGAAGGTTTAAGACATTCTGTCCGCTTTGTGGGAGGAAATATATTAAATTGCGGAAGGTTTTAATTAAAGTCCTCGGCAAGGGCAGAGAAACTCGTGTAAGTCTACCACAATGGCCTTTTTGACGAACAAGTTTAGCTTGATGGAAGAGTTAAGGTTCTTTTTCCGAAACGATAGAGGAACTCGCCTATTTTTTTCCGCAACGGCGGACATTTCCGATCAACTCTTCTGCAAAAGGGCAAATGGGAAACTTAGAGATTTCCACGAAAATAGTCCGTGTAAAATGGTCTGGGTAACGCAACCACTTTCGCAGAAACGGTCGGTAGGCTTAACATAACTCCGCCGAAACGGTCGGTAATCTTAACATAACTCTCCTAAAATAAGCTAAAATCACTACTCTTTGAAAATAAACTAAATGCTTGAAAATCACCGAATGTCCTGTATGTTTCCTGCACTCCAGTATTGCTTCTAAACTGAACACAATGCTGATTGTATTGCTCATAGCTGCAGAGTTGTGTATTCAGAGCGAGAGAGCTTGGGAATTCGTGATCTAAACAAGCTACAAAGCTACCAGGCTGGCCGCCATAATGAACATTTGTCAAAGAAGGATCAGCTAATCGAGGGTGCCTCACAGACCAAAGGCTTCTCATGGGTACTTTAATTTCTGAAGCATAAGCATTGGAGCCAAAAGAATTGTGTGCAATCCATCCTGCTGTAATTAATCAACGACCAGTTTTTTCCTCCAAAGGAATTGAATTTCACTTCACTTTATTTTTACTTAATTTTATTGCTATTTATTCATTTTCAAAGCTTCTTTGTGAAGCCTGTAATTGTTGATATATGTAGATTCGACTTTCTGTTTCATTAAGAAATAAAACTTGCCTTGATGAAAGCACAAATTTCTTTGCAGATCTTGCAGCCCTCATGCAGAAATATTTGGACAGCGTTTTGCCGGCCGAGAGGATCCAATTAGGAAAGATAGTGGAAAAAATCGAATGGGTAGATGCGAGCGAAACATATTCTGTTATGGATGCATAACCATCTTATCCATGTGGCAGGATTCCATTCGCTCCATGAGCTAGGAATCTAGTCGACGTGGAGGTTATGGACCTCCGTGGTGAAACCTCTACGACATATTTAATTACATGCAAATATATTAAGTTTAAATAAAAATATAAAGTACAAAATATATTTAAAATTCTGTGCAAACATTACCTTTTATAAATCTTAGGTGGGCCATAAAAGTTATTATATGTGTAGGCAATGTATCATTGTTTTCGTTCAGCCTTGACTAGCTATTAGTTAGGTTGACCATGTATTAGTTGTTTATTGTATCTTGCATTTTAACCAAACTTTTTACATGCATGATTTTATATAATGCACTTATCCTAATTTTACAAAAGATTAACTTCCATCTTATTGGTTGAAATGTTTAGGGTGTTATTGCCAAGAGGGGCCGCGGAATGCTTGGTGCCTGAGCCTAGCATTGAATGCACATTCAATGAGGATTGAATTAATGGCTTGTCGGTATTCATTCACCCGCATTCATCTACCCCTAACTCCTGCACTGCCTTCACCACAGCCTCCTGCACCGCCTTGGCCGTCGCCCTTCTCATCACTGCCTTCATTTCCACCGCCTTCATAGCTAGCCTTCGCCCTTCTCATCACCGCCTTCATTTCCATCGCCTTCATAGCTAGCCTTTTCACCACACAAGTTCCTACTGTTTTCAAATGATTGCATTGCTTTGTTAGAATATCGATTCACAATTAAAGAGGTGGCTTACATAGTACGACCATAGAAACAAGCAACATCTTGCATTAGTAATTAGTAACATTGTAGACACAAGCATTATTCACCAAATCATGTTCAGAGGAAACAATAACACCATAGAAGCACAAGGGACACAGATACCACAATAGGAGGGGATGCTAAATTCCAGGCAGATTCTTCTACAAAATTTTCTCAAGGTATAGAGTCCAATTACCCTGGTATAATACATTATTTTTTCTAAGTTTTTTCCAGTTTACATTCCATTTCTTCAAACCAAGATAAAATAATTGTATACAGTAGTTGTACAAATAGCATACTTTTTCTGGATGCATATTTCTTTCACGTCTTTTTCCCAGGCTGCTGAACCAATCGAGAACACATCATTGGTTCATGTAATCCCTGGTTTTTTAAATAAAAATTATGTGTGTTTTTTAATTTTCAAAAAATTAAGACATCAAAGTTGATAATTGCATGAATCCAACCTAATAATGGCGTGCTCCATCAAGGAAATCTGCATTCCCCATGTTACAACTACACCATACACCAAAATGTGCATCCTGGAGACGGCCAAGCAGCTGCAAGGAACTAAGGGAAAAGGCTCTTTCGTTTTCCTCCAGGACTCACTACCTGCAACCTGGGCACTTTCCAGAAGAGCCTCAAGTTACCCTTCCATGGGCTATGCTCTAGTCCCGAAGGGGACATTTTTGGAAGATGTCTCCAAATGATGGCGAATTTTGTGCAGCAAACCTAAGTGAGCAACTTTTATTCTGTTAATAGCGTACGGTCACACCCGGTACAGTACACCACATGGAAAGCTATGGCTTACTGCTACGGATTACGACACAAGCACATAGTACAACATTAGAGAAGAGTTCAATCAGACACGTTTCGTTAACTTTCAAAATTATGTTCTAGCCAGGAAAGGCAGTTCAACTCATTCATTGTTCATACAAACGTTCAATAAATAAGTCCAAATGCAGCAAGCATATTGACGTGGTGAAAAGCTAGAACCCATACCGAGTGTGCCATGTACTCGATGCCTCACGTATTTGGGGACAAGAATTCCTGCACTTTTGAAACTATTGTTATGAGATTTCTGAAATCCATCTTCTTAGTGGCCAAAATGACAACAATCTCAAGCTTACCCAAAAATTAAAACTTTATTGTTACCTTTCTAACCCACAGAATGTGATAAATAGGCCAGCATTGTGAGGCATTTACATCAAATTTTTTTGAGCTCATCTTTCACGAAAACAAATAAGCAAAACATTTCTTATGATGAATTGCGTTCTTTGTACATCTTCCAAACCTGTTCACGTAGCTCGTAATAATAGTTGTACATTCACCAGTACATTTTTAGGGATTCCTATAACTTTAAATTCAAGGCCGTCACGATCGACTGTAAAATTTTCAGGGCAAACAGTTAACCTCAGCATTGTTTTCCTGCAAAAATTCCATCTTACAACATCTTTTTCTTGGGCCAAGCCCATACTACACCCTTCGAAGGTCAACCATCTGAGCTAAAACATTTGATGATTTACATTCTAATAATATAAGACATGCCCTAAATGGAGAAATATCTATGAATTAACAAATATTGCAACTCTGTTACATATATATAATTTTTAGCAATGACATTTATTTCCAAAATTACCTGAAAGTGTCTGTAGTGTTGCATGTAACGCAACCATACATGGAGGAATTACGAGGTGCTACCCTCAAAATGAATCCACACTGAGTCTCCCACTAGATCTATACCAATTTTTCAGCCTCTTGCTGATTTTTTTGATACATTGATATAGCATACAATGTACATTGACATATCATAGAGTCCAGTTGCAGTTGCAGAGTCTTGATCACTTGGCGACAAGGGTCTTTGGCCCGGCGGATTCGGAAACGAACAAAGACTAATGAAAATAAAATGTACGAAGAATTGGAATGCACTTCTGCTTTTGTGGGTTTTGTTCCTGTAGGGAATTTGAATGCTTAACATGCTAAACTAATTTCCAAGAAACCTCGTCCTTCACCTGCATAACAGTTCATAGGAAAAACATAGCATGTCAACTTTTCAAGAGAAACAACAGTGGTAGAAACTCACATATAGTCCTTTCACCTGCTATGCATGCATTCAAAGGATTTCAACTTGTCATCAAGAAACCTGACTAGGAGGCCTCGCCTTGGAAAGATCAATTTGAATAGGGGTGAAATTACCTATCCTGGGGCCACCTCATAACCTGGATACGGGTTGAGGTTGTGTACTTTACAAATGGTAACAAATTCGGAGAAGAATGACTACACCAGCTCTGAATATATATGCCGGCAATACGACACAGGTTTTGCTTAATTTATTTGGCTCAGTAAGCTAGGTCATTGCACTTTACGCTGGGATGCACACTTCTCCACTGTGCTCCTTCCCAGATCTTTATTATATTCTTTCTTCAGAGGACATCTACTGCTACTACAGTTGATATATGGAGACCACATATTCTTTTTGTTGGTAGGAGTGCACAGGTCAAAATGTTAACAATCTTTAAACTCCTAATTTAAAACGCTCTGATATTGTTGTTATCCGTGCCACTACACACAGAATATCACAAAGGCCATCAAGTCATAAACGTTTGGTTCAAGAAGCAGATATACCCAATATTTAAAATGGAGTAGTCTAAGCCATCGACGATTTGGCTCGTAAGCCAGTCGCCGGAGCCGGTTCCCGGCCAAATCATCTTTCTGATCGGCAACCCTCCATGATCAATATCGGTAGCCTTTTCGTGGGCCCGTTCGCCAGACATTCGATTTCCAAACGCGTATCTTTGGACAACTTAGTTGGGCTCCAGTTCGGCGGAAAGACACGATAGACTCGGTCAGGCAACCCTTCTCCCACCCAGCCGCCTCTGCTCGCCTTTTGCGTCTGGTCACCGTTCTTCTGCTCGGCATGGTGGCTCAACACAGAAGCGTGGCTCCCCATTGATCACCAATAGTGCCTCTGCTCACCCTTTGCATCTAGTCTCTGTTCTGCAGGTTAAAACTTCTCGATCTATAGCGGAGGCGCCTCTATTTGATGCTTTAAATGAAAATCATTCTGCAAACAAATATAGTTTGTTACTCCTTTACGCAAAATAAATCCCTTTCCAACCCATATCTAGAGATTATACAAATGAATTTCTTAACCCTCCCATTTGCTGTAGCAATATAATGATCTGGCATTGTATTGCATTATCCCCTCTTGCTCGGACCAGTTTAAATTAGTTTGCTGTGATCTTGAGATGGAAGACCTGAAAAAGGTTGCATTTCTCAAATATGGACAATTGCTGTTTTTTTTCCATGACAAAGTACTTAATACGCTGAACTTGTACATGTCCCCAAAGCTAGGACCATAGCTACATGGGAGAAATCCTATTCGCATATTTAGATGGGGTTTTGATTTGGTGGCTTTTGATGAATTTACCAGATTCCTGGCTTTATATGATGCTAAGGTATCCAAGATTCTAATATACAGGTTCAACCAATCATTTCGAAATGTAGATTGGACAGGTGTTGAAATCATGCTAGAATTGTTTTCTGGAAGTAGAAATATAATATGGATACATTGTATTCCAGGGAAAGCCGAATTGCTGTTAGTCGATCACACAAACAGGATCAGGGTGGTAGAACTTCATCAATAGCCATTGATGAAACCTAAGCATACCACTCTCTCATCAAACTTTTTAAATGCTTTCATTTCAGCAGATGGTTCCTTTCTCTTTGTTTTTTAGACATATGTGCAGTTTTCAGATCACAAAGAGGAATGCATTTCAACTTTTGCCGAGGGATGCAAGGCCAACATCAGAGTCTGAGCTCAAAGTGTACATGTTAGGTGATGCCATGACTTTCTTGAAGAACAATTTATTAGATATAAAGGTGGATGATGTCAGTGATTTCCAGGTCAAGGTTGTTTATTATGGCTGTCAGATTCACCTTGTTGTGTACTCCAATGTTGTGCCTAGCTTTATTTCTTCCAATATATTGAGTATAGTTTTAGCGATAGAAGTTTTGGAGTTTCAAGAATTAGCAAAACAGAAGTCAAATTCAGAAACAGATTGTAAGTATAAGATGGACCGGCACTCTCAAAGTTCTTGTGCTTCATTGGACTACATCTATCACATTTTTTATAAGTTTGCAGTTAATCCTGCACTTTGTAGAGGACGTACCAGGGATCTCAGCTTCCATGTTTTGTTAAAGTCAATTGATAGTTTTGGAGAAAATATTGAGAAAAGAAAATTTGAAGAAAATTTGAAACTTCTTATTGAAATTTTAGAGAAAGGAAAGGATTTTTCAAATCTCAGGATGATGTCTTCTTCCCTCTCTATCAAACAAGGCCATTGGGAAACTGGGTCCGCCAACTTATATGTCTTGTACCCATCCAAATAACTCGTGCTGAAAACAATGGACTACAGTCCTTGCTTGATGGGCTTCAGATACCTCCACAACTCACTTATGCAGATAGCATATCACTAGCAGCTTTGTTGCGCTTTGGTTTGTGTGATGCTGTCTTGAATCAGTGGGATAGTATAATCAAGGTGGTCTCATCAATGGGAAAACAAAGTAGTGGCAAGTCATACTTACTAAACCATTTGTCTGGCTCTCTTCTTGATGTAGCAGGGGGCATATGCACTAATGGAGTCTAGATGATAGTTTGGATGGATTCAAAATTCCTCTATGTACCGATGGACTTCGAGGGATTAGGGATTTTTGAGAGAATAGAGCAAGAAGATATGTTACTCTCAATCCTAAATGCTGCCTTGAGTAATTTAACAATATTCAACAAGAAGGTTTGTTTTGAGAACTATCTTCTGTGTTTATTTTTACTGGTTTGGCTTTCAATGTTTTCCTTTACAATATTTTGCTACTCAAAGATTACTTACCAATTGTGATACCTTGCTTCTTAATCTAGATTTTCATCTTGACAAGGAGACTGAAGCTGTCTTTCAGCGTTTCCAAAATGGGGTAAGTTTAGTGAAGAATGATGAAAAGCTATTCAAAGGACTCTTCTACATAGCTATCAAGGATGTTGATGTCTCTGATGTAGAGGAATTAGAAGCTTAATTTCGCCTAAAATTTCTACAAATCTGTAAAAGATCTCGTGAAATATTTATGACAAAGATGTATGGAGGAATGGTTGAAGTTGCTGCACTGCCTCGTTTTACTCGACAATAATATCATCAAGAAATCCTATCTGATATTGCTTTGACTGTAGAAGAAGAGTTGGGACATAGTTATGAGAGTGGTTGTGCCCTCTTGAGAGATTTGAAGCTTGTTATTGCCCAGATAGCAGCAAAGGATTGGACCCCTGTAGATTTGAAACATGTTGCCATGAAGGTGGATATCCTTCGCAGGAACTTGATTTCTACTGTTAAGGCAGGATGCCTTTCTATTCCACGTGGCAAAAAAGTACTTATGAATTTTGACTCACTGGAAGAGGTAAGTGATGCTCCAATAGTAATTGGGGATCTCTTTATTGATTTGCAGGACACTTGCTTGGAGCTTGCACCTCTCGATTAATCTACATCAAATCATAACATTTTGTGTCATCTCAAATCAAAACTAGAAAATGTCTTCGGAAGAAGTGACAAAAATGGTGATTTATGGCACTCTAAATTTCAGGACCTTTTAGGGGTGTTGGCCGATAGACGACATGATCGTGTTGAAAAGTGGCTTTGTTGTAACACTGCAGAAATTTTCTGGGAGTAATGATGTACAAAAGTTACAACTGGAGGCAGTTTTAGTCCTTGCAGAATTGAAACAAGGACTCTCTGTATGTGGTTGTAAATGTTTTGTTTATTATTGGCAATGTGTTCTAGAGAAAGGCCATCCCTCTGATCACTATTGTATGGGTAGCCATGTCTATGCTCAGAAGTGCACATATTGTTCTCTCCAATTGTACCGAGAAAATGAAGTGGAGAAATGTTCGCATTTGGCAGGTCACGAAGGGAATCATGATTGCAAAAAGAAAAATCACATGTGTGTGGAGATCTGTTCTTTATTTGACAAATCATCCAATTGCAACAAAAATTGTTGCTTGAAGATTGGACATGAAGGTCCTCATAAGTGCAATTCATCACAGCATATGTGCAAGATGAAGTGTTCCCTTCCAAGCTGCAAAAACCCTTGTGTTATACAGATTGATTTTGGAAATCATGAAAATCATGCTTTCCACGAAAGGTATTGTCCCAAAAAATGCATCATGGAGGGGTGTTGTATAAGTTGTGGTTACAAAGATCACTTCCATGAATTGACAAGTGAGGAACATATTTGTGGTAATGAGCATTCTTGTCGAACTAAATGTGAAGCGGATGGCATTTGTGTAATTTTCACTGAACTTGTATGACAGACATGCTCATTTCAGGGTAGAAGAGGTTCCTTTTATTATGAACACATCTCTGAACAAAATGGGCTGCAAAGGGATTGTTGCATTTCCATTCCATCTTTTAAAAGATTCCATGATGTTGTGCATCTTCATATGCTTAATCCAGATGTTGTACATTATTGTTAGGCCATGTGTCAAGCTTGTGGATATTTTTGTCAACGACCCATCAATCATTCTGGTTTTCATCATACGATTCTTGGGAACATGAGGAACGTTAGTTTTGTATTAGACCGAGAGGAATTTGATATCCAAGGTAGGAAATATTTTTTTGGGGGGATCTGGTGTGGCAGAGATGTGTAACATGCATTGCAAAGCACAAGGTCAGGGTCACATTCATTCGATATTGCTCTAGCCATAAGAGTGCACTAATCCCACTAGGGGTGGTTGCTATTGTGTCCATGCCAATCAAACATGATTTTAGGTTCAGTTTACTGTCTGGACAGAGTGCCATGAATGTTACTTCCTCATGGAATCATATGCATCATGGCCTAACAACAGGCATATGACTAAGGAAAATGTGTGATTCATTTATATATGCCACTATGTGGAAAATTTGATTAAATCTTCTTTTATGATATTATGGGAAACTGTCATTGCTTGACCTAATTGTATATTCATTGTACCATATGACTCTTTGATGTGATTTCATGGCATTTGTTGTAATTGTGGAATGGATAATTATCTTAGATGGTTTTACTTTTTGTACTAGTTAATGTAACTTTAAGAAGACAGAAATATCAAACATGCTTATGAGAATAGAGTTCATAACATATAATGATACATGGAAAACGTGATAGGCATTACACAAATGAATTCAACAATACTGTCAAAATATCAGGAGTTTCAATTTATATGATTTTACATGTCCAAGCATTGAAAATTATTTGCCCGCAAATCAATCATATAGGCTATGAAGGAGCTATTTTCACCAGAAAATACACCATGCCTATTTCATTACTAAAACTGAATCAAGTTTACAAGATAAGAGATGCCAATGGAGGCTCTCATAGGCATAAGAACGATACCATGAGAGGCACCAAAGTAAATATAACAAGAAAACATATACATATCAAAGAACTATAACAATGTTCACTTGATACCAAATCATCTTTCACCAACCCCCCTAGTCTTGGCATTGCTACAGATAGTAGATGACTGCACATCTTATCAATATTTCCATGGTGATTTATCGTGAAGGAATCAAATTGGGAAGCAATGATTCTAGCTTCCCTATGAAGCGGTTGTAAATGTGGTGTTTTTTAATATGCTTCATTTTTTGTAGTATTTCCGAATGCATCCCTTTTTTCGTTGGAACACTTGATTTGTAGCATTATTGCACAAAATGTAAGCAACGGTTGCTTGTCCTGGGTTGGGATAACAGGACACTTCAATACATAGTGTCCATTTTTCCACCATATTGAATATTTACAATTTGTTGCAAAACAAAAACACAAAAAATATATTATACAATTATATAAACAAAAAAAAGATTAAATACACCAATATAGTATTGAGCACTAATGAACATATGTAAAAAGAGAACAACTATCAATTGAACAACTGCCACTTTTCATAAGGGTTAGAGTCTACATCAAATTTTTCATTAATGTGAATATCCATCTCCTACATGAAAGTAATTGTTACAGCGAGTGACCACTTTGGGTGGTCCTCACCAATACCCTTTGGCTATTGCGCAAAGCCTCAACTCTAGACCAAGTCTAGTGGTGTTTCACCACCTCGAACATCTTCTATATTTGTGCCATGGGGTACTAAACAATCCACTCCATAGTTAACATGGGGTAGAGGCAATTTGAAGCACTTGATTTCAACTTAAAATGAACCATAGGTTCGCATTTAGGTGAAGTCAGGGAAAAGCAATTAAATCGGTGTCAATGGCTAATTTGGAAGACCATTTGCATGCACTTGGTAATGAATTAGAAGATTAAGAGATTTGGAGTCAAAGATTAAAAGATATTGCAGGTTCTTTTAGAAATTTCCAGATTGATCATGTGCATAGGGAATTGAATAATAATTGGTGTGTGGATAATCTTTTCCCTAATTTACTACAAGACAACAAGAGACCCTAGTATTTGTCTTGCATATCTCCCCTTGGGTGAAACCTTTCTTGGTCAACCTTTTCCTTGTGAAAAAGGGATTAAATCAACATGTCTTCATCCAAGGGAAAGGTCCATGTTAATTTTGCAGGAAATCACACTTACTTCGGCATCTAACAATGATTCAATCTTTTTGTTTAGGCACTACCTACCAGGCGTTCCAAATCCTTCTAAGAGCACTCGTTGGTGATTCTGAAAGCTTCAACCACACTAACTATAATACAAATCTGTAACATGCTTGTTACTACCTGACAATGTATTGTTTGGAGGCATTCTTTTCAATAGCCTTGTACCAGGAGATGGGAACTTTCGGAGTTTGGTATGGGTCATGAGTGTTGTATTGGAAATTTGGTTTAAGCATCATCCATAGGATACCGATAGATGGTAAAGGAAATCCATTTAATGGTTTTCTTGTACACGTTGGAGAATGTTTTTATTTTTGGAGGTGTGTTTTGTTGACGACTTCACATATTTGGAGGCACTATTGCACATATGGTAGCATTTCATCATTTTCAAATGCATTAATGGACACATTAGTGATTTTATCTGAGAGAATCCACCCTATGTGCCAAAGGAGAGGTGGCCTAAAGTGAGGAGGACAATCATTGAGGTGACAATGGCTGATGTCTAGCTTGACTAGAGAACTATGAGACTTTAAACACTATTATTGACATAAGTGTAGCAGTATTTCTATATTCTAATTGTGCTTCAAAATCAATGAAAAGCACCCTTTCGAAAGAAAAATATGTCTTAGCCAAAGATTCATCAGTTAGAATTCATTCCCATCTTCAGCGTGCAAGTATCTATAATTATTAGACTTGGAGATGGGCGATCTTAACAGCCTACAATAACCAATTTGAATTTTGGTTATTAGACTTGTACACTGTTGATTGTATACTCATTTTTTTTCAACATTGCGTGCATAACACTCATTCAACAGTGAGATCCCTGCCGACTTGCAAGGATCAAACAACTAAGGATAATGCACTACATTTTCTATCAAATGAAGTATGTTGGGCAGTGACAACCTTCTTTTGGTTGTTGATAAATATTGAGATGTTGACACTTCAAGATGAACTTGAGGAGGATCTGGAGCTTCACATATGCTTAATGCCATTTCACATTTCCTTTTGAGCTGAAAGTTGAAACTAAGCCATGATACATAGAAGCAACACTTTGACAACCTAGAGAGGAATGGAAAATAATTTCGACTGCCTCTACTCAAAGACTGGCAGAGAACACGCAGGAGAGAAGAGACAATATCTTTGCAATTATATGCAATGTGTCCAATTTCAACCACAAGACCATTCAAAACCAGGACATAATCATGGAGGATGCCACTTAGAGGAAACCCCTGCTCTTCACTTAGGAAGAAAAGGAAGAATTTGAATAACACCAGCCATCTCTATAGCCACATGCAAGCAATGCCTCTTCACAAGCCATGTGGTCTAAGTCCCTGTGATGCTCTCAGGTTTTCTGTATCTTCAGTTATGAATTTTAGAACATATCATTCACAATGTTATGTTTTTTGCTGTTTTGTAAGTTGGTGGTGATAGAAGACTCACTTAGGATGCAAACCATAAAGATATGTATGAATGGTTAGCTAGCACAAGGGGCATTTTGTTTGTATATGAAATGGACAGAATCTGTAGTAAGCTAGTTCTAGTGTTTCCGGTAGATAGTAAGAGGCAAATGGGAGATGATCATGTATCTTTTGTAACAATGTGCTAGTATAAGTACATTCGCATCATGGGATATGTATAACTCAAGTTGTGAAGATTTGGTGAATGTCTTTGATCTTGGAATATAATCTGATTCCTATTTTATGGGGATAATGCATATGTTGTTTACTACAAAAGAGTGTGAATTTGCTTGATTCAAATATTTAGCTTGGATGATGTTACAGGCACAATTTTTCAGAGAGCGGGCCATAATGTGCCACTTTTGTGTCAAACATGGATTCTAGGTCTAATATAACTTGAATCACCTTTAAGAATTTCACATATGACCTCCCTGCATGGTCTTTCAACATAGTTGTTGATTGCAAGAATGTGGAATTCAACAATGCAAAGGGTAGTTAGTTTTTCTTCATAACATGAAGGTTGATTGAACTGGCATTGATTGTTACTCATCTAGTAGTGTTCATAATCAACATTTGGTATATTTGCATGATCATCTTATATTTGTGAAAAGTTCTCTTTTTGTCAGATATAATTTTGTTAGGCAATGAAATGGATTATGTTTGGGGTTTAAGTGTTTAGGTGTTAAGCCTTAAGCATTAGAAAGGGTGTGATTGTCTCGTGGTAGACAAAAATAGGACACTTAGCAAGGGTTATCAAGAAACCACAAAAGTGGTGATGTTGAAAACCAACAGATACCATGCTCATAAATGGTGATGCTGAAAACCTAGTAGATATGATGGACTCAATCCTGTTAAAAAATACTTACAACAATCTCTATATATTCTCAAGGGTTAAGGGTCCTTTTGTATCTGTCGGACTACAGGAGAAGCCCAGAAATAAGGCCTCTTTGAATCACGGAAATGGTTCAGATCATTCATTACAAAGCAGGACCTTCGTATAAATGGCATCCTCAATTCAATTGGCATATGCCATACAGAGTCCTACAAAAATGAGAATGGCTTCACTTTTCTACCATGATGAACCTACAAGAAACTCTAATATAAAATGACAATTTGCCAACATCATAGTAATCTGCTGCACCACAGATAATACCCCATTTAGATATTTATTATGTAGGAATATGCCAAAGAAGCTGTGATAATGAATTTTCTAAATGGTAATTGATAGGAGTAAGAAGCCCAGATATGCATGTCTTCTTAAGAAACAAGCTGTAGCCCCGGTACTAGTTGGAAAATTATGCGACAAGGTAAAAATAATGATGCAATTCGATAAAAAAATTCTTAAGGCGTCAAGTGATCTCATTCGAGCTTGTCTTCTTCTGCAAGCCAATGTTTGAACTGTGGATTAAACCCTAGGTCTTCAAACTCAAGATGGTGACCAAATTTTTCTGCTTACACAGTTTTGCTTTGAAGAGCTCTTCAAACGCCATGGCAATGGGGGCTAATACAACTTCATGAATCCCTAGTTACTAGAGTTAGTGGACTATATGTTCAGATTTTCCTCTGTAATCTCAAGTCTGGATGAATGAGATAGGTCCTGCATGAAAGAGGGTTCTTTGAGCAATCTGGAAATACAATTTGGGAAAGGAAATAACAATCTCTTCGAAGTCTATTTAGTTGGCTGCATATAAACTGTAAGTTTTCCATTCATGTTATGGTTCTGTAATCAAACTGTAGCGTGTTATTTTAATATCAGATGGTCTTTGAAATCGTTAAGTGTGAGGGAAGTTTCATTTGAAGAACATGTTGAGAGCTACAAGCTCTTACTATGTTTTCCTTCTCAAGTTAAAGTGTATAAAAACAGAGAAGCGATTGTTGAGATTGTTGGATGATTATACCCATACAAGAATGGCCTCACAGCGTTCCATTTAATAGTTTAATGAGATTGTAAGTGTTGCCTATGATCCAAGGGAGAAATCGAATGCGTTTACTGGTTCCTATCTCAGATAAATTTAGACAGAGCGATTCCAGCAATCAAATCTGCCAGATTGTTATATTGCTACAGTAAATGGGAGGGTTAGGAAATTCGTGTGTATAATCTCTAGATTTGGGTTGAAAAGGGATTTATTTTGCGTAAAGGAGTAACAAACTATATTTGTTTGCAGAATGATTTTCATTTAAATCATCAAACAGAGGCACCTCCCTTGTAGATCGAGAAGCTTTTACCTGTAGAACAGAGACCAGATGCAAAGGGTGAGCAAAGGCGTTGTTGGCGATCAATGGGGAGCCACGCTTCTGTGTTGAGCCACCATGCCGAGCAGAAGAACGGTGACCAGATGCAAAAGAAGAGCAGAGGCGGCCTGGGTGGGAGCAGGGTTGCGAAGTCTATCGTGTGTTTCCACCGAATTGGAGCCCAACTAAGCTGTCCGAAGATACACGTTTGGAAACCGAATCTCTGGCAAACGGGCCCACGAAAAGGTTACCGATACTGATCACGGAGGGTTGCCGATCAGAAAGACGATTTGGCCCAGAACCGGCTCTGGCAACTGGCTTCTGGGCCAAATCGTCGATGGCTTAGACTTTAAAAGTGTTTCAATTTCCCTTTTAGCATACATTTATCGTGCTATTTGTTGCAGCTCCATAGGTGGTTATCCGAGCTCAATCAATAAGTTTCATTCAACTAGATTTTGCTTATGACCTGGATCCAATAATATAGGAGATATAAATACCCACTGCTCCAAACTTCTTAACGTTCAAAGGATTTTGTAGTTTCAAGGGCTATTGTAGTTTAGGGAGAGAGGAATCTACTAGTTTAACTCAATGTTATTTTCAGTCAAAGAGAAATATGCAGATCGAATTTAACAAGCGCATTTACCAATATATCATACTGCTTTAACTCAATGTTATTTTTAGTCAAAGAGAAATATGCAGATCGAATTTAACAAGCACATTTACCAATATATAAAACGGTCTAAATTGCTGCCTGAATATGCTTTGCAATTACAGCACTGGTAAAACAAATTAAAAACAATTAGAGTTTCTATCATATATGAAGCAAAGTGGCAACATGTTGTCTACTCTCATGCATGAAGCTCTAAGTGGCAACATGTGCAAATCAAGTTTCACATATATACATCTTGTTATTTTCAAATCAAGTCCATATCAATGCATACAATTCCACCTATCAACCGTGGAAGGTATCCGCTTCCAGGCAGTACTTATTTGATATGTATGTTTGATATGTATTTTAAAGATACACAGTCATTTTCAAATGATATGAACAAAGGCTTTTTGTTAAAAAAATTTATAAATTTCGTGGATTGTCCATCAAGAAAGTATTCCATAACAAACATCAACATCAACTTTTATGAATATTTTAGGGGGTTGTAAAACTTGGTTGGTTAATTCGATATGTATATTAAAACAAGAGAAATAGCTGCAAAGCAGCGAGTCCTGATTCAAAGTTATGTTTAATTGATAAATAAATAAAACATTTATTAAGAAAATCATATATAACTATCATAATTATTAGCCCCAAGAGTTAGCTCGATCGGTTGTGTTCTCGGAAGTTAGGCCTCCCAGCATGCGAGGTCACGGGATCCATCCTCATAGACCCTCTTGGGGTTAGGCACGCAGCGGCCGCAGGGCGGAAACCCCTTCGGGGCGGGTCCGTCGGAAATTATTTCGTGGATGTAGCGGTCGGCTAAGCCGATTAAAGTGAACCACATGGAGGAAAAAAAAAATATCATAATTGTTATTGATATAAAATAAAAGAAAGTTAAAATGTTGTAAAGAAAATATTAATTTTTTTTAAAACAAGTATGTGAAGTTATTTACCAATGAAGTATGTGAAGTTAACATTTAAGAGCATATAACATATGAATATATGGTATCATTAGATATATTAGGGCTTAAAGATCAATAACTAAACTAGTAATTAGGCAAATAGATCACATTTACTATCATTTATATAATTATTACAATCATATAAATAATAATCAATGAAATGGGTTTGTGGTAAAACTTAAAAATAATAATATTGAAATAAGGTGTATTAAATTTTTTATTCAAAATAATTTAGAAAAAAATAAATTATAAGCAAAAATTATATAAAGTATGGTTTTAGAAAGTATTAAGTTTATTTTCAAAATTTTTGTTAGTTTTAAAAACATTGGATAAATAATTTATGTTACGCCTTTAGAATTTGACATATGAAAATTCTTTCTTTAAAACTTTAATAAAAAATAAATTACTTTAAATCATTTTTATCATAAATAACTATAAGATAAATTAAAAAAACTTTTATGGAAATTATATCATATAAATTCATTTTTACTTTTATGATTTTTATCAAACATGTAGATATTGAAAAAATTCAAAAATAAATATGTATCAAATTCTTTATTTTTATTATTGATATTTGAAAGGTTGATATTAATTTTGAAGATGATTTTGTAATATTATATAAATATGATATTTATTTGACACAATTAATAAAGTAAAACTAAAGAATTGATTAATACTAATGTTTTATCAATTTGTAATTTGTTTTTTTTCTAGTTTTTATTATTATTAAAATCTAACCACATAATTATTGTTACAATTAAAATAATGAATTGATAAATTTATTGGTTGTAATATTAATAATGTTGTTAAAATTAAAATAATGAATTGATAAATTTGTTAGTTGTAATATTAACAATGTTAATATCATATTAAAGTTTTAATATGTTTAGATAGTAATGTTCATGTAACATAATGCAATTTGCATTTTAAATTTAAATTATATATATATATATATATATATATATATATATATATATATATATATGTAAAAATATATAGTTAAAATAAAATTATTTATTTTAAATATGAGAATTTAAGACCATTTTACATAGTTAAATACAGAACTTGGTTTCCATTATCAAGTGAAATTATTTATATAATTTTTAAATTTTATTATTTTTTATATAAAAAAATATAATTAATATTTTTATTATAATATAAATTTATTACTAACAATATCATTTGAAAACTAATTTAATATAATTAAAAAGAAGAAAAAGATTAATGTTTTTCAAAGGAGAAACCGTGGAAGAAGAAAAAGATTAATGTTTTTGCAAAGAAGAAACCGTGGAGTGGAGAAATCGCATTGATACATACAAATCATTCAATATCAAGTTTCGATCTCTGAATTATTATTTTTGTGATCGTTGAAATGATGTATTAAGGGTGTTTTTCAAAATATATATAATAAGAAGTCGTATCTTTTAAATTATTTTGAATGATTAAAGTATGTTAAATCAATAAGGATTATCCAAAGCACCATGGTGTATTTGGCTACATATAATGAAATAGACTTAGAATGCCTAAATGTTAAAAGTTATTAACTTATTGGTATAAGTTTGTGATATATGTAAATAATCAAATTATAAAAAAATATTATTTAATTTATATTTAATTTGATTTAGGTTTTATAACATTACAGAATTAGTAAGAATCATTTTAAATAAATTTAATAAAATAAAAAATAATGAAAAATATATTGTTTGAATAAAGAAAAAAAAGTATAATATAAAATAATGAAAAATATAGTATTTAAATAAAGAAAAAAAATATAATATTTATTAATTAGAAATCAATATCGCCGTTAGTCTCTCCCCTAGAATATGGTTATGATTATATATTTAATGTAAACAAAAATATTTGATGCATTGTTAACCTCAAATTTTTAAAATTGTAATAACTTTTAAGTAAAACCAAGTAACTACTTTGTTAAAAAAGATTAAATAAATTAAAGTTGGGTATTAGTAAATCTTAATAACCATAATCTATCATAATAAATAAGAAAATATAACACAATTATCATAATAAATAAAAAAATATAAAACAATTTAAAATAACAAAAATAATTAGAAAAGAAAAAATGAAAAATTAAACACCTAGTATTACAATTTATTTTGGAAATTATACAGGAAATAAGAAAGCTTTACTCTAAATTAGAAAAAGAAAAATAATAAAAAAATTAAATAAAACTAAATAATATAATAAATAAAATTCTAAATTAAACTAAGTAATTCTTCATTTGATTCACCATTTTAGAAGCAAGAGACACTCTCCATAAGGAAAAATTTGAAGAAATATTCATATCCAGTCATTACCTAACCTTTATAGGAATGTGTTGCGACAACACCAATTTACTTTTAGGTAATTATTAGTCATAGCCTCGAAAAAATAGAGCTCATTAACTAATTGGAGAATATCACAGAAAGAATAAGCTACTATACTGGGATCTATTTAAACTACTAAGCATTTGAGTTTCTTCAATCCTACAATTGATGGAGTTAAATTAAATAATTTTACAAATGAATTATAAGGCTTAGAGGCTACAGCCCCATCAATTTAAATAATTTTAGAAATGAATTATAAGGCTTAGAGGCTACAGCCCATTAAGCAATTGGAGAATGCAGATATAAAAAGATGATCAGAGAGGGAATTGTCTTTTTAACCTTTGACACCAACACTTTGATGGCGTCAATTTGTGATGGCGTCGATTTGTGTAAGTTAAACGGTCAAGAGAATTGGTTCTCATGTCCGCTGAGAATTTGCCTCTTTGTTATAAGCTGAATTTACAATCAAGTCATCCGGTCATTTCTATTCAAGGGCTTTTTTAATATATTTGTTTCTTTACCAGCAAGAAAAAATCATTTTCTTTTATATTCTTTGAAAAACGGGATTTTAACTATACTTATAAAACCTGTCCTTTTCTCTAATACATAAATTAAGAGTAAAAATCTATATTGGAAGGGGCATCCCTTTGTCCTTAATGGACATGGACTTGATTCACCACATTAAAGCTTTGAAAAACATATTGGTTCATATACATATTTCTATTATCTAAGTCATTAAAGTGTAGAAATTGAGATCACACCATTTTAAGATATATTTTACTTTGATATTATAGTCTTAATGAGGCAGCATCAGTTTCTAATCTCCACACCACAGAAGAATCCCCGTCAAATAACATGCTTTGGATGACATAATTGCGGTTCATATGGTCCTGCAGTTAGCTTGCATCCTTGGAATCTTCATACAATGTAAACTGTTGATAGTTATCAGAGTTTTTTATTTTGAATACTACGATGAAGCATTGAGATTTGAAGGCGAATATGGAATTCCTATATGAGACTGAGCTGCAAATTGCATTGTTTCTGTGGTTTTGGGAGAGACGAAATAACCAATATCAGGTACACATTTTAATCCAATTTATGAGAAGAATTCAATGTATATGCTAATTAAGTAATTATAATCTACAGACATTTTCTCAAATAACAACTTCTAGGTAATTAAGAAAATAAAAAAACCATTTAAATAGGTCTGAATAAATTCCCTATTAACTAAATCCTTCGGTGTTTTAGATTACCTTAATAAACCAGTTACTGTTAGTAACCCACTGGAGGGAAAACTGTTTTGTTTAGTCCGCTATATATTGTACATCTTGCTTGCTGTTTCTCATATAATAATAATATATATATTGGAGTTATTGGTCTTCAGTGGTATCAGAGTCGGTTAAAAAGATATCTGTGTAGACCGAGGAAACTCCATGTTGAAGATCGCTGTTGATATTTAGAACTAGTTCTTCAACTCTTGCTGTCATATTGTTGCTGCTGTGTTGAAGAGATTTGAAGGAGATTGATGCTGCAGCTGTATTCCTCTTCTTGTGTGCAGAGGAGAGCCACCATTCCATTTCAGAGGAGAACAGTCATTGCTTGTGTGTGGAAAAGCCTGCGTGAAGCAAGCGTGTGGAAGAGCCGCGTGAAGAGAGCCCGCGTGCACCAAGCCGCAAATAAGTACAAATTATAAAAGAGTCGCCATTTTGACAGTCCATTGAAAAGTCCGTGGAGCAGAGGAGGAGAGCCACCATTTAAGGCTACAACGAGTGAGAGCTGGAGAGAAACCCCCTGTAGCCAAGCCAACGGTGACAGAAACAGAAATTCTGGGCATTATCTGAGATCTGAATCAGAAATTCTGGTAAGACTGTGAAGCTACAGTTTTTTTTAATAAGTGAAAAACTAAAATGCATTCTCTAATATCAATTGTGGGAGTAGTGCTTTTCGGAAAAGCAAACTACCAAGAATGGTTTTGAAAAATAAAGAACACTCTTATTTTTAATGATTTATGAGAGGAAGTTTGTGAGGGCAAGGTTCCAGCACCACAGTTAAATAAATTAAAAGATCTTTATGACTCCCATTCAGAAGTGGAGATTATTCAATTGTTGATGAAGTTATTTAATCTTGAACTGAAGGAAAATGATCCCATGAAGTTGGCTTACGAAATTAAAGCCATTTTTCATGATATTGAATCAACTGTGTCAAAGTTGATCTGCAACTCACTGCTTTCATTAAAGTTCTATATCCTACCTAATCGCACTACTTAGAATCACTTCAAGCTATCCTACCTATTTGCACTACTTAGAATCACTTCAAGCTAGTGGACAGATGAAAACCATGACTTTTGATATTCTTGTAGACAAAATTGCTGAAAGAGAGAAAGCCTTTGGGAAGAAGGAATATCTTTCTAGTTCCACTGTTGAGACTTTGTGTCTCGCCCAGAAAAAGCATAAACCTAGAGGGGAGTCTACTAGACCTGACCATAGTAGCAGAGGTCGTGGTAGGAGAACATTTAGAGGAAGGGGGGGGTAATCATCATCAAGATGACAGACAACAAAAATTTGTTCAGAATGATAGGCAATATGTTAAATGCTATAGATGTGGAAAACTTGGTCATACAGCAAGTTATTTTCGCACTCCTTGGGATTTTAGATACTGGAGCCACATGTAATATGACCTTCATAAGAGATTGTTTTGAGACATTTAGTGATCATATTGATGGTATAATTTATTTTTCTGATAAGTTACAGTTGAAGCCCTAAGGAATTGGTTCTATTTGACTTAAGCTACCCAGACTTGCTGATTATATTTTGCATGGTGTTCTTTATATTCCTCAATTAAAAAGAAATTTGATGTCACTCATATAAGTTAGGAAGCAAGGGCATTCTATACATATGTTTGATGGTATAATCGAGATACGAAGAACATCTAATGATGTGATTTATGACTGGTGTTGAAGTAGACAAACTCTTAAAACTAAAAGGGACATCATCTTTTTTATCCAATTCAGCTCTTTTGTCTCAATATAGTGATACTCTGTCCTTCAACTTATTGTGGCATGCTCGTTTTGGTCATATCAGTTATGATAGTATCAGAATTATGACACAACAAGGTATATAGGGGCTTCCTACTGTTCCAAGAAAATTGTCTCCATGTAATGCTTGTATTTTAGGCAAGCATTGTAAACAGCTTTTTCATAGGTCTACTTCTAGAGCTTCCAGGAAGTTAAGTCTTATACATTCAGATTTATGTGGGCCCATGCCTATTCCATCTGCCAATGGTGAAAAATATCTGCTAACATTTATTGATGACTACACCAGGATGTGTTGGGTTTACTTGTTGAAAGAGAAATCACAAGTTTTTGCAACTTTTAAGAATTTGTATTTATGGATTTCAAATGAAACTCAGCTTAATATTGGCACTCTTCGCTTAGATAATGGTGGCGAATACACATCTAATGAATTTGAAAAGTACTTACAAGATAATGGTATTAAACATCAAACCACCGTTCCTTATTCCCCACAACAAAATGGTATGGCAGAATGCATGAACAGAACTTTGCTTAATATGGTAAGGTCTATGATGTTTTTTCAAAATGTCAAGTTGATGTTTTGGGGAGAAGCAGTACTTTGTGTAGTCTATATTTGTAATCGGTGTCCTTCTATTGCCATCAATACTAAGTCTGCTTATGAAATGTGGTATAGTCGACTTCCTGCTATTCAACATTTTAGAGTTTTTGGTTCTTCTTGCTTTGCCTTGATTCCTACACAACAACGTAACAAATTGGGTGCCAGGAGCCACAAATATTTTTTTTTTGGATATTGTAATACTTCCAGAGCTTACAGGTTGTATGATGAGGAGAACAAGAAATTTATTGTTTCAAGAGATGTAGTTTTTCTTGAATTTGACAAAGATGCTTCTACTGTTGATAGACAACTAAGTCATTTGGATAAATTCTCTTCCAAGAAATTTTATTATGAATGGGATAATGACCTTCCACACCCTGAAGGGGGGATTCAGATTCTTGATTAGTCTGTGGATTTCCCTTCAATTAATTTTTCTTATGTTTCAACACCTAAGAACGAAGACAAATTAGTTGATAATAATGATTCTGTAGAAGGAAAAATAATTGACAGTAATGCAGAATCAGAAATTAGAGAAACTATTCAGCCATCAGAAATTGAAGAAGCTATTCATCCATCATCGCAGCAATCAGTTCGTAGATCAACACGAACAAAGACAATACCAAAAATGTTTGATGAATTTAATTTAAATTTTTATGTTGTTGTTAATGAGGCTGCTTCTTTTGAAGAGGCTGCTAGTTGTAATGAATAGAAAGATGCAATGCAGAAAGAATATGATGCTCTTATTAAAAATGGCACTTGGAGGTTGGTGGATCCTCCTATTCGCATTAAACCAATTGGCTCTAAGTGGGTTTATAAAACTAAATATAAGGCTGATGGCTCACTTGACAAATACAAGGAAAGACTTGTAGCTAAGGGGTATTCTAAAAAAGAAGGTATTGATTACGCAGAAACATTTTCTCCTACTGCAAAATGGGGCACTATTAGAACTTTATTTTCTCTTGCATCTCAAAATGGATGGAAAATACATCATATGGATGTAAAAACTGCTTTTTGAAATGGAGATCTAAAAGAAGATGTCTATATGTTTCAGCCGAAAGGTTTTTCTATTAAAGGAAAAGAACAGAAGATATGTAAATTGGTGAAATCTTTATATGGTTTGAAACAAGCACCTCGAGCATGGTATGAGAAGTTAACTGAGCATCTACTCAAATTGAATTAAAAGCATTTCAATCTAGATGATGCAACTTTATTTGTTAAGAAAGTTGAGTGATTCATTGTATATCTAGTAATCTATGTTCATGATTTGCTTATCATAGGGAATAATGATGACTATATAGTCTTTATTAAAAAAGAGGTGCAAAAGGTTTTTGATATGACGGATTTGGGATTAATTCATTATTATTTAGGAATTGAAGTAGATAAAAAACCTAAGTATATCTTTATTTCTCAGAAGAAGTATATTGGAGATATGTTGAGTAAATTCGGGATGTTGGATTGTAATTCAGTTTCTACTCCAATGTAGCATAATCAAAATCTTATCTCACATGAAGGCAATGCATGTGAAGATCCAACAAAGTACATGCAACTTGTTGGAAGATTGATATATCTTACTACTACTCGTCCTGACATAAATTTTGCTGTAGGAATACTTTCCAGGTTTATGCATCAACCTTGTGAAGGTAATTGGATTGCAGCAAAACGTCTGCTCAAATATTTAAAAGGCACTTAGTCATTTGGCATCAAATACTGGAAAGTTGCAGACTTCCATCTTATTGGTTATTCAGATTCAGATTTCGATGGAGATAAAGAGCATGAGCTGTCTACTTCAGGTTATTTGATGAATCTTGGATCATCAACCATCACATGGAGATCATGAAAGCAATCAGTTCCTGCTGATTCTAGAATTGAAGCCGAATTCGCTGCAGTAGCTCAAGCCATAAAAGAAATCATTTGGCTTCGAAAAAATCTTGAATATTTGTAGGAGAAACAAAAGACTTCAATGCCTCTTTTTGTTGATAATACTTCTGCAATTCAATTAGCCAAGAATCCTAAATTCCATGATCAAACCAAACATATTAACACCAAATATCATTTGATTTGACATCATGTTGAGGCTAAAACTATTCATTTGACTCATTGTCCTACTTCAAATAAAATTGCCGATATATTTACTAAAGCATTGGGACATGAAAAATTTGAAACATTTAGAATGTTACTAGGCATGTCAAATGACCCTTCGGATTAAGGGGGAATGTTAACTAAATCCTTCGTTGTTTTAGATTAGCTTAATAAACCAGTTACGATTAGTAACCGACTGGAGGGAAAATTGTTTTGTTTCATCCGCTATATATTATAGAGGGAAAACTGTTTTGTTTTGTTCCAAAAGAAGAAGGATCAAGTAGATAGATCAAATGTTACTGCTTCATCTATGCTTCATCTATTTCTGGTAGTCTTGCCTCACAATGGCCTCAACGATCATCTGATGTTGAAGGAAAAACTGAATGTATCCAGACAACTTAGAAGTGAGCCAGAAGTTGACAGCACCTGCAAAGGAGAGCAAGACAATCAGCCAGTAAAGATTGAATTAAGTGAAAAAACATCCCTTGATCTGAATGCAGATAGAAAACGAATAAAAAGGTAAGCATCATTGATCTCATGCTTTAGCTTTTAATAAAGTAGATATTAAAGTGTTTTAAGAGAATATTCATATTTTACAAGTTAAGAAAATCCATTTATATACCTCCCACGTAAAGCAAGATGTAAATGAAAAATCAATTATAATAATAATTAACAACTATTTTAGGGAAAGTTACAGTGAGGGGATGAAGACACACAGATACTTATCATTGTTTATTGAAATAAAAATAAATAAAACTCGATCTTATCATTGTTTATTGAAATAAAAATAAATAAAACTCGATCTGTTGAGATCAAGTGACACCTAGTCCATGCAAAGGTGATAAGATCAACACAACAATTATCATTGTTTATTGAAATAAAAAGAACTCGAGTTGAGAGAGAGTGACACCTATTCCATGCAATCTTATGGCAGGTAAACTTGTGACCACTCTTGTACAGATTTCTGCATACGTGGCGAAAGAAACCATAGATGGTTGTAAGAAAATGCGATGACCAAAGCTTTATTTGCAAAAGCCATTACACAGTTCTAGTCAGATTTGCGAAGTCATTGCGTTGTCTCACTGTGTGAAGAAAATTAATGAAAATAATAGTGCCTATTCCATCTCATCTGGTAGCATTAGCATTTGGAAAGAGATTCACTACAATATTGGAATTTTAGTTCTTTCGTTGTCTTCAGCATTGATGTCATGAATTATTACAGGCTAGTAATATTCAGAATGACAAAATTCAAGAGACGAGGGGACTAAGTGCGAGGATTGGAGAACAGTTTGAAAACACTGGATTTGTGGTGATGGCTCGTGAAGAGCATGGCTACATTTATTCCACAATTGGATTCAGGTGTAAACAATATTAGTTCTGCTTACCATGGTCTGTGGTTAAGGCTTGTACCTTTAAGGCAAAAAAAGGTCGGTGCCTATACCTATTAATAATCCCAGCCTAAATTATATTTAGATTTGTTTAATAGATGCAACATTTCCTGAAGGTTGTAGTATAATGTTATGAATGCATGCTGTCATTTTTTACTTGGTTCTTGCTTCTTGTACGTCCTTCAATGCGCTCTAGGCAATTTAGTTTCCCTTACTTGCATTTGGGTGTTGTTTTAAATATGCTCTAGAGATTCTTATGTTTTGTAGAGGGAGTTATTCTGAACTATTTTACTGTAGCCTGCACTTAGAATTGCTTTGGACATTGTTTATGTTGCAGTTCAAAATTTAACTTTTGGGTATTGTTTTTAGAAATGTTTTATAGATAGAGTTGACGAATAACAAGTACTACTAGCTTCTGGGGTGTTGTTTTTGCAGATGATGGGTATGAAAAAAGGTAGATGAGTAAAGGAAAACAATGGTTTGCATGGCAAGGTTTTGTAACCTCATCTTGCATTGACAACACTGTTATTGTCAGTGCTACAGGAAAGAGGTCTAACAGCAACAATTTACAAGTAGTTAAAAACAAAGATAGTGTAGACACTGATGCGCAAAGAAGACAAGCTTACCCAGCAATTTCCAAATATTTGCAAAAACATCCCAACTGACAATCAATCGTTTCTCCTGGTCTCTGTCATTGCAAAAACATGAATCGGAGGAGAAGATGACCAATTGTGGCCGCAGGCTATCAAAAACCACCCAATCCTCGTCATTTATGTCAAAAAACAACCACCCAATCCTCGTTGTTTATGTCAAAAAGTAAGTTCATGTTCAAAATTTAAGTTGAATTTGTGCATTTTTTAAGTTTAAAAGGCTCAAGGTCCTTCTTAAACGATGGGGAAAATTCCTAGGTCAAACAGTAAGTTCTTTGTCTAAAAAAAGTTGAATTCTTGAATTTTTAAGTTTAAAAGTCTACATATACAACTTGCATTCAACTAATGTTTAAGTATACATATACAACTTGCATTCAACTAATGTTGTTGTTTTTGAGATATTTTGGAACTACTCAATGTGGCGAATCAAACGAAGGTGATTTGATCTACAATAGTGTAATACTATCGCGTGTTGTTTGTTTGTTATTTTATTAATGTCCTCTAATCTTACTTTTAATTTTCCCACAAAAACATATTTATATGGCATTTCACATATTTAATGTTTGTATTGATCGATAGTTGTGCTCAACCATTGTACAATTATTCCAGTTTCCCAACATATCTCTGTTGTTTACTCATCTTATGGATGCAATGGCATTTCACATATTTAATGTTTGTATTGATCGATAGTTGTGCTCAACCATTGTACAATTATTCCAGTTTCTCAACATATCTCTGCTGTTTACTCATCTTATGGATGCAATCACACCAGCAGTGATCGAAAGGTTAAATTTGTGTTGAATGTAATTACTGGATACATGCATGATGCAGGACACATGTTACAATATAGTATTTTGATGTATAGTTTCAGTAATGATTCATAATGATAAAGGGGACACATGTTACAATATAGTATTTTCATGTATAGTTTCATTAATGATTCATAATGAATAAGGGTAGCATGGCAAGTTTTTGTTCTTTCTTTATTTTTTAAATTTTTATTGTTTTTATAATTTGATAAATATTTTGCACAACAGAGGAAAATAGTTAAATCAATGTACTACACCAATCACAAAATTAGATATCTAATTTTAAAAAAATTTAAACATATTTTTAATTTATTAAAAGTTCATTTTAATACCAAAATAACTAAAAACTTTACTTCATTCAATTATATAATTGAAATAAAGCTAGTGAATGCAATCCGTCGACCAAGCAATCACTATAATCCCTGCTCCGCAGAGACAAAAATAGCCGGGTGACCATTTTCAATTGAAGTGAAGAAATAACATCAAAACTTGTGAATGGTATTTATGAATGGTTTAATTATTAGGTTTTTAATATATAGAAATCAAAATTTATCGAACTATGATAGAAAATCAATATACTACAAAAATAAGTAAAAGAATAATAATTAAACAAGAGTTACATAGTAGTAATGTCCATCGCGTAGTAAGGGTAACAAACGAAATTTCTATAGAAAAAAAGTATTGGCATATAGCTACAACATGGGGGTTCATTCAATGAACTTTTACATAGCACAACTATTCAAACCCCACTCCCAATATACTTTTCCAATTAAGAAAATCCCTAATTTCACCCCATTTTTAATAACCCTTTATATCATATTATGAAGTTGTAACAAACTGAAGCCCTAATGCATCTTAGTATAAGCAAACATGATGCTAAATAAAATAATAGTATAATGTTAATAATGATCCCAACATGATTGCAGGGGCGACTGATCAATTTGTAGGGTTGGATAGTGGAAGACCCAAAGAAATAGTAATGGGGAAGGAGAAATGCGTAAAATGAAACCCAGTCAAGAGATCAATGTAACAAAGACTGTAAAAGACTTATAGTCCAATAGTCACTGCAATGCTTAGAAAAATATGAGAATTGGTAGATGTTTAACACCACAGCCTACCAATCTACTGATTTTATATCATGTAAATACAAGTATAGCCACAGAGAGCTCAAGTTTTCTATAAGCTTAAAAAATTAAACTCCATAAAAATGCAAACTTGGGAAGAGGTTTCTATATGAAACTTAGACAAAAATCCTCAATTTTTTAAGTATATGATCCAATGATATAATCAAATTCTAGCATAAAACCATCATACGACACCCCATATCGTTGGAGCCCAAAAATAAATCCATTTAGCAACTGACATGGCTAAATATTCTAATGTTGTCACACGTCCGATATGTTCACCTTTAGGTGCAGGTTCGTGTAATAACACACCAAAAGGTACATGTTAGTTTAAAATAGTAACATGCTATGTTAGGAAATGGTGAAGGAAAGGAAAAAAATGTATTGCATTCTAGAGTAGTAAGGTTTGGATATGATTGCCCACGGGGTGTAGAATAGACGGTGAATGGGTGTACTATTAATGCACTCCTTGCATAAGGTCACGAGTTCGAAACTTCGTGGGTACAAACTTTACAATTTTTTTTTGGATATGATTATCTACACAACATCGTTCTTACACCATTGTATGATTTACAAATAGATGAATTGGGTTATTTAAATTTCAAATTATTAGAGGTTCAATTGTATTATTGGAAACTTAATGTGATTCATTAACAATAACAATTATTATTTTTTTATATTTTAAATTCTCAGTAGTAAAAGGGAGAGGGTTTGGCCTATATCGCATACTATGCCATCACCATCCTCTGTGTCATCCTCTAAAATTTGGGCACTCTCCCTCTCCTTCCAAAGTGTCCCTACCCGACCTACCATCCACCCAACCCCAAACCTTTGTGAAGCAATAAATGTCTATAATATGTAAATGGATATCATCATATAAATTTTGCATATTTTGCAAATTGTTCAAACCAAAACATCACAAAAGAGTTCAAAAAATGACAATTTTGACTACAAAACAACCAAGGAAGAATATATATATATATAAGTTGAAAGTTTGATATATATATATATAGATATATATATATATATATAAGTTGAAATTTTGATATATATATATATATATATATAAAATCCAATCCATCCATATATTAAACCATTACATATATATATATATATATATATATATATATATATATAATCATACATATATTAAACCATTATGTTAAACACTTTATCTCTTCTCATTATCCAACCCATGTTTTTGGTCATTATTTACATATAAAAAAATGTGTAAATTCTAACATTTACTTAAGGTGTTTTTTGTTTTTTTTCAGTGAAAAAATCACCTTCTTACTATTCCGAACATTTAGTTAAGATTTATCAAGTTAACAATAACCACAAGTTATATTATATAAATTCTAATATATAATTAAAGTATATAAATAAAACTAAAAGTAACTTAAAGATATATTCCATATGCTGGAGTGGCAAAATGCACATAATATAACATAAATTTCATATGTCATACACTCTGCAATACGATGTCAATATTCCAACTCCATTGTTTTATGTGACAAACAATTACACGTCAAAAACCAATGGCATACCATACATCAACACATATCCAACCCATTACGCCAAAGATCCATACAACACTCCGACGTGTCTCTAATCAATGCATTAACAAATAGCATAACCCCAGCCATCGCATTCATAAAACCCAAGCATTAAACCAGATAAACTTTCACTTAAGATTCTAATTTTGACGGCTGGTTAACACGAGTTGATACTACTGTCAGCTATCAATGGTTGGTATACTTCACAGCTAGTTCGATCACAAAGCTCAATACTGGAATATCTATCACATGATTTATGGGTTGAGTGGAGGCCAAGGCTTGAACATCTACATGAGCTTAATGCATGCTACAAATAATGGAAATAGGTGTCAAGAGTGGAAACATTTAGGTGGAGGAAGTTATTAATCATGGTCAATGCTAACCTGGTTCATATATGGTTTACCTTCTGGTTTCACAATGTAATTTAACACAGGATCAATATATCTATACCTATTTAACTATTCGCGGTTTAATTGCAGGTTATAATGACAAGTGAAATATATATATATCTATATATATATATATGGCAGTTTGATGTATATATATATATATATATATATATATATATATATATATATATATATATATATATATATATATATATATCGAGCAATTTGATGTATAAAATTGTTTTTATCCCATCTTCAATTAGCTGGTCGATCTGGTAGATTGTACTACTTTACTCTGTTAAACATCAATACAAACAATCGTGGATTTAGGACAGAGTTTCAGATGACCAGTCACGTAGTCTGTCAACCCTATGAGATTTTTGATCACTAAGCGATCCAATATTACAACGATATTCTACAGTTTTTAAAGGATACAAGAAGAATAAACCATAGCTTTAACCTTCCCTAAGTTGGTACCAGGGTTTGATGTAGTATGTCGGTTACGTTCATAATCGAATAGTTTAAGGACACAATATTTAAGTTGCATCCCAGTTATCTTTTCAATCCTGCACCGATTACAATTATGTTAAAAACCACATTGTTAACATTTAAATACTGTATCGATCACTATTGTTGATAAGAGAGATTCTTATTCTACTGGGTATAAAATACATCATAATAAATTAACAAAATGCAAAGCTCTGTATCGTTTTGCATGCAACGAGTCAGGATTTTCTTAGAGACAAGCCACTGATAGAAGGGTTATTTGACCTATAAAAAATAAGTATCATATTATCAATATTAAATAAATGAATCCATCGTTAATTACACAATGAATCTCACTGCATATTTATATAAAAGGAAACAAATAGTTAAACATATTCGCATTCACAATTCACTACATTAATCTTACAAGCAATCAATGCCTTCAACATTAAATAAAAATTAAAACACGATCTATGATCCAGATTTGGACCAATACTAATGGTAATCCATTACATAATTTCATAAGGAAATAAACTACAATTTGTAGAATATACAATAAATCTATCCCCATGTTAAATATAATTTCTCTTTTAATACAATAACCCTTCAATAGTTAATATACTCATAACAATCCATATTATAAATACATAACATAAATGTTATTTAATTTGTCAAACAATTAAACATAATATAATATAAAAACAACCTACCTAATATCAAGGGGAAAAACACTTGAATCTTCCTAGTTCATCCTAACCATAGAAGAAGACAACCACGCTTACTTGCCCAACCTCACCTCCAAGCTAGACCACCACCATAGACAAATGAAATCAGCAATATCTGAATGCATCACTCTTCCCAAGATTTTGTAACAGATCAAAAGATGGAATTTCAAATAGAGAGAGTAATCAACAAATTTCCCTCAACATAGAAACAATTTCTCTCTATGTGTAGTGTCCCTTTTAAAGAATTTGCCCAAATTAGGAAAAATTGCCAATTTTGACAAATTTGACCCTTAGACTAGTATTGTCACTATGGCTTCCAAATGACTCCAAATTATTCCAAATTGGGTCTGAAGGTATTTGAAAGGTATTAAGACATATAAATGAGGCTAATGGATGCTTAACAACCCTTAAAACACTTCTGCAACATTCATTTACAATCTAGACAAAGTAGGGAATAATTCTAGTCAAATCGAGCTTCAAAACCCCCAAGGGTAGTGGAGAAAGATAGCTCTCCAAATGTTGTTAAACACTTCCAAATTTCTGAATAGAGGTATGGTACTAATAAATGGCCTTAATGATCTCCCTAATGTATCATTAATCAGTTCCTATGGCCTTCTGCAACTGACTTAAATAAGATGTTTATTTGTAATACTTCACATAGGGGGAAAAGCTAGTAACTTTCACCATATGTTATGAAATTCGAATTTTAGGTGCCAAGGACTTGTGTACTGTTAATGAAACTTATTTAGAACATTAATGACACTCCATAAATCAACAAAATCACATATAATGACTGATACAATTCGAAATAATGTCTCTTCAAGCTCCAACAACAAGATCTAGGGGAAATGGCCTCATTTATGCATTGTTTGGTATTTTTACACAACTTCACTTGGTATTTAGAACTGAGAGTCTTATGAGCAGTGAATACAGAGTATATATATCATAATACAAATAAATGGATATTCATGGACTCTCACAAAGATATCATCATCTCACCAAGGGCGCAATTGCTCTATGGGCCGAAATATGCAATAAAATGTGAAAGAGATGGAAGAATGAGTTGTAGCTGAGTGAACCACGAGATTCCCTATAGATTAAAACTATAACTAAACACTCCATTGTAGCTCCAAATGAAAGGTCTAAATGACATGTCCAATTTCCAATTAGGATGGGAATCTTTCACCCTCGAAATTGGTGCTAAGGAAAGTAGACTAGCTCTCTACTAGCTCTTCTCTCCAAATGCAAAACGAAAAATGTAAAATGATCAAAAGCTACCATCCTTGTTTGTTATTGTATTTTATAAAATTATAAGGTCCTCCATGGGTCGAATTCTTTCCAAGAGCTTCATGCCAACTCAAGTTGGGAAGAGATTCCAATGTGTGCCAGTTGTCCCTCCAAGTCTAGCATCCTCCTCCACCAAATTTGAATAGGTGTCTCTTTGGATTCTCTAACTCCCTTGAGCTCCCTCTTGCAGGCTATTTTTAGCCCTGACATGTCATATATGTTAGATGTGAGCCATCAGGTTTGATTTTGTGATAAGTGTCATAGGCATCTTCATAATTTGTGTCATAGAAGCTAGGGAATCTAGCCCAAGTGTCCCACTAGCTCCAAAATGCCTCTTCCTCTCCCATGGGAATTAATCTTCCTCTACAATTCAGCCTCATTGAGTCATTCCAAGTAGTATGACCTTCCAAATATCCCAATAATAGTGTACTCCACCTTGGATTCGAATGGTTGAGAGTGGAATTCCATCTGGCATGGGGAATATAGCTCTTTGGGGGTCCCACACAACCAATGTGTCTCCATGACCAAGTGCCATATTATTTTCTCACCATAAATATTATTTTTCCCTATTAATATATTTATTCCCAAACCAAATTCCATTTGGGATTATTAGTCTCTGTTTTCCAATTTTAATGTCTCCACCCCAACCTAGGAAGCTAGTAGGTTGGTGGAATTTTCCCTACTTGAGATTTATTTTAATGGGGACTTTACAATCCTCCCCAACCAAGATTGCTTGCCCTGAAGCAATCTCAATTTATCATGATGCAAACTTGTTCCTCTTCTTTTAGATGGCCTTCCATGAGGGATGTCTCCTAAAACCTTTTCATCTTTGTGTTTCATACTGTGGGAGGACACTACCTTATTCAGATAGGTGTGCATTCCTCTCAATACTCTTTGTTTTCTTTCTGAAAATTTGAATCTAATTTCATGGATTTGGTAGTTCACTGTATGTTATCCTATAGAGTACATCCATTGCACTCCCAATAGCACATTAGTATCATCAACATCAACCACATAAAAGCTATCAAAAAATGTGTAGTTACCTATGGTGAGTTGTAGCTTTGGAATCCATGTTTTGCACTCCATAGTATGGTGACTTGGAATGATGACTGTGAATCCCTCGAATAGTTCAGCATGTATCTCTCTCCTCTCCACCATGGCTTCATCAATGAAGTTATGTGTGGCTCCTCCATCTACCAATACCGAAACCCTTTGTCCTTGAACAACTCCTTGGCATCGAATAGTGTGGAAATGAGGCACTCCTGAAAGCACTGCTACTCTTCCTTTGTCAGGTAATGGATGATCTTCTTCTTTTTTCTCTCCTTCGTCTGCTATAGAATATCCCTCTTCTTGGGCTGAAATATGTCCTCCTTCCTCCATTCCCCCTTCATACTCATCATCACAAAATACTTCAATGAATTGGGCCTTTACCTTAGCACATTTATGTCCTGGTACCCATGGTTGGAAGCATGAGTAACACAGTTTCTTCCTTCTGAGTTCTTCCTTGTTTAGTTCCTCTTTCTTATCCTTTCCACATTCATCTTCTTTCCATGGCTTCTTTTCAGATCTAAATTGGGAAGGGAAGTTGGGATTGGGAGGAAACTTTGTCCTAGGTAGCACATTTTGTAGATCTCTTGTCAAAATCATAGCATCCTTCAATGAATTGGGTTTGTGGGACTTAACTTAACATTTTAAGGGTTCAACCAAACCTTCAGTGAACAACAATACTAATCTTACCATAGATATATCAACCACTTTGACTGATAATTTTTGGAATTCCATCATATACTCAGCAGGGGCTCCAACTTACTTCAATTGGGCTAGTTCTTTGAAAGGCAATTCTGGATCTTTTTGCTCAAATATTTCTAATATCCTGTCAACAAATTCTCCATAGGTTGTAACCTGATCATGTACCAAGGTTTTTAGACCATGGAACCACCAATCATTGGCATCTCCTTCTAGATGCAAAATAGCCATTTTTAAAGCATAAAAAAGGTCTCCCTCTTATATGTGTATTATGTGATTTCTTATGCATCTTATTATGTGTCTTATGTGTATAGATAATGGTATTGTTGACGGTTAATCATAATTATGCAGCTGTAAATATGATGGTATATACATGGCATCTTTTATGTGTGTATCTCACCATGATATTCTGGTCTCTCTTATATGTGATTTGTATCTTTGAATCTCCTTGATAATTGAGAAGTCCTTGTTGTCTATGTAGATGTCTTTCTAAACAATAATTTATTATTGTAATATGTTGATCATACATAGCCATATAATTGTACTCTTGTTTTAGGCACATTTATGTTAATGAGTAAGAAATTTTGTGGACAATTTCAGTATAAAGACAACATTCTTTTTATGATGATGGAAATAATGGTTGTCCTATATATCTAGGTGTGGCGAGGTAACTTATCAGGGTAGACAAATGTTATGATTATTATTACACAAAATTAACCCAAGAAATGTAAAGAAGTTTTATAGACATTTTTATAATGTTAGGTAAATTTACATTGTGGAAATTGTAATATAATTATCATTAACAGTTTTTGAACATCCTCGAATTACTGTCCCAATTTTGGGGTTTGTGACATATGGTATCAGAGTGCTAGGTTACAACACTCAGGCCTATTGGGCTCAACATGATATAAGTAAGTATGAAAGTTGTTAAACTAACTAATCAAGTTGTTTTTATTTTGTTTTGGGTGCATGGAATGGACTGGACAAGGGGGTAATGTTATCCGAGTTAAACTTCAAGTTCTCCAAAAGAGTAAAGATAAGTACTTTCAACATTGTTTTCCTTACAAAATTATTAGTCAGGTATGTTTTCCTTTGTCATGAGTTTTTCTCTTGCTAGATACAAGATATATATACTCACATAATCATATGGTATGGAAATTGGCATTTCGTTGAAATGATTTTAGTATGTGTGCAAAGGGTTATGAGATTTACATAAGGTAGAAATTACTCATACTTAGTTGATTTTATTTATTGATACAAGTGTGTGAGTGATGTATTTCCATTAAAACCTAAAATAGGGAATGCATATGTAATACTCTAATCAATGCTATAAAATTCTAGGACATAGTCATAAAGATCAAACTAATTGATGTATGTACATTTGTTAAAATGCCATTTAGTTTGGGTAAGATATGCAGGAAAAATACACGAAAGGTTTGAAAGTTACACTAGGATGTAAATTATTTCATATGAAGGATGAATTGATATAGATGTTGTTTTTATGTCTTTCCGGATATTGATGTGAAATGTAATGATTTTTGTATCATGATTGATTAACTTTGAGAGAATATAAGCATCATAATATTTTATGTTGCATTGTTGATTCATAATTTTATGTCATTTGGTAAGTGCTAGTCTAAGAAATAAATAAAAATATGGAAGAATTTTGGCGAAACATGTTATTACCTTGACCCCAAAAAAGTTTATGAATAATGTTCTAAACATGTAGATTAACTTAAATAATTAATTTCAAATTACATAGTCCAGTATCAAGTAGAACTGCAATATAGTTGTTGGTATTTTATCTTCCTTTAAGAATTACTAAGTGCACTACCTATGAGCTTCATTAGGTTAGAGTGTAGTATTATTAGTATACTCCAAAGAAGTGAGCTTGTTTGGTTAGGCGAAGTCACTTAAACATATTCAATAGCTACATTTCAGTTGGTATTGCATATTTTTTACGACAGTTTCATGGAATGCTATATCGGGAAAATATTGCCTTCGTAGACGTTATGGATTATGATTGGGTAAAAACACTTGTTGGATCTAGTAGATAGGAAGATTATAGCTACGTAATTATAGATGCATCCTTCTAAATAAAAGTTGGTCTTCAAGTATCAATAATAGAATGTACATCGTTTTACTTAGCTTTTGGTAGTATGCTTATTGCAAAATATATGTCGACTCTTTTTCATTTCCTCACATGGATCCAATAGTATGGAGTCACCTAAGTAATTGTTACCCTTGAGTATTGATAACCAGAATACATTTGACATACCTTTAGTTCATAGGTTACAAGTTATAGTTAAATATGTGAATGAATTTATGTGGCAAGATGACTGATGTGTTTGAATAATATTTGGCTTATGAAAAATCATCATCTTGTTAAGAGCTAAGAATTTATTACTTAACACAAATCATATTTCATTATAGAGGATAAAGCTCCTTATCGTTATTAGAATTTAAGGATAAGCCTAAAGGTGTATTACTATATGAAATTGCAAGCAGTGTTTTCGAGGAGTATAAATGATCTTATTTTAGAATGCATATTATTTTTCTCCATAGATTTTTAAATAGATCCCTCGTAGGGTTTGTTGTATATTCTAACAAAGATTGATGTGTATCAAGTTACAGGATCTTGTTAATAGTAGGAGTTTGATTATAGAAAAATAAGAATCTTAAATCTTCTTATGATTAAATTAAATCATGGCATCTTTTAAACAAAGAGTATGGAAAGATTATAGAGAAAATAATATTTAGAAATTGAGTCTTAGATGGAAATGAATCTATATGCAACTAGTTGTTTAATTTATGATACTAACATGTTTGTTTGTTAGCAGACTTGACCTCAAACTCACATTAAGGATACTGAAGAGTTTACATTTATACATCGGGATGAATTGAAGAGGATGCAAAAGTTAATTGAATGAGCATGCGTGTAATGCTATGGGACTAATGTGTTCAATTGTTGCACAATTGAAGCAAATAAAATTTTCTTTTATACTAACATTTCAGGAAGTGATCTTAATTACGACCAATTTCATGATCAAAGTGGAATGTTGATTATAGAAACCACTTATATAGATAAGTTGAGCTAAATCGCCCAAGAGTAAGTAATGATTTACTTTACATTTACTTTGGATTACAGGATTTATGAATCACAATTGGTGATAAGACTTATGATTAATGATGTGTAATCATCAAAATGCATAGAATGTGATAAGCAAACAAGTGAATATATTTGTTAAATAATTTGTTTCTATTATGATGCATGTGGCATATAAGAAATAATAAATGATTGTTACTACGTAAATTTCCTGGACTCAAACAATAATGTTTGAGTGGAAAAGAATATTTCCTAGACTCAAACGAGAAGGTTTGAGTGGAAAAGAATAATTCATGTACTCAAGCAGAAAGGCTGCATCTGCACTCACTTACTAGCTGTTGTAGGAGGCAACTTCCCTAAAAATGTGGTCATGTTCCCCAAGGAAGTGGAACAGAGCAGGAAACCCGTTGAATGTTAAATTGACCCAAATACCTAGGCAATCTTTATACATCGAATTGAGTAGGGGGATCACAACTTTGTCCTTGTGGTTGCTGGAAACTGTTATGTTGAGCACACAAGAGATTCGATGAGGGGAATGCTAACTAATGAGTTGCAGAGTAAGACTGTCAGATTTTTCTGCTGAGTTTGCAGAGGGTATTCTAACTGCAATTTTGATTAATGAGACAACACAACTCAAAGACGAGTTCTGTTTCTAGCAGAGGAATTGCTGAAAAATTCCAAACTCATGGGAGAGTTTGATGATCAAAAAAGTGTTGTTGAAAGATTTGTTCTATGATATAACAAATATTAATGATTTATCTTGTAACTAGACTATCAGATGTCTTTATGTGTGAATGTTATGAATGCTAGAATAAGCAAATACTTCCTGAAGGATGAGGATTAATGATAAATGTTAAACATTTACTGTTTGAAATTTTGTATAATTATGTTATGTTGAAGAATGTGGAAAAACTTGTACGAGTTGTACTATGTGCAGGATATGAATGATAGAGCTTGCGGAAAATCACGGAAATTTGAAGATGATCAAAGTAGATGGAAAAAACAAGCAAAAGACGATATAAGGATGCAAAAGACAAACTGTTGAACACCGAGGACGGTGTTATTCTTAAGGGGAGTAGGATGTAACATCCTTCCTATTTGATCCCTATTACTGTTTTGGTAAATGTAATTATAATTGTGTAAAGCGGTCCTGGTGAGGATCTCACAGCCAAGGCCCCACGAGTGGACCTTGAAACTAGTGTTAAGTTCATAAGTGTTATTTTAAAATCTAGGAGACTTCGAGATGATGCATCTAAAAGGCGTAAAGTAAATCAACTAGGAGGAAGGTGATTAATGACAGAATGCCATCCCAATGCTAGGATAGCTAGAAAGATAGTAAAGTAACTTAAACCTTAAAGCGATAAAGTCATGATCCTAGGATGAGGATAGAACTTATTCATCGCACGCTAATATTTATCTCTGACAACCTATCAATTGGCATAAAAACATGCCTATGGTCATAAAGACTAATTAATAGTACTAAATATTAATTTCCAATAAGGGTATAGGAAAAGAAAATACTCTTAACTATTCCTTGATAAAATAGAGGAATTAATATAAAGGAATTATCATAAACCCTTTATACTAAAATGATATATATATGAAAAGAGGTCGGTAATCATCTTCTCATGATAAGCTGGCCTTGAAAGAAAGGAAGTATTATCTTGATATATATATTAAAGTTATCCAAAAGATTCATAGAAGAAATTAACATATTAAGCATAAGCATATATTGTAAAGTAAGAATTATTATAAATATCCTCGGTAAAGGTAATAATATCTTTATAAAACACACATGATTTTATCATAAAGAATTGTAAATATATATATATGATCCAACATATACATATAAAATTATGCACAATTATTATCATAAGATTGTTAAATAGAAACAAGTCTAGAAAATTTATCTCTAAAGAACTATATGTTTTAAAGACTTTATGTTATAGTCATTTTAAAATAGAAAGAAATAAATATAAAATTATTTGAGCTCACTAAAGGCTATACACGTTTTATCATGGAAAAACATAAAAGGGTCTAAAAATACTTATGGACTTGGGAAACTTTTCAACTTGTATTTGAAATCTCCTATTAAACGCGTAGTCCTCAAGGGAACAAAGGAGTGGCGTCCTCCTTATATGGAGATAAACCCCAACCAAGTGAAGGATGGAATGAATCACTAAACTATCGTATTTTTGAGTAGTGTGGGAAAAAACACTAGGCGTTTCCTTGAATACTCTGCCTTACAGATGACAAAGGGTAGTTTACCGGATTCTTCCAAGTGGAGAAGTAAGCGTTAGGTACACGTTTTTATTGAGAGTGGATTTCTTTTAAAGGTATAGGAGTTAAAGCTTCGCCGAATTTAGGGACACAACGAATCGGTTGAGGGAACAACCTTGATCTTAGGGGAGTAGTCCCTTAGTGGAGAAACTCTCTCCCTTCGTTTAGACGCCGAGCTCACACCTTCCAGAAAACACAAGGGATCTTTATTTTATTATTTAGGTGGACGTTGAGAGGGAGGGATGGCTGGCCGACCCTTCCTTTGTTCCTTTCGACTGCACGTTTTCATGCGATCGTGTTGAGGATGGGACGACGGGAAGGCCCGATCCCAATACTATCTAACCTCTTCAGCAAGGAACTGTAAAGTGTAGACAGTGGTGTGGTAGTGGGGATCTGGATTGTTGGACCCTGCGCCGATAGTGAAAAGAAAGTGTTCATCTCCTGCACTTGTTTGGATCTCAGATGACGAATGGAGAGAGACTCATCACTGTATAGCTGGAACTTGCAGACGAACTCTGCGTCTACTCCACTCTCCACGTTGGTGTAATGCAATCTCAGCATATATGTGTTGAGGATTGTTTGGATTACTAAAGATCCCTGCTTTACAGGTTAGTATCTTGGCATCTGTGCGATAGGGGGAGGGTGGTAAGCAAAATATTTACTCCATTTTTAAACAGTCCTTATGAAATTATTTATTTTATTTAGAGTTATTATTATATCATTATGGCAGAGGGAGAAAATCGATCCCTGTAGGTTCAGTACGATCGTTTATTTGTTTGGAATGATATCCTCCGTTGAAGTGATTTATGCTACCACGAACCTTTTGTGACCTCTGTCTTTCGCGATTGATCCATGGTAATCAGGGTGTGTGGTATAAATTTTGCCCCAGCGATAGTATTGATTTCTTTGGCTTATTGCTACAACGCATTTCATTATATATATTACAATGTATCGGAAATCTTAATTACCTTATAAGATGTACTATTTTGTATTTAAACCTATGGTTTAGATTTGATCTTATATTACATATATCATCATTGCATTATGATTATATAGATCCATGCCGAGGAAAATTATATTCAAGAATTGTGTCGTATTTAGATCTCTGCATAATAATCCGATCCTTGTTTTCTTCCTATTTGAATTACTATGTATGTCGGAAAATTATATATTGATTTTCCTTGTTGTTTGATATGTTGTAGTATTGTTTAGATGCCAATTATAATTTAACCTAAGGAGCAGTCATAAATTTATTTGACTACCTGTGCGATAAATATATATAATCGTGTACACAACTAGATATTGTATGGGATAGGATGATACCATTTAAATGAGTACATTGTTGAACATGGACGGTAGGATTGACCGTAGCCTCATTAGGAGACACCATCAATATATATATATATGTTTATATATTTAAGTTGTTTTAAAAGATCCCCAACATCTTCATAATTTGTGAATCCTCCACCACGAAAGGTTTTAAAGTAAAGACCATAGAGGGAATATCTATGCATAATATAATTATGTATAAACTCTTAGGATAAGAGATTATTTTAGAGGCTATAATCCATAGGTAAAGTTTCGACCTAGAAAGGCATTGAGGTTAATGAAATACATTTAGGTTAGGTTGTTCGACAAACATAAAATTTTAGAATAAGGAAGTATTTATATGTGGAATTGATCTGGATCTTGGGGGCTGAGACCTGAAAGACTTGAATGCCGAGAGAGGAGGAGAAGAGATAGTTTCAAAACTGAAGCAAACAATGAACCAGCTGTGAGAAATACAAAGTAGTGAGATCTGGGCTATGAATAACATAGATGGACAAACATAGAATAAATATGCTACATGGAGGGGTGAGGCTCAAAGAGGGTTCTTTGCCTCTTTGAGCCTCACCTCTCAAACTATATTAAGAAAGACACTAAGAACCAATACCCCAATAATAACTCAATAAAATAAGAGAAATGTAGGATAGAAACCAAATGAGTAACTTGTTATCATGAAAAGGCTTGCTAGGTCTTTATATAGCATTATTACAATGTGTTTTGAGGCCATACCATGGGCCAAAACTATGTGCTACTAAATACCATGGATGAGAGAGGGTGTCCTCTCTATTCAATACTTTTATGGCTTATACATCCGAATTTAGACCATATGCCCCCTAAAATTCGGATCATTCCTCCCCCCTTAGAAAATGATGGTCCCCATCATTTCATGCTAAAAAGAGACCCATGATTACAATGTGCTAGCTACCAATGAAGAGAAGGGTTTTGTGTGGTTGACCCATAACCGTGGGTTTTGCAAGGTTGACCCATAACTGTGGGTTTTGCAAGGGTGACCCATAACCATGATGGAAATGGAAAGCTTGATTCCAACGAAGAGAAGAGTTTTGTGTGGCATGAACAAAAACATATGAAATGAATGGGAGGTGAGGCTCAAAGAGGAGCCCCACCTCTGAAACTAATTACCAATAAGTCACTCAGATCTAATTAGTCTCACAATGAACAATAGAAAGTAGGAGAGAAACCAAATGAGTAACTTGTTATCATGAGAAGGCTTGCTAGGCCTTTATATAGCATTATTACAATATGTCTTGAGGCCATACCATGGGCCAAAACATGTGCTACCAAATACCATGGATATGAGAGGGTGGCCTCTTCATTTAATGTTGTTATGATAAATGGGAGAGGGTAGCCTCTCCGTTTAATGCTTTTATGGTTTATACATCCAAATTTAGACCATATGCCCCCTAAAATTCGGATCATTTAGACCATATGCCCCCTAAAATTCGGATCAGGAATTCCCTAAAAGTAAATATATTTAATTAGTTCTCTTTGTGATATAGGTGATGAGGAAATGGAAATAAGTTATGGAAACAAACTTGTTGCGAAAATGTAATCATTCATTTTGATTTGATAAAATATGATAAGACCTCATTTTGTGGACGTAGCTCTAGATTGGGTGAACCACGTTAAAAAAGGTCTCCCTCTTGTATGTGTATTATGTGATTTCTTATGCATCTTATTATGTGTCTTATGCCTATATATAATGGTAATGTTGATGGTTAATCGTCATTATGCAGCTGTAAATATGATGATATATACATGATCTCTTTTATGTGTGTATCTCTCCATGATATTTTGGTCTCTCTTATATGTAATTTGTATCTTTGAATCTCCTTGATAATTGAGAAGTACTTGTCATCTATGTAGATGTCTTTCTAAAGAGTAATTTATTACTGTAATGTGTTGATCATACATAGCCATATAAATGTACTCTTGTTTTATGCACATTTATGTTAATGAGTAAGAAATTTTGTGGACAATTATAGTATAAAGACAACATTCTTTTTATGATGATGGAAATAATGGCTATCCTATATAGCTAGGTGTGTCGACATAACTTATTAGGGTAGACAAATGTTATGATGATTCTTACACAAAATTAACCCAAGAAAGGTAAATATGTTTTATAGACATTTTTATAATGTTAGGTAAATTTACGTTGTGGAAATTGTAATATAATTATCATTAAAAGTTTTTGAAAATACACTAATTTATTGACCCAATTTTGGGGTATGTGATAAAATAAACATTTAAAAATATAGCAAGTGATTCTCATTTATGAGTGGTCAAGTTACATACCATGAGATTCCTTTAATTAAGCGTGGTTATCCATCATCATGAGAGGGACTAATTTTTTTGATAAGTCGGTATTAATTCAACCGTGCATATATATAGTTTGGTGTGGTGTTAAAAAATCACTACTTCGAGAAAAAATAATCATTCCCACCCACACCTAATGATAGTACCCACACATGATTGGATTTGAATTCACTTATTTGAAGAACGCTTAAATAAAGCAAAACACCCCATAATACTTTATAAAACAAGTTACCTGACTCATATCAATGTATAATGTATCTCTATTTTATCTTCTAAATGGGTAGTACAATGTTTATGTGAGCATAATCATGGAAATAGTGGTTTTCATGTTAATACAAATTTATCTTTTACAAGTTTGCACTTTCTATTTAGTGATATATTTAATATACAAGTTAATTATTTTATATGTTATTTGTAAATAAAAATATAAAATTTATTTTACTTATTTAATAATTATTTTATTAAATGTTTTATATATCAAAACACTTTTGCAATATGAAATACATATGTTAATGCTAATTTTATTGAAATATAAACTAGCGATTATCCTAGAAGGTGCAAAGGAACACCGATAGAAACAACGAATGGAAAGTACTATGTAAGTGGCAAGTAAGTATTAATCTACTTTGATTAAAAACCAAGGATGAATTCATGGCCATGTGCATTGTATTCCTTTCAATACCCTAGTTTAATTTTATGGATATGACATATTTGAAAATGTATGTGTGCATTGAATGGATTAACAAAATAACATTAACTCACAAATAGTAGATTTCATAAATAAGTCTAGGACAAAATTACCATATTGAAAGAGGAGTGGGACATCATGCATATTGCTTTGTAACCTTCTCAAATCATCATGGACTATAAATGGTCATTGACAAAATAACATAACTCATAAACACTCTTTCATAAAATAGCCATAAATCACATATACCATAATGAAAAAGGAGTAGGACATAAAGCGCATATCGCTTTGTATGTCTCCTAATTACAAGATTCGTTGCATTAACCGAGAAACTTATGAACATTGGTTTGAAAAAGAATAACATTTTTTCTATATTCCAAAGAATCTTAATCCATTTTGGTTTCAAACTCAAATTCCTCCTTAGAATAAGAATCAAAGAAGTTCCATCCTACCAAAGGAGATCCAATTATTAATTATTAAGAAAACCTTTAATATTTGCAATCCTTAAATAGTTATTATCAATTATTAAGAAAACCTTTAATAGTTCAATAATTATTATTCTCTCAATTGGTTGGCTTAGGTGGTTGAGTGCTCTGAATTGCAAGTAGGAGGTCAGAGGGTCAAGTGCTTGGGTTAGATTCCTTTGTGAATATTGTGGGTCTCACTTGATGTCCCCATCAGAAGAGGCATTCAATATTTGAATATTGAGAATGGATCGATCTATCTTTTCTTGAATATTAATCATATAATCTTGAATAGGAATTAAAATTGCAAATATACTTGAGAATGGCTTGGTTTAAGTGTATTTTCAAAGAATACCCATCTCCTTTAATAAGCCTTTGTTTCCCAATTTTGAGAATAGATTTGTGTAAGTGTATTTCAATGACTACGTGTATCATATAACAACTTTTTATTTAATATTTTCGAATAGATATATGTGGTAGATGTTATGGTGCTTTAGCTAGAATGCCTAGGGAAATCTTCAATTCTAGTAGGTTAATAAAAAATATACTAACTATAGAGTAACGTGACTAATCCATTCTTTGTCACATTTATGTTGATACATTTGGGTTCTCTTCATTGTGTTTCATATTGAATTTATAAATACTAATCCATGCTCTATTGACTTTATGTATGTATGTTATGTTCTCTTCATTGTATTTCATCTTCAATTTATAAATTTTCTTATTTTCCTTTGATTATTCCATTTTCAATAGTGTTTCCATTTCATTTTTCACATTAGGATTTGATATACTCATTATACATAATATCTAGAGAATATCAAGCTTACCAAAGGCACTATGTGAAGTGAATAAGGGAACAAAATATTCTTCATTAGACTCCATACCATGGGGAGATATAACAATATGAACTATTGTGCATTATTTGTGCCTCCAATTCCAATATAATATCTGGTAATATGCATTGTGTTTCATATTTTGTCTCACTCTGCAATTTTCCCTAGTGAATGGACTAATGCTCTACTACACTAATATTGTTGTCATTTCATTGAATTCTATGGGAATCTCAAAAGTTTTATGGATATCATAATTGGATGTGTGAAATAAGAACTGAAGGGGTGATGTCTTTCCCAGGAACTGAAATTAAATATTTGATCATTTGACGAATGAGCATCTTTACTATAACAACACTTAGGAAATTGTTTTGATGCATTCCCAGATAAAGAAATCCTTAAAATAGATTCTTCATAAAGCATACCACTCTTATTAATCCATTTAGGGCATGATTTTTTGGAATGATTTACTTGATACAAAAATGGTCCATGCCCACATCATTCATATTGAAAGTAGTATCTTTGTTTCCTCGGGGTTTTGGGGTTTATTCCTTCTTTTTAAAGAAAGGACTGAAATGTTTGTTCCCATAGGAACTTGTTCCTTTATCCTTTTCTAAATCAACTGTTTTGTTGGATAATTTCTGAACTAGCTTGACAACCCCCATAGATTAGTAGGTTTCCCATCTGTGGGTTTGGCCAACAATAATGGTTTCTTGGATGAGGTGAATTTTGGGTTTGCTTCCATAGAGTGCTTAACAATACTAGACATTTCCAATTTTATTTTATTAGCCTCTTCAAAATTATCTACCAAGGTACCTTTGCAAGATATCTTAACAATCATAGCTAAGGAAGGATAGAGAGATGTGGTATAATGTTATACTAACACTTCTCTAGGTGGCTTGTTAGCAACTGAAAAATTATTTAAGACTATGGTAAATCATTTATTAAAATACTTAACTTTCTCCTTCTTCTCCATCTTTAATGATAATAGTTCTCTCATAAGGGAAGCCAAGGTTCTTTCTTCTCCAAATTTACTGAGGATTTTCTTTTCAAAATCCTCCCAATTTTTTATTGATCTAGCTGGGAGGCTAAAATACCATGTGGAAGATTTAATTTCAAAAGTATAAGGTACAAGTTGGAAAACAACATCCTCATGATTGACACTTAAGAGGTGTAGCGAGTGATAAAAAAAATTTAAATGGTCATCTACAGTTATGCCTTTTCTCGAGGTCGAACTTAGGCAAGATACATTCATAAATAGTTCATATAGAGTGAGTAGTCAAATGCGTTAGGCCGAAAGAGTACCTCTCTCTTTACTCAATCTTTCCTTTATAGTTTTCCTTAGATCCTTGGGTGACTATTCCACTACCTTCAAGGAAGTTACAACTCTTGAGATTCCACCCACATGTCACTTTATATTTACATTCTTATATAGAAAATGATAATAAAAATTAAAATTACATCATTGAGCTGGGGTGTTTCCCTAAGCTTGAATAAAATCATCCCAAAGCTCACAATCATAATATATTACATTTAATTGCCAAGGTTGTAGCAAATGTAGAGCTACTTCATGATTGACCGCCTCTCTAGATAAAGTAGTTAGTTTCTTTGTTGTTGCATTGTGTCTGTAGTCATATACTGAGCCTTCAACATGGGTTCCCAATCTTTACTATAAAACCTGTGAAGTGATTTGATTGGTACCCTGAATGGATCCCATGTCCTCATATATGATTGTATTGAGTCCCTCTAGTCTCTGAGATTTTGGAATGGGATCTTCAAACATTCCTAGAGGACGCACATGACACTTCTCGAATGTTTTAGCTATGATTTGGTGCACTTCCTTACACTTATAGATCAAAGTTGCAAGATCCTTCTATAACTTTTGCTCAGCTTTTTGGCAATTACCTAAAGTGGCGTACTTGAGCTGCATCTTCTATTTTCTGCTTGGGCAAATTAGGTGTAATTTATGTGCATGGCCTATGCCATGTTGCCACCTTTTTCAATTTCCCTTTTATGTTGGTGATCTTGAGACTACTATTTTGGGATACCTCTGATACTTATTTCAGCTTGGAATCTATCTTCTGAACCTTAAATAGATGCTCTAGAAGCAATTCTTGAGAATGGAATAGTTGTCCCTATTGTGCAGTTGCAAAGTTACAGAAATGATCTATACCTTGAATCTCTTCTCTAGAAGTATATAGCTGAGTTGATAACGAGTCCTTTTCTTTTTGTATAGTTTCCACTTGAGCATTGAAATCCAAGTTCCCCTTTGTCAGAATTTTGATCTACTCTTTCCACTAGCCTTCTTTGTCTCACAACTCCTTCATATGCGCACTCATGACTGTTTTAACTGCCCCGAGTGATTCAACATGATTGTTTAGAGAATAATTTTCTACTTGTAATCTCTGAGCAAGTCTATTGTATTCCACTTTTCGACCTCCATGGTGTCATGCTGGTGTTTTAAATCAACCCGTTCATTTCTATCCTGCAAGAGGAGGTCCTTCAATTTGTTAATATTCATCTTACTTCTTCCAAAGTCTTAGTATCTTTCAGATATTATATCATATTTACATAGCAATAGCCATGCTTGTAGATGAAATCATTTCTAGTTCCATATCTGTTCCTTCAAACACTAGGACTTCTAGAGTGGTGATGAAATATGGTCACTCCAACATCTTGAGTCTTTTTCGGTTCTTTTGAATATCTTCTTCCATATGGGGCCAATGATTGTAGTCTCTAACTTCACCACATCATTTTATTTGGATGTTTTCTACGGGGTAAGGCTTAATTCTTTGAAGGTAGAATTACCTCCAGTGAGTGGTATCTTGATGCTTGTAGTGGTGTTATCGATATCCATGTCTTGAGGACCACTACATTTCACCTCCTTAACATGTTCTTGTTCCCACTCCATGACATTCTTCTGCGTTTCTTCCTGATATTTTCTCTCAAGTTCTTCTTGCCACATTTTGTCTTCCCTTACTCAAGCCTCCTCTTACTACTTCAACAATTCTGTCTTCCTCCTCTCTTCTTCTACATCTTTCTTCACTTTCTCCTCCTCTTGTATTCTCTTGTTTGTCTCTTCTAGTAAGGATTATAGTTCATATTTCTTTTCAATAGCCTCTTGTAGTAAATATTTATACAGTTCTAATTTTTCCCCAGTTTTTTTTACTTGTACCGACTTCTTTAGCACTCTTTCCCCGCTTTCCCCTCTTATCTAAATATTCAAAGTTACAGGCTCTCTCATATACTTCTTCATCAACACACAATTGATCACCATAATCATCAGATATTTTTACATTCACGCAGTGGTTGGCTACCTTTCTATGATTATCATTTATGATGAAGATCATTTCTCCAAAGTGGAAGGCTTCTAAACCTTTGGTCAACTTAGTGGCTTCTTTCACTTTGGATATCTTATATGCCCAAAATTTTATAGGCAAGGGAGGCCATGATGTCTTCTTATTACTATTCAATAAACTCTTGATACCGTTTATGAAGGTCTACTGCACTATCTCCTTGAGGACCATAAATTCTTTGATATACTTAGGGTAGAGATATGGAGGTTTGGATCTTCCATATATGCATAAATAAATACCCTTATTAGTTAAGTACCAATCTCCTAGATAGGTCATTGTTCAGATAGCATCCTCCGACATGTAATCAAGTTCCCCATTATATATGATTTTGTGAAGGGGAATACTAAATTCCTCACAAATCTGTTGATAGTGGTTAGTGTGTTTCTATGCCCATAGCACTTGGAAAAACACATGTATAGGCGCTTCATTGGGATTCCATTTCCATCCCATACTAGGAAAGTGGTGAAGGATGTAGATGTAGTCTATCATATAGGAAGACATGTGATTTTTTTTCTTTCTTTCAAAGGATGCCAACTTGTTATTTTTAATGGTCTCCTCCATGTTCACAGAAATGATATTTATTGATTTGAATTGTGCAACATGCATTGTGCCACAATGTATCAATGGGGTCCAAATGAGCTTGAAATGTGTCGCACTGGTCATTCCATATATCCTGCAAAAAAGAGCTGCAAAAAATCTATAAGGGGATATAAATATCTTGGTTTTGTATTCTCCACTCTCCTTCTGATTAAATTGCTTTCCAAGTAACCACATCTTCTTCATGAATTTGAGGTAGTCTAGATACAAGATTTTGATCCATTCCTCAATCAAGCAGCTTTATGTCATTGAGGGTCGGTATGATTTTGCTAGATGTGTTGGATGAAATGAGGTGATGCCTTTTCCTGAAGCAACTTTCATCACATGGGATGAAGCATCAATATGAGGTGTAATCCTGTCTATTACCTCTACAGAAGAGAACAATTTTTCTCTTGCAGATACTTCATGGAGCCCTGATATTTTGATGTTCCGATAAAGAAGAACTTGTTCTATACTAGCACCCTGATACTCTTCATTATTGAGAAGCTAATATAATTCTCCCCATTTATACTTTGGATCACCTCCACTAGTTCCCTGAGTGTCATCATACTGAACTTGCAATGGGACCTCTTCAGCTTGCTCGTCATCTGAGAGTATCTCCTACACCACCTTAGATTGGTGACCCATGGTTCGCCATGAAATTGTGGGGTCTTGTAAGCTATCATCCATAACATCAAGTTCCATATGATACAAATGAATTAGACTACAATTAGTCAATGCAAGTGAAAACGTAACAAATATTTGTGGCAACATAAGAAACTCCCTTCATGAATAGATGGCCTCAGAGAATCTAAAAAACAAAAATAGGATTTGTTAGCTGCGTGAGTGGTTAGGGTTTCCATCATTTCATATTCAAAATTCAAATTTACCACCATACAATTTGTAATACCTAGGAAGGCACAATGTTCCACCAACTCTCTTAGATTTTAGAGGTGACGGGGTTAATAGGATATGATAGACGCAAAGGAGAAGCTGCAGGATTCCTAGGACCAACACCAACTAAAACATGGATTCCATACATCAACCTATCATAGTGTGAAGGCCTGTACGAAGGCATCACAGAGATCTAGATCCAAAATTGCCCCTATGCTAGATGGTAAAAACAAAGAAAAATGTGAAACCTCAACGTAATTTAACCCTTCTTTGAAAGAGAGGAAAACATGGCTAGGGTTTTGCCTCTTGAGCTAAATCCGACAAAACCATGAAGGAGAGGGTACATCCTAGGGTTAAAAAATATTCTATCGACATTTCCCATAGCCTAAGAATGACCCTTAACCTAGATCGTATTACATGCCCTAGGGAACCAATTGATCCTCAATGACCTAGATAACCCATCTTTCGATCTAAAGGGAGAAAACCGTGCCAAGAAAATGCCTACTTGGAGATCCATTTATAGGTGGGAAATGATGGTTGTCTATGGCACTGCTTCCACCTGACTTAGCTTCATCCAAGTGTCCTTGCACAATAGGGTATGTTTTTTAATAGAAATTCCATAGAAGTAGTAGTGGGGACGGAAAAAAAACAATGGTGAAACGAAGAATGGTAAAAAAAATTATTTATAACTTCCAAGTTAAACCCTTTGTTACCTCTTAGAAGAAATGCAAGGTTAAAAAATGTATAAAAAGTTTTTCACTAGTTTTGAAAGAGTCACATTGACACCTTTCAATGAAACTGAGCGAGACTTATCAAAGCACTTTAATGGTTTTGAATCAGTTTTGCAAAAAACAAGCTTCTCAGTCATTTTGGCAATTGGGAACAAGCTTCATTTGCGAGTTGGAGGAACTACGCTGAATCATTTTGGCAACTCTAGATGATTTTTTATGAATGTTTTTGGTATCTTTGGGTGATTTTTTCCAATGGGTAGGTTAACGTTGAATCGGTGGAAAATCTCGATATTTTCCAAGTCGTTTCAACAAAAATATCTGAGTTGGGAAACACTTCGAGGCTTAAAAAAAATGGGAAAAACATTGATGAGTTTGAGGAAATGAGCCGACATATCGACGAACTCAATGAAACTTGCCGGAACAGAAAAACTCATTTTTTTTTTGCCGAAATGGAAAAACTCAGAAAAATATGTTGAAACAGGAAAAACTTGGAAGAATTTTAAGTATTTTCTCTCTTGGTGGGGAGAAAATTTTCAAACAATACTTGGCTAAGTGACGGGACAATGAATTACAACTATAAAACTGAATCCATCAACTCATTACTTAAATTATCAACCTGGCAGTTTGTACAAACTTAAGAGGTACCATGCACTATATATGTAGTTGCAAAGGAATAATTCGTATAGTAGTAAAAGTGAAAATCTATTCTAACAATATAAAATAAATTTAATCTAACGAGAAAGAAATGAAATCCAATCTAAATCGGGAATGAAGTCTAAACTTATCAAGTGAAACGAGTAAAGAAAAAATGTTTGGTAAAAAAAAGGGAAATTTAATCTATGATCTATAGGTTGCAAGGGACATGGATCCCATGATATGGCTAGGCATCTATTCCTTTGTCAATGGTTACTGGACTAGTTTTAGAACATTCCTCGTCAAATTTTTAGGTAAAACCTTTTGAGAAAAGATCCCGATCTACCTTACCATTCAAAAACTAAGTCTAGGTATCTCATTACACTATATTATTAGTAAGTAAAATAACAAACTTATAACTACAATGCTTGACCAATATAATATGGTAAGATCCCACATTATAAAATAAATGGCATATAATTATATTAATCTAATAAGCATGAAATAAATCTATTATAAATCAGAAAGGAGATATGATTTACTCCTAAAATTATGAAGAAAGCAAAACTGTGCGAAAGAAAATGGTGAAATAAAATGTCCTACATAAAATTACCTATGGAATGTAGAACTTCTATAGTTTGTTGTAGAAACTATAAAATTTCTACAATCATTGTAATCCAAATTTAAAAATTATGAAATGAAATGCACGATTGAAAGGAAAGGTATGAAAGGGTCCAAAGTCCTTCCCTTGAGTGGGCCCAACCCAAGGGAGCTCCTGGAATCCTTGCTAAACTAACTAATTCAAAGATAAACCAAAGCTATTTTTTCTTCATTAAAAACCTGCCATTAAAACATAGAAGCAAGCTGCCTCTTACAAATTCATCTTGAACAACAAGCGAGAAGAAAATGAAATGATAAAGAGAAGAATACTAATTGAATATTCGTTCCATGCTATTAAATTTACTTGCATTTATACAAAAATAACTCAAAACTTCCCATGCACTCAAATCCTTGATTTGTGGAAGTTGTTCCAGTTAACTAGAACTCTACATGGAAGTTGGTGGGATCTATTTTCTCTTTAGAAATTCGAATTGGTTTCCATGATTTTGACTTGGAATGATGTTGAGATATTCTTCCTTGTGGTGGAAAATCATGATAATAATTGGGACTTGAGAAAACTGGCCATTCAATCAGCTCCTTGATTTAAGGAAATCCTTCTAGTTAACTAGAAATGTGCATGTTGATTTTGTGGGATTGATTCACCCTCTTAGGAATTCGACTTGGACTTAATGATTTCATCTTTGGATGAGCATGAGTCCTTCTTTATGCACTGGAAATTGATGAGAATCAAGAGGGGGCATAATCCCTTAAATTACTCTACCAATCTCTAGTTTTAACTACTGAATTGATTGAAGGAGATTGAGCTAATTTTGGCGACTTGATCTCTTTCACTTAGATTTTAGATAAACTCCACCTACAACTCCATCACAAATGAGTAGTACTTTGACAAATATTAGCTAATTATCTCAATAAATAAATCAAAGGAATAAGCAAATTAAGAAATCATTACTAATCAAATGTCAAGATATTCATTAAACAAACATGCACAGGCTTTGATGGAGATTATCATAAGTTCACCATGAATAACACAAATTAATAAATTTTATCTCCTTAGGTATCTCCAAGATTGGATAAATAATGTACCATTTTAGGGGCCCATCACTAAAAATTTTCCAAGATGGAAAAACGAAGCAGGAGCCCCAATCATTTCACAAGAATGGGGAAGGACGCTGCAACTGAAACATGTGTCAAATGTGATCATTCTAGAAGAATCCCCACTCCTCATTTCATTATCCTAGAAAAAAAATACATCTCTAGTTCAATTCAAGGAAGGATGCAATCTTGAATTAGTAATTTAATGAAGCAAATACCAACAAATAGTTTGATGCACATTAAGTGGAAAAATAATGTTGAGGTGTGTAATACCCCCAGTTTTGACTTGAAAAAATGGAAATGATTCCCAGTGCAGAGCTCACGGACAAGGCCCGAATAATGAATGGATAATAATATATGATGTAAATAGTTTTAATTGGATTGTATGGTTGTCTTGTCGCTAACTCAAAATATATGTAAATATTATGTTGGAAAAATAATAAAATGATCCAAGATGGTTATGTAAAGAGCACTAGGGCGGCTATGATTCCACTAGAGGGGGAGAATAAAGGGTTCCTATGGGAGATTAAATCCTCTATTTCCAAGTGTCAACCTTAGAAATCATCCAATTGTTGTCACGTGATTTAAATGATTCAATTACTTCCTTTTATACTATTAAATCCAATCATTGAATGAATGCGTGAGGTTGGTGGGAAAAGTCATCTCATGTAGATATGGGAGCATGGGGGTGAGTGTGCTTCTATGATAGTTATGTCAGCTACCAGAAGTCCTTTCTTCTATGGTTAGAAGTTATGTCAATTGTATTGTCACCATTCTCTCATATCCTTTGGATTCAACCCTTCATTTTTTCATTATTTCTTATTCTCTAATCCAAAAATACACTAAGCAAAGCTTCCTATGTTTGTTCAATACCATTATCAGATTGTGCATTACCCACAAATTCAAATTTGAAAAAAAACATGCAGATTTGAGAGGAAAAGAGATGGTTGTATGTGGGAATAGAGGTTGGGCAATCTAGGAAGCTCTACTCATTGAGTTTTGCTACCCACAAATGCTTGAGAATCCATGAAATAACACTACAAGAGGTTCTCCAACAACATACAACAAATCATACTCTTACTACACACAATGGTAAGCACTGTAAGGGTTGGATTTCAAGAGGGAACTGTGGATCAATGAAGGGGAATTCCTTCCTTGTGTTGTTTGGGGAAGTTGGAAGGAGTGCCATGGATGTGATGGATGAGTGAGGTTCTTGTAGAGATCTGAATGAGAATTTGGCTAAGCATAGAGAGAAGAATGGGTTGTGGATTGAGTGAGAGAAGCCCATAGGTTCTTCCTTTGCCCTAGTGGCCTTCCAATAGAAAGAGTATATATTGGACAAAGTACCTATGATTGGGTGAAATGTTTCTCTTACATAGCCAGTTGCTTGAATCTTCTTTGTTTAAAGATATGTATTCTCTTTGTATTTGGATGTACGATGTCTTATTTTATGCATGTGCTAATTATGTTTGGATATACATGCTATGTGTGTGGATAGAGTTTATTTTAGCCGTGTTTTACAATTATATATCTGCACATGCGTAATCACAAGTCAATTTGCAGGAAATCATACATCTCCATGAGGAACTAGCCAGCATCCTACAAATAAATCAAATCAGGAGAGCCAGGTATCAATATTCAAGCAAGCCTGTCATCTATTCAAGCGAGCCTGCCAAAGATTCACGCGAGCCTACCATATATTCAAGCGAGTAGTCATGTATTCAAGTTAGCCAACAATAATATAAGGCACTATAGAATTCAATCAAGAAACCAATCTATTCAAGTGAGCCTGCCATATATTCACGCGAGCATGCCATACCCTCAAGCGAGCCAGCACTACAAAAAACAAAATCGAAACTCAATGCATGGCATCAACATAAAGTCAAATCAGAAATTGGCGCGACAATCAAAAACAAGGAGATAAAACATTTTTAATGGAACCAAAAGCAAAAAGCAAACACGCGTAACTACAGACATGCCTAAAATAACTATAGACGATGCAAAGATCTACTACAAAATCCAGAGCACATCAAATCAAGCCACGTCATGCACTCAGGTACACTAACCATAACAAGGTAATCTCTAAATCTATTTGTTTTATTTTTGAGGTCAAATCATCATCCCACAAAACGGTTATTCCTGAAGCTGAGGACAACTTATAAATTCATTCGGCAGAATGGTTCTGAGTGACCTCAAAGAATCATGATTACTACCTGAGTCATGTCAGCGAATGATAAACCCGGATCTAGCTACCGTATTCCTCAATGATCAGAGAAAAAGGGCAATATACAATGATGACATGAAATGCAGGGCTCGATTATGGAAAGGAATGGATAGGGAAGCGAGTACAATGAACGATGATGAGGATAAGTGAGTGGAAATAGCTTAAAAAGGTGACTTAGTCTACAAAAAAAAGACTAATTTTGCAATACAGGCATTCTAGAAGAAGAAAAACTGGAAATTCGCATCAACAACCAACAAGCTGCTTTTGAACATGTGAATCACTCCTGGCTAGTTGAGGTAAGTCAGCAGCACTCAAAGTTTTTCATTTTACTGATTTCCAAGGATGACAAAGGGGTTCAAAAAGAGTGAACCAGAGGATCACAGAGCCATTTATGAAAACCCAAGGGTTTTATCAATCCTTCATGATGCTGGCTGGATGCCCTTCATCTCCGGGTTGAGAGGATCTAACATAGAGGTGGATTTGGAATTCGCAACAAACTTAAAGAAAATAAAAAAAAAAAACAGTTCATCACCTGGGTTAGAGGAATTCGTATCAGGCTGGATGAGGAATCCATTGTAAAATACACAGGGCTGCCCATGGGTCTACATTGGGCCAATGAAGACAGGGAAGCCAACTAGAGTGCAAACGTAGTTTTCATTGGACCTGAAGAGGTTTATGAAGAAGACACAAATGGAGTCAAGAGGGTCACTATGCTAGCACCTTGGGATGAAGTAGCTACTGTTGTTCAGAAATATGTAACAGGTACAGGGAGGCTGAGCTATGTCCCTCTCTTCCATTTTCAAAGTATGGATCTTCTAAGGCACAGGAGCCACATCACGCCAAACAACAACATAAGCATTCCTTATTATCTTCTCCTGTCGTTGGGAGAAATGAGCAAGAAAGTTGTTGAAGGAAAAGAGGATGTGTTAGCCCACCTTGGGCTAATCAAGTTGATAGTTTGTGAAGAGTTAACAGTACAGGTCGCATAAATTTTGTGGGAGGAATTTGCGGTAATATCAACCGAGGATGTACATAGGATGAAGGGTGTTGACACTATATTTGAAAATGCTCAAACCCTAAAAATTTGTCAAAAATATCCAAAAGAAAAGAAGTTATTACAAATGGGTTGAAGTCTTACAAAAAACAACAAGAAAAACCCACATATGCAAAGTCCGAAAGTATTTTTTTTAAAGGTTAAGTCTTGGTCAACTTTCAACGGCGGAGATGACAACAGTAGAGATCAACGGCTGTTATAGTTTACCGCACCGCCAAAAGGATCATTTGCAAACGTTAATGAGTGGTTGCGGACTTAATACCGCCGGATATGTGTCACAGTTCCATTAATCCGCATCAACATGATAGTGGTATCACAAACCACCACAACGCCATGCGGAACCACCAAAGGATAAGGTGCAGTGGGCCATAGCACGTGGCAGGATAATAAGCGGCGGGCCAGAGCACGTGGCAGATGGAGAATCCATAAGAGAATACGCCACATGTTGATATCAATCGGAGGGACAATATACATCAGGACAAAATCAACAACCAAGATTCATCTGCATCAGGAAAGGTGTGCACTCGATAGAAGGAAGAGTGGTCACGGAAGGTAAACCACTCTAACAGGTGTCATAAAATGGTTGATCCGCACAAGGGAAAAACCAAAGAAGAAAACCGTTATTGGGATCGCAGATACCACCATGGGAGATAAAGGGACGCAAGATCTAACGGCTCAAATCAAAAGGCTCGTGATCAACGGTTGGACATCAACTACATTTCGAAAGCTGCCAGAAAGTTAATAAAAAAGGCTTATATAAAACAAAAGGGTTTCAAATAACGACATTTTGTATATGTGTCGCTATCCCTGGGAGCTCTGAAGACTGGTGGAGATCAGCAATTGCGACATAAGGAGAAAGACGTGTCTATACAGGTCATGTTGAAATGCGAGTCTTGGTAAAAGAAATGACCAGTTATGATTTACCCACAGCTGACCAATGGAACTATGTGGACAAATATGGAAGGACAAGATATTCTGTCCATTCATAGATACATTCATAATTTTTGCCAAGTGGCGAAAAAGATGCTATTCAGAATTTTTGCCAAGTGGCAAAAAGATGCTTTTATTTTAAAAATTTGTAATATTATTTGAAGATAGCTATCTATTGTTTAAAGATAGTTATCTTTCGAGTTAAAACATTTTCAGTTATTAGTTAGAAGAAGCAGTTATGTCAAGCTTCTTCCGAATTTTGTATAAAAGACAATGAGAGTGATTTTTGAAAGGGTTGGAAAACTCTTTGAGAGATGAGTATGTTTTGAAGTCTATTTTTTGGATAAATAAAAGGCAGTACAGTGAAAATACCTATCTTTTGAGACCAGAGATTCATGTGTTGATCAGTTTTACAGTCTATTTTTCCCTTATCTTTTTATTTGCATGTCCACTTTCTCTGTTATATCTTCCATTATGTTCTTCTATATTTAAATGAATGTTTGAAATAAATCGAGATTCATACTGGTTATGCCTCATTTTATCGCATGTAAATATTCCACTATTTCTCCAAAGTTGACAATGGATTCATCCTAGTTAGATGCCTGTTGTTGATGGACTGTCATTATTTCTTTCTACACCACCTGCAAAAATCAAATTGACTGTGATATGATTACTATCTTGCCTCTGTGGAAATTTGTTTGGTATAAATCTCTTGCTGGCACGTTTAATATTTGAAAGTTGACTCCATGCCCAATGTTTCGTGTTTCCTTTTCGACCAAGTAAATCCTTGTGAGAAATTTTGAGCGTATTTCTATATATTTTTAGCCTTTACATATATCTTGTGAGAGAGCCCTCTCTAGTGGATAAAATGGCTAAGTTTTCTACCTAAATTTTGGTTTGAAATAGGTTACCTTAGGTGTTATTCTTTTACAACCAGGATAAAATCTAAGTGCTAACAAAGGGTACACCTACTGTCAGCATACCCCTAGCTTCTGGGCCAAAAGATAAGACCGCTTCTACATTAGGAGCTAAAAGAAAAATCGACCTGGACAATGTGGCCGATACCCTGATAAACATTAAGCATTCAAGAGATAGCTCCCATCAAAAGGAAATGGGGGTTTCTTGTTGATGTAATTGTAACCTCGGAATGTATTTCACCTATGTATATTGTACTCCTATATAGATGTTATTATTCCTCTATACGGAAGTGTCGTCATTTGTATTGACAAGTGTCGCAAGTGTCGTAACTTGCTGTGATGGGTTATTAGACCACCAAGTGTGGGGTCAGCCTTGATTAGTTTAACCATGGGTTATTAGACTGAGTTAGACATGTCGGCCCTGCTAGGTTATTGGGCAGGACACGTCATGTATAAATAGAGATCAAGAGATCTCTATTTTGATCATCTCATTATTCACTTCTACACTACTCGGAAAGTGGTGCACAAGTGAGGAGGAGGTTCAACAGGTAGGAGAAGACTATCTCTTGTACTTTGGTTGTATCATTTCTCTTTCTATCTCTGAGGAAGTTGTGGGGTTTTTCACCTTTATGGTTTTCCCCAGTGAAACTCTGTGTGTCCATTGTCTTATGTGATTGCTTGATATGCTTGATACATGGTTGATATGCTTGATATGTTGTACATGTTATTCTCTCAGTAAAGATCCTACAATATGTTGAATTAATGCTCAAAAATTAACATGGTATCAGAGCTTCCCTGAGAAGAAGACATTGTGCAATGGCGGAAACTAGGGTTTCTTGTTTATTGGGTTTCTCTCCACATATTTTGGGAAGGCAGCAAAGTAGATTGACTCTACTCATCAAGGATAATCTTTCTGTCCAATCAGAATTCAATTCTGAGCATTTTCAGTTTTGGCCCTAAAAATTAGGGTTTCCACAAAAATAGGAATTTCTGAATTCTGAGGACATAGCTAGAAGCTCATTGGAAAAATCAAAGTTTAGAGCTTTGGATCGAGATTTTTGGTTGGGTGAAGCTCCGGGAAACTCAAACCCTAATTCAGGGTCCTCCCTAGTGAATCTGGGAAGACTAAAAGGCATTTTTGAAGGGTGAAACTTTGCATATTTCAAATTCTGAATATACCAAGATGATCATCTCATCAAGGTGCATCTTTCTATACTTTCAAAAAGTTGAAATTCACATTTTCAATTTTTAGGGTTTGTTTGACAAACCCTAATCCAACACCAGATTCAGATTTATGCAAATCAAGTGGTAAGACCTAAATCTTTTATTTCTCTTTGAGTTTCTCATTAAAATGTCTCACCACACCAAGCTTGAGGATAAGCTTGAAGGGGATGATAACTTCTGAGCATGGAAGTATAGGATTGGGTTAATTCTGGAAGAAAATGAATTGGACACTTACATAATTGAAGAAGTCAATGTCCTAGAGGGAGAAGAGCCTAAGGCCTTACATAAGAATAACTTGGTTAAGGCAAAGAGGATCATTGTTGATTCTATCAAATACCATTTCATTCCACATGTGTCATCTCTAAAGACACCCAAGGAGATGTTTGATTCCCTGACCAAGCTATTTGAAGGAAAGAACATAAATCGGAAGATGACTCTGCGGAATCAATTGAAAGGGGTAAAGCTTCAGAATGGAGAGACCATTCAATCTTATTTCTAAGGTCTCTCAGATCAAGGAACAACTTGAAACTATGGATGAAGTGGTGGATAATGGTGAAGTTGTCATGACCACTTTGAATGGCCTACCTAGGTCATCATATTCCTTCATTCAGGGAATATGTGCAAGAAGAAAGTTGATATCCTTTAGTAGATTGTGGGAGGAATGTTCACAAGAAGAGGCTAGGCTTGTGGCCTGAGAAGAAAAGATGGGGAATGAAGATCAAGATCTCACAGCACATACCAGGAAAGGTAAGTTCAAGAAGGAGTCATCTCATAACAGAAGACCTTCACACCACCATCATAAGAAAGATCTCAGATGCTTCACTTGCAATGAGAAGGAACACTTTGCTACAGATTGTCCCAAGAAGAAGAAAGACAACCACAACAACTTCAACAACAAGAAGAAGAACAACAAGAAGAGATATCATGCTCATGCTGCTGAGGATGATGAACCTCCCAAGAAGAAGGATAGAGCAGAAAGTGATGATTCATCATGTGTAGATGAATATGTTCTAATATCTGCTCTCACAGGTGTTGGCTTGGTTTTGCAACCAAGCTTAGTGCAATGGTGCACCTGCTAACTAGTAGCAGTAGTCTCAATAGAAGTAAATAACAAACTACTTTAAACTACATTAATCATGGATCTATGTGAAATAGATAAGCAAACAATGGAAATATTTTCGAAAGCAAAACAATTGACAATATGTAAAAAATGATTTTGTATTAAGAATAGGGGCAAGCAAGTGCTTGCAATGGTGATACCTCCAAGTGGTGAAGATTGTTGAGTAGCTCCAAGGGTGAGCAGCTCCAAGCTCCAAAGGTCTCTTCTCCAAGATAGCTACAATGGTCAAAAGCTCATGAGAGATTTTGACAGCATGAGGATAGGATGATGGATGGATGGAAAGTGAGGAGCCCCTACCACCTTTTTATAGTTTTTGGTGGTGGGGAATACCATTATGGTTTTGAGGAAACCAATGGTATTGACCAACATGGTTTAGGTACCTTTTCCCTCCTTTTTCCTTTTTTGAATATTTTGAATATTTTTATCCCCTTTTTAATATTTTTGGGAATTTTGGACCATTTTTGAGGGTTTTTTATGCTTTTTGAGGAAAAATATTCATTTTGAGTGGAAAAAGGGGTGTATTAAGGTCTTTTGGTGACCTTTTGATGGCTTTAGAGGCTCAAATGGTGAAAAAGTGGACAAATGGGTCATGTGAATAAGGAAATGAGCTAGTGAGCACTTTTTGGGTGTTAACAGATTGCCCCCTGATGTGTGAGGGCAGGAGCTCATCGTATGGCCGATAGACATCATAGTTCTTTTGTCTTTTTTTTGGGTTTTGGGGAGGAGAAGAGACCGATTGGAGACTGGATCCACGGCCCTTGGAAGCTGCAAAAATAAACAATATTACATGGCCTCAATATGAATGAGGAATAATCTATGATAATGGACGAGGCGGGCATACCCATGCTCGTATCAAGACATATACATAACAATTAGTCCCAAGAAGGGGGACCTGAAAAATACATAAAAAATCTGCTGGTACGTCATAATGGTCCAAAGGGGACATTATTTTGGGATGTACTCATGATCATAACATGACTGATCTCAATAACTGATACACTGGAATAACTGTTGAACTACTGAAACTGAAGGTGTCCAATATCTGTAGGAACTCAATGACTGTGAGTCATCTCCGAGAAGTACATGTAACTGTATACTCGAGGGAGTATAAAACTGGGGTATATCTGAATACTGTCGCCATGCGCAACCCGGATATCTATAGAAAAAATGTAACTGGTTGTTTCCATAGGTAGACTCTCAAATGTGGATGAGCCAGGTGGTATCTGGGGTCTTGAACACATAACTGGACGAACCAATATCTTGTGCAAGTCTCAACGATGCGATCAAGGTGTTGAAGTCGAGCATGTTAGAAACAACCATTTGGAGAGGCATTGAGGACTCCTATCGAAATAATTCGTAGGCACTCATCATAAATGGTGATGAGTCCAAGACACAGGGACCTCTAGGTCTATCCAATGGAATAAATTTGGTTGTCGTTGACACAGGGAGACCATCAACTTACAAGGCAATGATGTTTCCTTGATAGGAGCACGAGGTGTAGAACTGAAGTGTGGTAGTACTAATGGTAGGACTGATATTATTGTGGGGATGGGAAGTAACTGGGGTCATAGAGTGGGTAGACTCAAACTTCCTTTGTTCAGAGCATGATGACATGGTTGACCTGGCAGCATATGGAACTAACTTGTAGGTGTGGGGATAATAGCTTTTAGGGAATGAAGGGTATGTGTTGACTTTGGGGAGTCAAACTGATAGGTGTTGTCGAGGGATTCTCAGGGTGACATATTGCGGAATACTTTGAACAAAGGTGACCAAAATGGGGGAAGCTGCCATATGAGTATACGTGATCTGTTGTGGCGTCGAGAAGCACCATTGGGTCCTTCTTCATAGTTTTAATGAGCTCCAAGAAGGGATAAAAGTGTGCTCTGAAATGGTACTATCCTGTGGATTTTGTGAGCCTACGACTGCTCGTGCTCATGAGTGCTTTCATTTTTAAGGAGTCTAAAAACGATAAGAAAACTCTGCAGTGGTTATGAGTATCGTCCTGTGGGTTTTACGAGCCCAGGATGGTGATTGCTCGTGGTCACTTTCATGTTTAGAGAGTCTGAAAGCAGTAAGTGGACTCCATTGGTGTTCTTTTTCGTAAGTTAGTCTCCAAGGCCCGAAAAAGCATAAAATGATGCAAATGGAGAACTCTTCTAGCCGATCTGACTAGAGTATTCCTTTTTCGTAATTAGTCTACAAGATCCGGAAAAGGGGTAAACTTATACCAGGTAGACTCCCTTTCAGATACGTTTAGCGAGCATGAAAGGAAAGAAGGTTGCTCGGCGATCTTTTCATTGTTTTAGGAGTCAGAAAAGAGCTTAACAGAAACTCCCTAAGTGCCTTTTTCGTAAAAGGGATTTGCTCGGCCCGAAAAAGGGGTAAAATTATACCGAACAAAAAGGGATTGATGAGAGTGAGAAAATTTCTCAATCACCATCATGAGTGCGGAATACTGGATCCGGTGACATAAATATTGTCAAAAAAGGGGCAACAGCCAATGTGGCACGCAAACCGAGGTGATGAGTGGCATTTTAAAAAAGTGCCCAAAAATTATGGGGTGAGAGTGAGAAATGATCTCAAGCATCATCACGAGCACGAAAAAATGAATCCGGCGGTATAAGACTCGTTAAAAATGGAGAATGGCCGATGTTGCACGCAAACCGAGGTGATGAGGGGGCATGGGAAAAATGCCCAAAACATTAGGGCATGAGAGCAAGAAATGATCTCAAGCATCATCACGAGCGCGGAAAACTGAATCCGACGATATAAGACTTGTCAAAAACGAATGAAGGCCGATGTCGCATGCAAACCGAGACGACGAGGGTGTGAAAAAATTGTCAAAAAATGGACCTGGTGAAAACAGGAAAAGGAAAGAACTATCATGAAGTTCTTGCTGTGCTGATTCCAACGGTTTGAGGAATGGACGTCGTATGACACCGGAATGGTTGTTTAAAAAATGGTGGAATTTCTATAAATAGGGTGTGGGGCCCATATGACGTGTCATTGTTACGTGTGAGTTTGACAGAGCAGTCAGAGCTCTTTCTTGATTTCCGGGAGATTTGACCGTTGGTTTTCAATTCCGTGAGTTTCAGGTAACCCTATTTGCCTTATCCTTTTCAATTATGTCTTTTTTGGTTAGCGGCGGGCCCCCGAAGGCCGCGAAATTCCATGTTTTCCTTCCAACGTGGAATATCACGGGTTTTGTGTCTTTTGCCGCGATGGACATCGCGGGTTTGAGGTTGACAGTCGCGATGTTCATCGCGACTGTTGGGCTTAAAGTCGCGATGTTCATCACGAGTATAGGGGAGATAGTCGCGATGTTCATCGCGACTGTCTGGCCAATACCCGCGATGTTCATCGCGGGTTCTTAGATGGAATCCGCGATGATCATCGCAGCTTTTGATGGAAAAGCCGCGATGGTATTTTTTGAAAAAATTTCTCTGGTTCTAAAAGTTTCTTTGTTTTTTGGCAGGATGTTGAGGAGGCCATTGGTGTCATGGCGAGAGCGAGAGATGGAGGAGGATTTGATGGTTCAGATTCGGACTGATCAGGGGGTCCGGCAGGCTCTGGCGGTGAGTGGACTCCTGAAGTTCACTCAGATTCCACCGATGCTTTCAGTAGGACTGCTACTGAACAAATTGGTGAGTTGGTGGGTTCCTGCGGAGAGTGCCTTTATTGTTGGGGGTGAGAGGTTGGAGATCACCCTGACTGATGTATATTTTCTTACCGGTTTACCTCGGTTAGGGGAGGTGGGGAATCTTCTGCCGAGGATCCCGGCAGGTGTGGACATAGAGGATCTCGTGGAGACCTTCTGTGTTCCTGTGGCGATTGTGTAGAACAACACTCTGAGTCTGAGATCATTGCGGGAGTGGGACATCCGGGCTATCGGGGCTTGTTTTTTGCAGGTATTGGGTGCCGCGGAGCCACATCGTTTGTCGAGGGGACAAACGATGATGGTGGATTCTGTGCTAAGGGGGACCTACTATGCATGGGGTCAGATGTTTTTGGCTGGTGTCCGGAGAGATCTGGACAAGGTCAGTCGGGAGGGGGGAGAGTTCTGCTATGCCTCCCATTTGTGTTGTTTTTTCCTTGAGCGGGTACCAAATTTGCGGCCACGGGTGCCGGTTCGAGATGGTTTGGTGAGCGAACCGCGCATGGTGTGGTGCGGGTAGATGATGCCTCGTGGTGGTGGTGGTATCCGCGGGTTCTTTTCGTAGGAGATGTACGAGCAGTGGGAGCAGATCCCCCTGCTGATTGAGGACTATCAATATGCTGGTATGGACTATTGAGGAGATCTGGAGATGCCTTGAGCCCAGGGGTAGGCCTGGGGTTTAGATGGTATGTTTTGTGTTTGGTTCTCTACTATATCATTTTTTACATGTGTTTGTTATGACTATAGTTAGATATTTATATCATGGTTACTTGCGTGATTGTGCAGATGTTGGTCCTGTACCACCGGCCGACTATGTGGCTCGTAGGGGGCGGGAAATGGTGGTTGTTCTACCTCCTGTAGTGGTGCCGCCTCCACATGGTCGAGGATTTGGGGCTCGCGGTCGAGGAGCGGGTCCTCGAGATGATGCTATGGAGGGTGTCCGAGAGACACTAGATATGATTCTAGTAGGATTCCCAGAGGATGGGTGGAGGGATTTAGATCGAGACATCATGGAGCGATGTTTTGATGCGCCTCATGAGTGGTGCTCGATCTTGCTGAGAGCAGCGTTGTTGGCGGCTGAGTGGAGAGATGGGGCTCAGCAGGATCAGGCAGGGCCAGTGGAGGGGAGGTTTCGTTTACCAGATGCTCCAGCGGGGCCGGTGGAGAGGAGAGTCCGGGCTCGGCATGATCCGACGGGGCCAGCGGAGGAGGCGCAAGAGGAGCCTAGGGACCGTGATGATTAGATGATATTTTATCTGCCCCCAAATGCTGATGAGCATATGGGGAAGCACTTTTTTGTACGGCTGATGTATTTTTGTATATTGGGTGCTGAGGGCACCTATGACATGTTTTGACTATATTATGATGATATATATATATATATGATTTTGGTATATAGTCGTATATGCGCATGGATGCATTCATTATCTTTTGTTTTCCCGTGGAGGCATGTTTGATTTTGTGTATGCCCGTGGAGGCACATGTTATGCACATGGATGCATCATTTTGATTTTTGTATATGCCCGTGGAGGCACGTGGTATGCATGTGGATGCTTTTTGTCATATATATATATATATATATATATATATATTGTGGAGGCACGTGTTATGCATGTAGATGCTTTTTGTCATATTTATATACATATTTTGTTGAGGCACATGTGATGCACGTGGATGCATTTTTGTTTATGAAATGATTTGATTGGTGTGCCAGTCAAGAATGTTGTTGGCCATATGGTTTGCTACACTATTGAGATTTCTTGGGACATGTGTAAATGAAATGGATTCAAACTGTCAAACCATTTGTTTAGTGTGAAAGAATTTTCTGAAAAGGTAGGGATCGCATACCTGGTAATCATTGTTGAGCTGAGAAATAAGGAGTTGTGAGTCCAAGAAAACGTTAAGGTGATGTATGCTCATTTGGAGAGGTGCGGCTAGGAGACCGGTCACGGCATCGTATTCAGCTTGGTTGTTGGTGGCAGCACCTAAACATACTCCGTCAATGTGGATCAACTCATGTGAAGGGGAGTATATTACCCAAGCTTCTGAGGCCAGATTGGGGGACCAACGGCTTGCACCATCAGCGAAACCAACGTAGCAGAGTGGAACAGGATCCATCTGTGGTCAAGCAGAGAAAACAAATATTTTAGTTTTTTTGATTTTTTTGTGAAAAACAAAATAATAATGTACAATAATGGATGGTTGTGTCCATTAGATTTACTATGGGTAAAATCACTTGAGTTACAACCCATTGCATGGGTTGCGTAGGGGGTTGCCTTCTGAATCGGTCAGAATGTATGCACCCTGTCCGAGGCAAGTTTGTATAATATATGGGCCTTGACACATGGACACAAACTTTCCTTTCCCAGTTTTGTCATGAGCCTGATCGTAGGCGAGGACAAGGTCCCCTTCAGTAAAAGTTCTTGGGTGGACATGTTTATCATAGCTCAATTTGGATTGGTTCTTGGCTGCTTCCATGGTTTGAAGGGCTGTGCAACGATCTTCATCGGCCTGCTCGAGGAGTAGTAAGCGTTGCTCGATTGGGGAAGTGTCCGGTAGGAGTTCAACAACCATATGTAGGGTTGGAATCTAGCACTCAATGCGGAGGACGGATTCGACAACGTGAACTAAGTGGAAAGGGGTAAAACCGGTGGCGGTTTTGGTTGACGTGCGGTATGCCCATAGTGCTGGGAATAGCATGTGGTGCCAATTTGACTTGTGTTTTTCTACAGTGCGCTGGAGGATGGTTTTCAAAATTTTGTTGATTGCTTCGACTTGGCCATTTCCTTGGGGGTAGTAGGCAGAGGAGAAATGGTGTTGAAATTTCAGTAAGGTTGATAGTTCTCTCCAGACGACGTCTTTGAAGTGAGAGCCGTGGTCTGAGACAAGTTGCTTTGGCACTCCAAAATGAGCGATAACATGGTTTAGGAAAAAACGTGTTGCGGTGTCAGCCTTGGAATTGTAAGTTGGCATGGCTTCCGCCCACTTGGTGAAATAATCTACGGCCACAATAATTTGTTTATGGCCGCCGGCTGACGTGGGATTGCAATCAAGGAAGTCAATGGCCCATTTGCAAAATGGTCCGACAGTGACTACTGGGTGAAGGGGGGCGGGTGGTGTTCTTTCCTTGGGGGAAAATAAGTTGGTAGTTTTGACAATGTTTGACTGCGGTGATGCAATCAGTAAATAATGAAGGCCAAAAGTAACCTGCGCGGATGATCTTTTGGGCGGTGGCCATGCCGGAGAAATGGCCTCCGCAGGCACCGCTATGATAGTCATTAAGGACTTGTTCTGCCTCGTTATGAGATAGGCAGCGTCGTAGGATGGTATCAACGCCGCGTCGATAAAGTACATCACCTAATAGGAGGTATCGGGGGGCGTGGTGTCGTATAGAACGGATTCCGTCACGATCGATGTGGGGTCAAAATTTTTGTGTGCGGAGGTAGATTAAGATGTCGCCGTACCATGGGTCATCAGACGAAATGATGAAAATGTGATCATCAATGAGATCCATTTGGATAGCAAGTGATGACGAAGAGGATGGGAGATCTGTGATGAGTTGAGCTAGTGCTAGGGCCTTGGTGCTCTTCGGGGTTTTGAAAGTAAGGTCGTACTCTTGTAGGATAATCACCCATTTAGCTACGCAGCCTTGAAGAAGGCGATATGTCAAGAGGTAAACCATAGGATTGGAATTAGCTACGACTGTGGTGTGGCTTAGGAGAATATAATCCCCCATCTTTTGTACTGAAAAAACGACGGTGAGGGCCATCTTTTCTTCATGTGGGTATCAGAGGGGTGGGCCGGACAAGGTCTGGCTCACATAGTAGATGACATGCTCTTGGCGAGCAGTATCTTCTTGTACAAGAACTCCAGATACGGCATGCTCGGATGCTGAAACATAGAGGGTGAAATATTTGGTGAAATATGGAGGAGAAATCAATGGGGCATTGGTGAGTGCTTTCTTTAAGTCGGTGAAATCTATCTCTGCTTGTTGATCCCATATGAAATGGGTATGCAGATGTAGTAGTCGTAGGAAACCATGGACCGTTGTGGCATAGTCAGGGACAAAGCGGCGGAGGAAGTTGGACCTCCCTTGTAGTCTTTGTAGTTGTCTTAATGTGCAGGGTGATGGTAACTCTAGAATGGCTTGGACTTTTAAGGGGTCTACAGTGATGCCTTTTTCTGAGATAACAAACCCCAGCAGGCGACCTGATGTAACGCAAAAGACACACTTGAGAGGGTTCAAGTGGATGTTGTATTTTCGACAATGCATGAAAACTTGTCAAAGGTCGTCTAAATGGTCAGATCGCTTCTTGGATCGAGCGGTGAGGTCGTCCAGATAAACTTTTATGATCTTGTGGAGACCGTGGAAGCAATAAGTCATGGCGCGTTGGAAGGTGGCTCCAGCATTCTTGAGGCCAAAAGGCATGACGCGATAGGCGAAGGTGCCCCATGGGGTGGTGAAAGCTGTTTTATATTGATCTTCTTTACGGATTTTTATTTGGTTGTATCCGGAGAAACCATCCATAAAAGAAAGGACCTCATGTCCCGCACATTCATCGATTAGTTGGTCAATGAAAGGTGTGGGGAAGTTGTCTTTGGGACAAGTGAGGTTGAGGTCTCGGAAATCAGTACAAATGTGTATAGTGCCCACTTTCTTGTTTACTGGCACTGGGTTTGAAACCCAGGTGGTGTAGGCAATAGGATATATGAATCCTGCTTTTTGCAGTTTTTCAATCTCAGCTTTAACAGCTGGGAGCTTGGACGGGTGAATGGGCCGTTGTTTTTTTCAGATAGGAGCCACATTGGGCCAAGTGTCAATTTGATGTTCCACAATCTTGGGATTGAGGCCAGGCATCTCAGTGTAAGACCAGGCGAAGACATCACTAAACTCTTGGAAGAGTTTCTTATATGCCTGAGTTTCCGCTTGAGTGCAAGATGAGCCTAGCGAGATGAGCTTAGGTTTTCCAGGTGTGGTGGAAATGTCGATTTGTATAATAGGGGAAATGTTGGACATGTTCCCTTCTTCGAAGGCATCTGGTGTTGGGATGGGGTCCTTGAACCAATCAACCTTAGTTGGTAGGAAATCTTTGGACTCGACTGATAGCTAGTTTGCTGCGGTGGATGTAGACGCCTCAGGGAGGAAGTATGAGCGATGATGCATATCGTCCCAAGGGTAGTCCGGTGCAGTGAGTGTTTCTAAAATTTGCTCATCAGTATGGAAGTAATCAGACCATAAATCGATGGGTTTTGGTTTGTATGTGGTTGAAATCATATAGATGGTATTGACTTCTTCCGAAGAAGATGATTTCAGAGGGTAGATCTCCTCGATGAGGGGAGGAGATATCTCTAAGTTGACGTTATTCAATTCATACAACGCTGCTCTGTAATCTGGGAGATCAGGGCAGTGGTGTTAATAATGGCCATAAATGCGGCATATCGCACAAGGGTGGTTAGTGCGGAGCATTTTGTCGCGAGGCTGAGGAGGGGGCTCGAGTCTTACTACTGGAATTCCGATGTCGTCATCCAACATATTCATGTGTTCCTGGAGTGCAGGTAATTGTGGACATTGATGAGTGGCATGGCCTACGTCGTCACACAACAAGCACTTAGGGGGAATACAAATAGCTGGGGGGGTTTTAGATACCTTGGGGGTTGCTGGGGGGGTGCGAGTTATGAGTCCAGTGTTATAAGTTGGTGGGCCTCTGCCCCCTGTGTTCCGTAATGGAGGTGGAGCATTTCTGGATGTTGATGTCGTAGTCACTATTGGGGGAGGTCTGTTTTGTAGATGACTAATGGGAGGGGGTGGGTGGTTGGTAGTGGGGATAGGTTGTACCGGTTGTAAAATAACAGTCGGAGTCGGCGGGGGGCTCGGAGCAGGTAAGTACCATACAGGTATCCCTAATGTTAAGCCAGGAAGGTTGAGTGTAGCCATTACTGGCAAACTGACAACTCCGGAGAATGGGAACAAGAACGGGATGGTGTGAATTGGCGTTGTGCCAATATGAGTACGCACTGTAGGTGTTTATGGTAGTGATGAAAGCTGTTGTGTGGTGTGCGACAGGGTGCACAAATCTGATGTTTTTGTTATTGGTAAAGGTGGTGAGATTGATGGAAAAGTGGAAGTCATAGGTGACTCGGTGTAGATTCCAGGACCAATTGACGATACAAATGATGCCAGTGCGTTTTGAACGGTTTGTTCAATCATTGGTAGCACATTTTGAGGAGTTGTGGTGGCGTTAGGATCATAATATGTGAGTTGATCGATCTTGATAACGCGTCCTTCATGTGGGAACATCATGAGGCGAAAAACAGATGAATCTACTGCTTTCATCTTGTACGTATAACTACATCCAAGAAGGAGGTTGTAGTCGAGCTGGCATTGATTACCTCGATGTTGATGAGAACTAATTTGCCGCCTAGTTCTATGGGTACATTCGCTAAAAGGCCTTGTGGTTGAGCTGAGCGTCCATCGTAAGATCATAATGCCATGGTGGATGGTTATAAGGCGGGGGATCCAAGCTTATGCCACACAAGGGTGGACATAACAGAGGTGGAAGCTCCTTCATCGATGATGCATCGATGCACAACAAGGTTTCGAATGTTTACTAATACTTGGAAAGCTACATTTGATGGCAATCGAGGTTCAGCTTGGTCTAAGTCGAAAGCCATCAGGTGCGTGTCGTCAGGGTCTACTCCTCCGATGGCGGATAGTAGTAATTTTCGTTGTGCAGGGCATGTTTTCAGTACCTCTAAAGCAGACATAGCAGCGGGGGATTGTGCTAGGTCTTCCATGACATTGTAATTGGATGCTACGCGAGCATTAGGATTATTGTTAATCCTTCGTAAAGGGATGCAAGGGATTTTAGGTCTTCCGTATAACGGTATATTTGGTATGCATAGTGGTTGATTTGGTGGGAGGGAGGTGGATGCGTCAGTGGGAGGAGTTTCTGGGGGTGGGCCGTACTGATTCCTGCGGGTTTGGAGGTTGATGTCATTGGATGACATCATTAACAAATGGTGTGTGCCTGGATCCGCATGCTGATAATCAGTTGCAGCACAAGTGATTTGCTACTGGGGTGCAGTGGATCCTTGTGGGGGATCCATAGGATGAGTAGTTACTACTCCCTAGTTTGGAAATGGGTTTTTCAATACCATGGGTTGCGGTTGATTAAGTGGAGCTGGCTGTCCAGCGTGGCCCTGGCGTTGGGCATCGTCAGCCCAAATTTGATGTGCTTTCTCTAAGTGGGGGCAGTTATGAGTGTAGTGTCCATAGACTCCACATATAGAAAATGGATGGTTTGTTCTGAGGTTATTGTTCTTGGGTTGCTTGGGATGACGATCGGGATTTTGGTTGGGAAGAGCAGCATTGTTATTATTTGGAGGAGTGGGAGGCGGTGGACCATGATTATGTTGTTGGTTGTTGCCGCGGTTGCGTCCTCTTCCATGGTTTTGTTGTCCACCTTGGTTGCATTGGTTGTTTTAATGTTGGGGCTGATTGTGTTGTGTGTACACTTGCCCTTGAGCAGTGGGAGGATTTTGGTTTGCCGCAGGTGTGGGAGCAGGTTGTGGTGGATAATAACCTAGTGAGGCTGGAGGTGGTCCAGTTACCTGCTGGGGTTGTTGGTAACCCTGAGCTATTGGAGGTGTTGGGTTAGCTATTGTAGCCTGCTCTGGGTAGAATATTGATTGTGGCGAGAACTGAATTGGGTTCTGGGTGGTACATATGTCGATGGAACTTTCCCATAGAAATGTTGTGGACAAGAGGGTCCATGAGTGTGATGAGTCTGATTCGTTGGAGCGTACGAAGTTGTCGCTCCAGAATTAGATGTAGCCCTAGAGAGGTCTGGGGCATTTATGGTGCTCACCATACTAAAAGGTTTTTATTTGCGGTGTGACTTGGCCAATAATACCATCAGCGGCATGTGATACCCCCGGCGCGTCACCTCGTGAAGAATCGCCTTGTGGGGCATTTGGTATGATGGTGTAGAGATAGCCTGACTGGGCATAGATTAGGTCGAATTGCTGAGCTTTTAGGATAGCTTCTTCCTCTGACTGGGGTCATTCGGAAGCGACGTCTTTTGCTATGAGGGGTAGGAGTGATTTAAGGAACCAGTCCAAAAATATATGGTCATCCAGTTTAATCTTACAGAGGCTATGACGCTTGCGCCACTCATGGATGTGGTCCGTGATGTGGGTAGCTGTGTTTTGTCTACAGGACAACAGTATTTCAACTCCTACATCGTAACGTACAGGTAGCTGAAAAAATTGAAGGAAAGTGGAGGTGAGAGACGTAAAAGTATGGTGGGTGCCATGTGGTTGTTCGATGTACCACTTGGCTGCAGAGCCAGTGAACGTTCGTTGCAACAGTATTAGACGAATGGAGTCATCCACTATGGAGTTAGATGAACACCATAGGTGAAAAGACATTATGTGGTTTTGAGGGTCTTCCCCAGGTTTTCCTTAAAACTTGGGTATGCCCGAGGGGAGCTTTGTAGGCATGGGTGGCCATATAGGGTTGTGCCTAATAGGATCGTTGGTTAGCCGGGCTAAATCTGGTAAGTTCAGACTAGCCATGTAAGGTAAACTAGAAGATGGGTGTGGCATAGTGACTGGGACATAACTATTCATGGTGGCATTATGTAGTGGTCCAGTAGCCCCTAAGGGTATGCTAGGTATTGAAGGTATGTGTCCTCCAACTGCTATGGTTTGGTATGGACCAGCGTTTCCAAGTGCAACATGGGTTACACCGGGGTTAGGAATAGTGCCAGGAATTCCTGGGATCTGGGTTGTGGAAATGACAGGTGGTGTGATTCCTATGTTTGGCATACCCATAATAGGAGGTAGTCCTATGTTGGGCATACCTAAAGGTGGAGTATCCCCCATATTAGGCATGCCTAGGGGGGTTGTTGTTACCATGGATGGAACAGTAGTAGAAGGTTTTGTGGATGTCTCTCCAACAGCACTGGTAAAATGTGGGTCGTATTGTGTTCTAGCCATGAGGTTGGTTGGTGATAATTCAGTAGGGTTTTTGGATTTAGCCTCAGAATCAGATGTGAAGTGAGGCGTGTCAAAATCGGATGACTGTATGTTTGGCTGATGACGTGTCGAGTCAAGGGATAAGGCTTTACGTCGGTGACGTGGAGAGCCAAGTAGACTGAACTGAGGGGGTTCACCCTGAAGACGACGAGATCGTCTTAAATTCTTAATGGTGAGAAATGTGTTTTAAAAATTTTCAGTGTAAGGTGGTGATGTAAAAAACTCGAAACCCTAATGCAATAATGAGTGCGAAAAGGGGAGTGAAAATAAAGGCTCTCAGGCCAAAAATCAACCTCAAAAAGCACTTATTATAGTAGCTGTGCTATAACAAGTGGAGGGATGCAACAAAATTGGTCAGAATACCAAAAGTAAAACAATTTCTAGAAAAAAGAGGTGTTACTAGACCAAAGGTGGGTAATGTATCATGCAAACACCTAACTAGAAGTATTGTGAGTCAACAAATGATATCCTCTGCAAGGTGATGAAATCCAAGTAAGACAATATAGAGTGTTGAATCAACGGCTAGATATCCCCCTATCGGGAGGGATACCCGGTAGACAATCGTAAAGAGTGGCAACTAGGATACCCCATTCATGACACGTTTGGTTGGGTGAATCTGCAGTTTGGTTCTATCGCCGCTGTACACCAGGGGGGTGTACACCGAGAACTTCGAAAGGTATCATTCGGTTACTGAATGGATTGCAGTATTCCACTCAGACTTCCAGAACCAGTCTGGCTACTTCAACCCTCCTAAGGGAGGGGCCTTCCCGATAAATTGGTTGATAACTGTGTCAAAATTATAAGGGATTTTGGTACCGTAGAGGACAACTGCTATGTCTCAAATGTAATAACTGAGGGGTGTTTTTGGAACACCTATCCCCTCAGTTCTACCTAACTACAAAATTATTTTAAGTGCTCCCCAAGTGGGGTTAAAAGTTGGTTGAGTTTAAGGTAAATTTTAAGGCTCAGTTTAAATTATGTGGCAGAGTGGGTACAAGTGTGTTATTTAAACTGAAATTGATTTGCCTCGCTTGGGTGATTTTCCAAATGAAAGAAAAGACGCTTCCAGTTTTGCAAAAATAAAGGTGTTTTTTTTAAATGTAAATGCTTGAAAAAACTATTCAAGAATAATGGATCCTTGAAATAATTTAAAGGGAAGCAAATAACATAAATATTTCAAGAAATAAATGGATCTCTTACAAATTGCTTAGGCAAAGTATTGAGCAAATAAACAGTAAAACCTTGATCTAGATAAAATGCAGAAAAATATCTCTTTCAATTTCTGAAAATTTTGTAAAAAGACTTTTAATGAAGCATTCTAAATAGTAAAAGATTTCATATGGCTGTAAAAATGCAGGAAATTTAATACTGTAAAATATGCTAAATGGCAGAAAATACAGCAAAAAGTATTTTTCAAAAAATTGGCCGAATTGAAAATACTTGCATCGCAGGTTTCGGAAAAACAGCTGCGATGGGCCGCGCGGGTTTCGGCCGCGAAGTCGTGATGTGCTGCGCAGATTCCTGTCACACAGTCACGATGGACAGCGCGGGTTTCAGCCGTGAAGCCGCGATGTGCAGCATGGCTTTTCATCACATAGTCGCGATCTGCAGTACGGCAAATGGCCGCAAAGCCACTGCGAGCCGCGCGGAAAAAATCCGCGAGTTCGCGATGAGCCACGTGACTGTCAGGCAAAAAACCGCGAGGCAAAAGCCGAAAATGGACGGCGAAAAATGAACCCAAAAATGGAAATTTCAGGCTGTTAATGGCAATAGAAGGGGCCAAGATCTAGAACAGTAATGGATCTGCTGAGATCTATGATGGAAAGATAGGATTGATCTATCACAATGGAAATAGATTGAACAGATATTGCTACATAGGAAGAATTGATTGATGAGATCTTCTTGGAAAAATGCCGCCACTCGGATTTGAACCGAGATGCTCTCGCACTGCTTCCTAAGAGCAGCGTGTCTACCAATTTCACCATGGCGGCTTCGTAGGGACCATACTAGCTTATTTACACCAGATTGTCAATGTTATGAACGTGTCTAGCAGAGGGAGTAATCTGTGAATATAACATATGTCCAAATAAAATATAAGTTGGGGCATTGACATTTGAATCAATTTTATGTTGGTTGATGGTTATAACGGAGCATGGCGCAGCTTGGTAGCGTGCCATCTTGGGGTGATGGAGGTCGTAAGTTCAGATCCGGCTGCTCCGAAAGAGAATGAGGAAATAGTAACATGTGTTATCGGACAAAGAATATCTTTCAATTTTGGTTCACGATGGTCGGAGCAGCTAGATTCCAAACAATAAAGAGAGATACATGGCTCAGCAATTTTCAATCTTTTTGATTGGATGGTTTGATTATATACATATCTATAACGAAATTGTGTTTCTGATCCATGATTTCCCGTGTTATTTTTCTCCAATATCCTGTTGGACTTTTCAATTTTAGGGGAGACATCCAAATATATTGATAGCTCACAATAATATTACATACGGGCTAATATGACTATATACAGGCTGCTAATTAATTGATCCTATTTTAGTTACTGAGATGTAGAAAGGGGTTTCATTAATAGGATAAAAAGTTACACTAGATTACGCACCTATATTTATTTTGGTCAGCTCTTTTTATGTATCTGTGCTACAATAGTTTGGGCATTACGCATTATAAATGGTAGAGATACGAATAACGATGATGACTTTGAGTTCTCCTAAAGGATTGAGCACTCTTTTCCATCCAACCATAAAGGAGGGAAAGAATGGGTTCAGACCCAATAAGGGGATGAATCATTGGGAGGAGCAGAAGCAGAAGAAGGATGAATCGAGATATCTGAAACTACAAATTAGTAATTATTCACCATAGAGCAATAACTTGCATCTATTATGAAATGCACGAGCGATTCCATCATAAAATAATATCATCCCCATGCATGATTCCGTAGGTTCTGTACCATTATTTATAAAAAATGAAATCGTTTCGATTCTAGTTTCAGATCGAAATGGATGGATTGGGATGTTGATAAGGTTTAGCTACCGGAAATATAGCATAATGGTAATGCTGAAGTTCATTCGGGATCCTAGGATGGCAGATCTATGAATTAAACTGATTAAAACTAACAAAAACTAAGATCTAAAGCAAAAAATTGAGATCTAAGAATTCGAAGCCAACGGAGTCGCCAAAAACTGTTGGCTTGGTTTTGCAACCAAGCTTAGTGCAATGCTGCACCTGCTAACTAGTAGCAGCAGTCTCAATAGAAGTAAATAACAAACTACTTTAAACTACATTAATCATGGATCTATGTGAAATAGATAACCAAACAATGGAAATATTATCGAAAGCAAAACAATTGACAATATGTAAAAAATGATTTTGTATTAAGAATAGGGGCAAGCAAGTGCTTGCAATGGTGATACCTCCAAGTGGTGAAGATTGTTGAGTAGCTCCAAGGGTGAGCAGCTCCAAGCTCCAAAGGTCTCTTCTCCAAGATAGCTACAATGGTCAAAAGCTCACGAGAGATTTTGACAGCATGAGGATAGGATGATGGATGGATGGAAAGTGAGGAGCCCCTACCACCTTTTTATAGTTTTTGGTGGTGGGGAATACCATTATGGTTTTGAGGAAACCAATGGTATTGACCAACATGGTTTAGGTACCTTTTCCCTCCTTTTTCCTTTTTTGAATATTTTTAATATTTTTATTCCCTTTTTAATATTTTTGGGAATTTTGGACCCTTTTTGAGGGTTTTTTATGCTTTTTGAGGAAAAATATTCATTTTGAGTGGAAAAAGGGGTGTATTAAGATATTTTGGTGACCTTTTGATGGCTTTAGAGGCTCAAATGGTGAAAAAGTGGACAAATGGGTCATGTGAATAAGGAAATGAGCTAGTGAGGACTTTTTGGGTGTTAACAACAGGTACTATCTCTCATGGATGTAATGATTGGCTTATTGATAGTGGGGCTTCCAAACACATGATTGGGTTTAAAGAATCTTTTGCAAATATATCTGAACATGAGTCACCCCATAAGGTGAAACTTGGGGATGACTATCAATATCCTATCAAAGGAAGTGGTGAAGCCTCCTACAACCTAGACTCTGGGAAGTCTTTGAAGATGAAAGATGTTCTTTATGTACCTGGGCTCAAGAAGAACCTACTCTCCATATCTGCATTGGATGCCAAAGGCATGAGGATTGCATTTGTAGATGGCCAAGTCCTAATGTGGCCAAAGGGTAAAACTATAGATGATGCAATAGTAATTGGAGAGCAAGAGGGAGGGTTGTACAAACTAAAGGGACAACATGAACATGCCATGGTACATGAATCCATGGAGACAAGTGAACTTTGGCATAGAAGGCTTGCACATGTGCACTATAGAGCACTACCAATTGCAAGTAAAGCTGTAGAGGGTCTTCCTGAAATCAAGACCAATCATGACGGTGTTTGCAAAGAATGTGCAAAAGGAAAGAACCTAAAGAAGGCATTTGCAAGTAGTGAAAGCAAGGCTAAAGGGATCTTGGAAATTATCCACTCTGATGTATGTAGTTCGATGTCATCCAGTTCTTTGAGTGGGTATGTATACTATGTCTCTTTCATTGATGATTTCTCTAGGAAGACTTGGGTTTACTTTTTGAAGAACAAAGATGAAGTGTTTGATAAGTTCAAAGAATTCAAATCCTTGATGGAAAATCAAACTGATAAGAAGATCAAGACATTCAGATCCAACAATGGAGGAGAATTCACTTCATGTGATTTCAAGAAGCTATGCAGTGATTTAGGGATTAAGAGGGAGTTGACTGCTCCCTACAATCCACAACAGAATGGAGTTGCAGAAAGGAAGAATAGAACAATCATGGAAGTAGCACGGGCAATGCTGCATGACCAAGATCTTCCTATGCATCTATGGGCAGAAGTAGCTAGGACAGCTGTATATGTGCAGAACAGAACACCTCACAAGATATTGGACAACAAGACACCAGAAGAGGTATTCTCTGGTAAGAAACCTGAAGTCAGTCATCTTAGAATATTTGGTTGTCCAGTATATACTCATGTCCCAAAGGAATAGAGGACTAAGCTAGATCCTTCAAGAAAGAAGGGTATCTTTGTGGGTTACAGTGAAAGCTCAAAGGCTTATAGAATATACTTTCTAGGGTTCAAGAAGATTGATGTCAGCAGGGATGTAACATTTGATGAAAACTCAGCTTACATCAAATCAAAGAGGACACATGTTGAAGATCGTGAAGAACCAAAGGAAAACATATTTCAAGACACCATCATGACTGAATCAATTCCAAAAGTAGATCGTGAAGTTGAAGATCCACAAATACCTGTAGATCCACCTCGTGAGGAGAAATCTCACAAGAGGAAACTTGCATGGGATAGAGAGCTCATTCAATATGCAGAAAGGTATGGCATTCCAGAAGAAGAACACAGAGCAAGGAAGAGAACTAGATCTCATACCAACTATGTTGCCTTACTCTATGAAATTATGAACCAAGAACCTTCCAGTTATGAAGAAGCAGCGAAAAAGAAAGAATGGAAGGATGCCATGGTCGAGGAATACCAGTCGATCATGAAGAATGATGTTTGGGATGTAGTCCCAAGACCTGAAGGGAAGTCTGTTGTGAATTCCAAGTGGATCTACAAGATCAAGCATGCTATAGATGGAAGCATAGAGAAATACAAAGCAAGATTTGTAGCTCATGGCTTCTCCTAGAAAGAAGGGATTGATTATGAAGAGACTTTTGCTCCTGTGGCCAGATACACTTCCATTAGAACAGTACTTGCTCTGGCTGCAGTGATGAAATGGAAGATACACCAAATTGATGTCAAGACAGCTTTCTTGAATGGTGTAGTCGAGGAGGAAGTGTATGTGGAGCAGCCACTAGGTTTTGAGACACGTGATAGGGAGTCATATGTATGCAAGTTAAAGAATGCCTTGTATGGCTTGAAGCAAACTCCTAGGACTTGGTATGGTAGGATAGATAGCTTTCTATCTAGTTTTGGCTTACCAAGAATGAAGCAGATTCCAACCTTTACTACAAGGTTGGGGAAGATAATCCTATGGTACTACTCTTGTATGTGGATGACCTGTTTGTAACAGGTGAGGATTTTTTATTGTTGATACCAAGAAGAAGCTTGTTTTCAAGTTCGAGATGAAGGACTTGGGGATGATGCACTATTTTCTAGGCATGGAGGTGTGGCAAAGTGCAGATGGGATCTTCCTTAGACAAAAGAAGTATGCAATAGAGACCCTAAAGAGGTTTGGGATGATGGACTGCAAGGCCATGGCCACACCTATGGCATCAAACCTGAAGCTTCTGTGTGATGCTTCATCTGATTCGGTTGATGTCACAATGTATCGTCAGATGATTGGGTCTTTGATGTACCTAACAAATATGAGACCATATATGTTTTTTGTGGTGAACACATTGAGTCAGTTCCTGATGAATCTGAGAGGTGTTCACCTTGTTGCTGTAAAGCATATTCTAAGGTACCTGAAGGGTACAATTGACTATGGGCCCAAGTATGATGTGAATCAAAAGTTTAACTTGCAGGGTTATGTTGATTCAGATTGGGTAGGCAGTGCCGCAGATAGGAAGAGCACATCTGGGTGTTTCTTCAGTATGGGATTAGGTGTGATCTCTTGGCTTAGTAGGAAGCAGTCCTGTGTAGAACTGAGTACAGCCGAAGCAGAGTATGTTGCAGCTTGTTCGGCTAGTTGTGGGGCAGTATGGCTCCCGAAGCTACTATCTAATTTATTTGATCTCCCGCTGGAGGCTACTGGTATCTTTTGTGACAACTAGAGTTGTGTGAAGCTGTCTAAGAACCTGGTGTTCCATGACAGGTCGAAACACATTGAGATTAAATATCACTATATCAAGGATATGGTGCAGAGAGGAGAAGTGAAGCTCCTATATGTTGCGACGGATGAGCAGATTGCATATGTGTTGATGAAACCACTAGCCAGAGTGAAGTTTGAGTACTTCATAGAGAGGCTTGGTGTTCTTCAGATTGATGACACTTCGAGGAAGAAGTGATGGACACATTTGCTGGAAGCCATTCCAAGCATGGTGAGAGGAAGATCCTTCCCATGGCTGTGGATGTAAGTGCTGAGTGATGAGCATTAGGACGATGCTCCAGTTACTGCTCTGTATATGCATCATGTTGGATGCTTGTTATGATCAGTTGGATCATGTATATGTGTATGCATCATGTTGGATGCTTGTTATGATCAGTTGGATCATGTATATGTATATGCATCATGTTTGATGCTGGATATGATCAGTTGGATCATGTATATGTATCTGTAAATGTATCAGGTAGATACATTGTATGATCAGGTGGATCATATATGTTGATATGTAGCAGGTATGATCAGGTGGATCATATATTTGTATATGTATCAGGTGGATACATTATATGATCAGGTAGATCATGTATGGTGATATGTATCAGGAAGATATGGTGTATGCATCAGGTGGATGCATTGTATGATCAGGATGATCATGGATGATGAGCTTCAGGATGTTGCTTTAGATTATATGTATCAGGATGATGCTATGATGATCAAGATGATCATGTGATGATGTACATCACTTTTATGTATGGTGATTGTTAGGTTGATACTCTATGGCCGTGGACAGGTTGTGTAGATGAGCATATAAGTAGACCTGGGAGATCCGATAGGTTGGGTTGTGTGCTCGTAATAAGTCCCGGGATTCTCTTTCGAGGCATTTCTCTGGGAGGACATATAAGTAGACCTAGGAGATCCGATAGGTTGGGCTATGTGCTTGTAATAAGTCCTGGGATGCTCTTTCGAGCCATTGTCCTATGGCATATAAGTAGACCTGGGAGATCCGATAGGTTGGGATGTGTGATCGTAATAAGTCCTAGGATTCTCTTTCAAGGCATTGCCATGACCACATGTAAGTAGACTTGGGAGATCTGATAGGTTGGGCTGTGTGCCTATAATAAGTCTTGGGATGCTCTTTCGAGGCATTGTGGTGGGGGGTTACATGTAATACGTCCTGGAGATTCGGACAGGTTGTGCTAGTCACCTAAAAGGCCTCGGATGCTCTTTAGAGTTCTTGCTAGTCAAGACACTCTTTTAAGGTTTTGTGACAGTCACATGTAAGTTGACCTAGGAGATCTTTCCGGTCGTGCTTCGGCACATAAATGGTCCTGGGATACTCTTTCGAGGCATTGTGACGCATGTAATAAGTCCTGAGGATTCCACAGTATGGTCAGTGATGATGAAGACCTACAGGTGGTGGTCCTACATCCAGTATGAAAAAGGACTGGCTCTGGAGAACTTCCTATGACGAGTAGCTTGGAGATTGATTGAGATAGCAGCAACAGTGGCGATGACGATGATTCGATGACGATCATACAGTGATGATGGTCCAGAGAAGAAGACTTGTGCTAGCAGATTTGTGTCGAGAAATACCTTCCTAGTTAAGAGGGAGTGTTGATGTAATTGTAACTTCAGAATGTATTTCACATATGTATATTGATCTCCTATAGAGATGTTATTATTCCTCTATACGGAAGTGTCGTCATTTGTATTGATAAGTGTCGCAAGTGTCGTAACTTGCTGTGATGGGTTATTAGACCACTGAGTGTGGGGTCAGCCCTGATTAGTTTAACCATGGGTTATTAGACTGAGTTAGACAAGTTGGCCTTGCTAGGTTGTTGGGCAGGATAGGTCATGTATAAATAGAGATTGGGATATCTCTACTTTGATCATCTCATTATTCACTTCTACACTACTTGGAAAGTGGCGCAAAAGTGAGGAGGATGTTCAGTTGGTAGGAGAAGAATATCTCTTGTACTTTGGTTGTATCATTTCTCTTTCTATCTCTGAGGAAGTTGTGGGGTTTTTCACCTTTATGGTTTTCCCTACTGAAACTCTGTGTGTCCATTGTATTATGTGATTTCTTAATATGCTTGATACATGCTTGATATGCTTGATATGTTGTACATGTTATTCTCTCAGTAAAGATCCTAGAGTATGTTGAATTAATGCTCAAAAATTAACATTTCCACCAGCGAGAAAGGGCCAAAGTGGTGAATCAAAAGGTTCACACAACCACCCAAAATCAGGCATGAAAAGGAGATAGAAAGGGAGCCCAGCCCAATAATTCAGGACGTAGCTGACAGAGATGATGATTGGGTAGACAAGGACAACCCAACCACACCTGAGGAACAGGATGATGAGTAATGGAACCCCACTGGTTAGGATGTGAACCCTGTCGACCAAGACGTAAACCCTGAAGCCATTGACCGGCTAGTTGAGGCACTGATAGAATTGGAAAAGGTCAAGGAGGAGTTGGCAGCATTAAAGATTGAGGTAAGAACACAGAGAAGCCAGCCAACTCCAACAGTAAGCTCACTCTTTGTGCATGAAAAGACGCAAATTTTGAAAATGTAACATGTGGGAGAGTTAAAACTGGAAGAGCAGCAAAATTCAACATTAAGGGAGAAATTGGCCCAAACACAAGAGGAGTTAGCCCAAAAAGATCAAAAAATTCTCTAGCTGGAGGACACCCTGGCAACCACTACAAGAATCTTTGATGAAATATTACAACTCAGACCCCCGTCCAGAGTCTATATGCTCTACTTAAAGGAAAAGTGGGGAAGGTTCCAGCTGCAAAGGATAAAACAAGGACTGTCTCTGGAACTAAACACTACAAGGGAATTTGTGGACACTTCCCTGGACTGCACAAAGTTGGAAAAGGATCAACCGTGCGAATTTGTCTTACACAACTTCGTGGTGCCAAGCACACCTAATTGGTCACCTAATCCATATGTAGGTGACTTCCATTTGAGAGCATTATGCTCCTGGATGAACCATGAGGTGTAAAGGGAACAAGATGATCATTTATACCTTGTAGAGAAGTGGCAAAATCATTTATGGATCAGGGCAGAGGCATCTCACCCTGAAAGGGTACTTCAGGCCCACCAAATTATCACGACTAATGAAGAGATAATTCCTATCGTTCTTGAAAAACAGGAGGCAATCACACATTTTGATCTCACCCTGCAATGCACATACAAAGAGATACAGGAGGCCATTAGTGATAGGTTGGAAAGGATTGGAAATGATTTGAGAAAGAAGGATCCTCATTCCCCTCTCAGACTAGAAGCTACTCTCATCAAAGCTAAGCTATACAGAGAATCCTTGATCAAGAATCAACTCAGATGGATTGGCATGAAGCTAAATCCTCCATTTTTCCTTCCTCTGATTATTAAAGAGTATATTAATGAGGAGGAAGAGAAAAGAGCATGGGCCAGGGATGATCAGAGCATGGGTTACTACAGGCAAGCAGGGACTCCAAGAATGGTTGCATGGGACATCAGAGAAGCTATAGAAGATCCAAGTGTGTCACCCAAGGATTGGTGAATCCTTCAAGCATGGGGGAGATGATGAACCCAAATTATAGGTATCCTATATCCTTTTAACCACAGTAATACACAGGATATGATGAAGGAAATACACATGTTTTTTCGGTTAATGATTTACTTTGATTATTTAATGAAGATGTTTTAAGATTATTCTTTTTATGCTTAGAGGACGTCTTCTATAAACTAATTACATGAAAATGAGTATGTATGAGCAGGTGCAAGTACACTATGAACCAACACGCAAATCTAGCTCGAGGACTGGAAGACCATACGAGGCTCAAAGCTCTTTTCCCCTTACTTATAGAGAAGAAATCCTATTCAACGAGATCAGCAATTAAAGCAAGTAGTTAGGTTAGAATTTGAGGAATATATATATGGACCTCTCAGGTAGCGAGGGGATCCTGTTGCTCTTTTGTGGAATTATGTTTTTACATTTTACTGCGGAGACAATTTGTGTTACGGACTATTTCTGAACCATGAAGTTATTATTTTAATGAGGAGACTAATGTTACTTTCAATCCTGCGTTTATAAGTTTTCCATACTCCTGAGTACGGGTTGGGGAGGGCCCCTCCAATACGTAAGTCAGGAGCTTTACTATGTTTTCAAGTATTTTCCATTTACGCTATGAATCGATTTACTTCTTATCGTGTATGAAGATACCTTGATTGCATTTGAATAGTATGGTTTTATTTCAGTTAAGAGATTATTTTCATTTAGCATATTTTCTGTACTTGATCAACGTTCATTCAATAGTTTGATAGGACGCATTCCGTAGTCCTGTAGCTACGTTCTGCGCATGCATATGTTTATATCTGTTTTTGTGAGTATTTTGATCACAGAAGATTGAGGAGCTATGGAGAACCTCACAAAATCGAATTAATTTGCAAAAACTGTGGAAAAACTTGAAAAAAGAGATAAATTTACACACAATGTATGCTGAAACCTTTGATTAACTGACTGTCTAACATATGAAAATGTTAGTAACAGGTTTTTATTACATCCATGAGAAAATCGAGAGCATTAGGTGGCTCAAGCTGAGTGTACAAGTCATCAATGCCAAATTGGCCTCAATCCCCCCTAGGTGGGTCCAACTCAATCCCAATCACCCCAAACAGCTACGAATTCTGGTGTGGAGGTGGCTGAAGCATGATGAGTCATTAATTAGCTCAAGGCAGGCGTGGGTGAGCAAATAGAGGAGGTTTGGGGGCCCAAGGGAGCATTAAATGCTCCAAATCTAGCCAAAAGTGGGCAAAAATCCACCCTAGCGCCCTTGGTCAACTAAATTCCCCAAAACAAGGAGAGAGGGCGCACCAGCAATAAATGAGGGCGCACTTGTGGACAAAACTGGAGGCTGGGTGAACTGGTTTGCTCAGAAGTGGGTGTGAACACTCTCAAAGTGGGTTTTTGACCAACTATAGTCACTTAATCCAAAACATGGTTTAATTAAGCACATGGGCAATTAAAAATTTATGGATTATGGTACTAAGTGTGGTTACTGTTCTAACACCCCCCCTTAACCATAAATTTGTACATCTCATGAAAGATAAGTGGGAGGCCTTGGCAACAAAGGCTCAAGTCACCTCAATACAAACAGAAATTTTATTTGTCCATATGAACCGAGGAAAAGAAGTAAAACCTCATGGGATAAAAACTTCCCTCAAAAATGGACATGGGGCTGAACCTGCAATTAAATTGCAGCAATCACCATCCATCACTCACTCCAAGCAAAGCTCTCAGGTGAGTGAAGGTCTTCTCAGTAAAGCACTTGGTGAAAATATCAGTAGTTTGCTCGGTGGATGGGCAATACTGCAGTGAAATCACCCTGTCATGCACCAAGCCCCGAATGTAATGCATGTGGATCTCAATGTGCTTTTTTCTTTGCCTCTGTACTGGATCAGTAGATATCTTGATGGCACTTTGATTATCCACCCAAATATTGGTTGGAGAATCAATAGCAACACCAAACTCCCGAAGAATGCCTTGCAACCAAACACACTGTGTGGCTGCGTTCACTGCTGCCCTGTACTCGGCCTCTGCTGATGAAAGAGAAATTGTATGCTGTTTCTTACTTGACCAGAAAATAGGACCTTCAGCAAACATAAACACAAAACCTGAAGTGGACTTTCTATCGATGGGATCTCCCGCCCAATCGGAATCAGAAAATCCAGCTAGTTGAAGTGAAGAACCAGCTGCATAGTGTACCCCGAAGCTCTTTGTTCCTTGGACATAATGAAGGATTCTTTTGGTTGCCTTCCAATGGATCTCATGTGGCTGCTGCATATACCTTGCTACAGCACTTACAGCATAAGACAAATCAGGTCTTGTATGTGTAAGGTACAGCAAACTTCCAACTAGCTGCCTATAGAGAGTGCAATCCACCACCGGAGAGTCTTCAAATTCACCTAGTTTTATGCCTGAAAGGAATGGGCACTTGGCTGCCTTACATTCAGCCATTTTGAACTTGAATAACAGGTCTGAAGCATACTTAGATTGACTCAGCAATATACCTCTCTCAGATTGCTCAATTTCCAAACCCAAAAATTGCCTTAGCAATCCTAGGTCGCTCATGGCAAATTCACTGTGCAAAGAAGCTTTAATTGAGCCAATTTGTTTGGTGCAGCTCCCTGTAATTAAGAGATCATCAACATACAGTACAATGACCTGCAAATTATCATCACAATGCTGCAAATAAACATTTGGATCAGACTTGCATCGACAGAAACCAATTGAGAGCAAAAAAGCATCCATTTTGGCATACCAAGCCCTGGGGGCTTGCTTGAGTCCATAGAGTGACTTCTTCAACCTGCATACAAGTGTGGGATCCTCTTGGAATCCTTCAGGCTGCTGCATATATATCTCTTCCTGTAGCTCACCATGCAAGAATGCACTTTTGACATCCATGTGGTGAACTTCCCAACCTTTACTAGCTGCCATGGCTAGAGCTAGTCTAATTGAGTCCATCTTTGCAACCGGTGCAAAGGTCTCTGTATAATCCACACCATGGATTTGTGAGTATCCCTTAGCCACTAACCTAGCCTTATATTTCAGATCAGAACCATCAGCAGCAGGTTTGGTTCGAAAAATCCACTTACATTGCACTAGTTTCCTCTTGGGAGGAAGAGGCACCAAATCCCATGTTTTGTTCTCTTGGAGAGATTGGAATTCTTCTTGCATTGCTGCCCTCCACCTTGGATCATGATGAGCTTCCTGATATGATGTTGGATCAGATCCAATCATCATATAACAGTGATCAGCAAGCTCACTCTCATTTGCAAAGGAAGCATTGATTGTTTGGGATCTAGTCTTCCTAGGCTCTTGGGGATTGCCTGCCAATTCACCTGCAGCTTCTATGATTTTTTCAGCCCACTTGGGCCTTGATGGTGACTCATGTACAGCAATGTCATCTTCAGCTATGTCATCTTCAGCAATATCAGAAAAATCAGAGGAAGAATCATCACTAATCTCATTGAGGTGTGGAGGAGAGGAGCTTTCCCCCGGTGCAAGCTCAAAATCTGGAATTGGTTCTTCTTCGAATTGCACACTTCTCTCAATGAAAGTTTTAAGTGTGGATGTGTCAAAGAGCTTGTAGCCCTTTGTGTCCTCACCATATCCAACCATGATACATTCCCTGCTCTGTGGCTCCAAAGCCTTCCTCTTTTCTGATGGAATTCGAGCCCATGCTCTAGACCCAAAAATCCTGAAATTTGACACATTTGGTTTTTGGCCAAACCATGCCTCATAGGGGGTTTTTCCTTTGACTGATTTGTGAAAGGCTCTGTTCTGAATATGAGCAGCACAATTGATGGCTTCAGCCCATAGCTTAGGGCTTAGATCCCTAGCTGCAATCATGCAAGTAGCCATCTCCTTGAGAGATCTATTTTTCCTCTCTGCCACACCATTTTGCTGAGGTGTGTAGGGGATTGAATGTTGCATTTGGATGCCACATTCCTCACAAAGGTGCTGAATGTTATTATTCACATATTCCTTTCCATTATCAGTCCTAAGGATCTTTATCTTATGACCACTATGGTTCTCCACTAGGGCTTTCCAAATCTTCAGTTTCTCAAACACTTCTGACTTCAATTTAAGGAAGTAAACCCAGCAGAATCGAGAGTAGTCATCTATGAATGTAAGTACATACCTTGATCCACCATATGATGGAGTGGGAAGAGGACCAATGAGGTCTGAATGTACCAATCCAAGTGGTTGAGTGGCTCTCCTTGCCATTCCCTTCTCATAGCTGCGCTCAGGATGCTTTCCAACTACACACCCAATGCATGCACCATTTGATGACTTGATTTCTGGAAGCCCTTCCACCATCTCGTCCTTGTGCAATTGCTGGAGGTATTTGTAGTTCATGTGGCCAAATCTTTCATGCCATAACTTGGAGGTCTCGTTGGCATGAGAGACAAGAGCATGGTCACTAGAATTTGGAATGAAATTTGAGAATTTGTACATTCTCTCATCATGATCTGCATACCCTACTGCCACAACTTGATTTGAGGAGATTTCTGAGATTTCTACCAAATCTGGAGTGAATGTCACTCTCATGGCTTCTCCTGTATGGGTCATTTGATAGACTGATAGCAAATTTGCAGCCAATGAAGGTACATAGAGCACATCACTGAAATAGCCATGCTCCATGTCAATCCTTCAAATCCCCTTGGTTTGGAGTTCTGAATCATCTCCCATTCGAACTGTTGGGCCACCATTCGAATGCAAAGAGGAGAAGAGCTCTATGGATGAAACCATATGTCTGGAAGCTCCTGAATCAATGATGAAGGAAGAGGGATTCGAAGTACCTGCTACCAAAGCATGACACTTCTCCTTATTGTCAGGGTTTGAGGTGCTCTCTTTCTTCCTTGCGCCCTCAGGGACTGGGATGTTGTTCTTCTCCAGCAGCTGCGCCATTGAGTCAATGGTTTTCTTCATACATGAGCTCTCTGGATGCCATCCCCTATGACAATAGGTGCATTTGGTCTTTTCTTTTCCCTTCTTGTCCTTCTCCTTTGACAGATTCGAACCCCCATCTGCAGACTTGGTCTTGTCAAACTTCCTCTTCTCTTGCTGCTTCGAATTCTTGGCTTTCTGCTTTCCTTTGCTTGCATTTGAAACACCCATTGCCAATGCTTGGTCCTTTGATTTTATGGTGCCCATCTGAACTAGTTTGTCCTGCTCCTGAGTGAGACACTCCATGAAGGTAGCTAGTGATGGCATTTGCCAATTTCGAAGGGTCATTTTGGCTGAGTGAAATGTGCTAACAAATACTGAAAACTCTGGGCCTAGCTTCGAAAGGATGGACAGAATCAGTTGTTCCTCCTTCTTAACAATTCCACATTGTTGCAGTTGAAGCACCAGTGACTTGAATTTCGTGAAGAACTCCTGGATGGTTTCAAAATGCGCTGGGCTCAAGCTAATGAGCTCGTTTTCAAGCTGGTGGCCTCTCAGTTCATCAGTTTTCCCAAAGAGTGATTCTAGCTTCACCCATACTTCATTGGGGGTTGTCAAACTGTCTGTATGAAACAAGAGTTCCCTTGAAATGCTCAGGCATAGCAATCCATAAGCTTCATCAAGTCGATTGTAGTACTTTGCTTTCTCCACAGCAGAATTTGGCTCCACTTCTGTGCCCATGGTCACTCTATAGAGACCCTTAGATCTCAGCTTGATGACCATCTCAGCCTTCCAATCGAAAAAATTGAAGGGTGTGAGCAACATTTGGTTTGCTTCCATGACTGCTGCGTTAATGGTGAGAAAACTACTGAAACACCTGCAAAAAACACTCAATTTTTATCTGGAAATCCTCTCTAGAATGCAGTTCAACGCTCAATGTTGGCCTGCAACTCACTAAATCCACGATGGATCTGATACCATGTGAGTATTTTGATCACAGAAGATCGAGGAGCTATGGAGAACCTCACAAAATTGAATTAATTTGCAAAAACTGTGGAAAAACTTGAAAAAAGAGATAAATTTACACACAATGTATGCTGAAACCTTTGATTAACTGACTGTCTAACATATGAAAATGTTAGTAATAGGTTTTTATTACATCCATGAGAAAATCGAGAGCATTAGGTGGCTCAAGCTGAGTGTACAAGTCATCAATGCCAAATTGGCCTCAATCCCCCCTAGGTGGGTCCAACTCAATCCCAATCACCCCAAACAGCTACGAATTCTGGTGTGGAGGTGGCTGAAGCATGCTGAGTCATTAATTAGCTCAAGGCAGGCATGGGTGAGCAAATAGAGGAGGTTTGGGGGCCCAAGGGAGCATTAAATGCTCCAAATCTAGCCAAAAGTGGGCAAAAATCCACCCTAGCGCCCTTGGTCAACTAAATTCCCCAAAACAAGGAGAGAGGGCGCACCAGCAATAAATGAGGGCGCACTTGTGGACAAAATTGGAGGCTGGGTGAACTGGTTTGCTCAGAAGTGGGTGTGAACACTCTCAAAGTGGGTTTTTGACCAACTATAGTCACTTAATCCAAAACATGGTTTAATTAAGCACATGGGCAATTAAAAATTTATGGATTATGGTACTAAGTGTGGTTACTGTTCTAACAGTTTTCATATATTTTCATATTGGTTCTGAAACAATGATTCAAATATAGAAAGCTCAAGCATATTTATTTTATCAGACTTAGATCATAGAGGTTAATTACTTTCAGTTCCTTGATTTAATGATCATCAATTGTAGTGTTTAAACCGAATAGATCAGATTGGTTAGTTCTCAGCATTAGATGTTTATGTTCTGAATTTGGTTTTCAACATTTAAGTTTTTAGGTTAGCCTTTCAATATTCAACACTTAATTTCAGTATTCAATTCTTAGATTAAAATCTCAGCTTTCAGTAGTTCAATTCTTAGCATAAGTTTATCAAGCTTTCAACATTTCAATTCTTAGTATAGATTTACAATTTGCAGCATTTAACTTCTTAGCAGGGTAATTCGTCATTTAGAGATTTACAGTCTTTTTATCTCACCTTATTCTTGATTAGATAAACCCTTAATATCTATCCCCACACCCTAAACATGACAAAGATGATCCTTTAGAGAACATACAGTGTTAACACCTCTGAAGTTTGTACGTCCCTCTGGTTGATAATTAAAGTAGGCTCCTAGTCTAGCTTCCCTCATTAGGCATCCACTCTAAGAGATCACCAATGATGGATTAGGTATTGTGTATTGTAAATATCTCTGAGATCGTGTAAGAGAGACTGGCAGCCATCCAAGATCTCATTTATTCCAACCTTTAAGAAACCATTCAGATTTTGACTTGGTCTGACTCGGATCATATTTGTTCGCCCTCTAAACTACTCATCATGAGAGGTTGGAACTTAAAACTCACCTCTCACCATCCTCGAACTTTCATCCCTTCTGCTTCTAAACTCATCCCCTCCTCTTGGTTCCCACTATTGAAACCCCCCATCAAGCTCAATTTTCAGGGCACCTCAAAAGGAAATCCAGGGCCTGTTGGTTTAAGAGGAGTCTTTAGAAACGCCAAAGGAGAGATCATACACATATACTAAGATTACATGGGTGACACTACCAACAATGTGGTTGAACTAATGGCTCTCAATACAGGATTAAAAATTGCTAGAAGAGAAGGTTGGTCAACTTTAACAATAGAAGGGGATTCTCAAATCATCATCGATATAGCCCACAGAATTCACTGTCGAACCCCCCTAGCAAAGTTAACCAAACACTGGAGACTGGAGTGGCTAAAGGAATAGTTACAGGATCACATACATTATTTTCAATTTTTCACCACCAGTCATCTCCACAGCACGACCAATAAACTAGCAGATCGTCTTGCCAATCATGGAGTAACCCCTTCTCACACTCGACTGGACTCCCCCTAGCACAATATCAATCAACAACCTCTCAGAAAGCAATTGTCCAACTTAGCCATTCAGGATTGTGTTCCCCCACCGCAAGTGCTAACCACGTGCCAAGAGGGAGAAGCGATGGAAAACCACTCGGCTGGAAACATTCCCGCCAAAGCCGACCACACGTCCTCTGAATCTCTCATAAGTCGAACAAGGGATACTTAACGCAACCTCCATCGTACTATGGCTTAACACTCCTACATGCAATTTGGTCTTGTCTCCATTGATTTCCATTAGACCCATGAAGAACTCAGAGAGGATTAGTACTCCTACACTCATGATTTGTGAAGGTCGATTGCCGAAGGTGGTCTATTTATCCCTGGAGGAAAGGAACTTTCACAGAGGTTTCAACAAAGCTTGGAATTCTACCATGTGGATCTCTCTTCTTTGCACAATTATTGATCATGAATTGGTCTCCTGTCAAGCTCGCTACCACTATGAAAATGCTGCCGGTTAGAATTGGTTGCATCTGGCGCAAGTCCAAACCCGCCTACCCTTCTCCCGTCACGCTAGTTCGGTTCATGCGCAACATAGTGGGGAAGGCTCAAAGATATAAGGAGGAAATTCTGAGTAGGCGAAAGATAATATCCAGGAGGTCGAGGAAGAAGCTCAAGTGGATCGTGATTGTCTCTATTAGAAAAACAGGATCGCAGAGCAATAGCAATAAATAGAAATGCAAATATAATCACACACACATTACAAGAGAGACACAGAGATATCGTGTTTCACCCCAAATTGGGCTACGTCCACACTGAATTTGCCAATCCTTATTATTATTACCGTCCAGCAAGGTGAAGGGATACAACCTGCAGCATAGCTGCTACACTTCCTCTTCACTGTCTCACAGTCTCTCTTTTGATCTTAGAGATCTTTACAATGAATAAAACCTAATACGTATTTCCCTAGCCGTATTACAATGTCTTTCTTTTATAGGGGAAATACAATGGGAAAATACCACAGGATACCCAAAACCATGGGCCCGCAAAACAGCTGGCGAAAAACAGCCCTGTTGATGCCTCAGGTGTGCAGGTTAGTGCAAAGTGCCAGAATGGACTCTAAGGCACACAACAGGGGATGAAAACCCAGCCAAAGGCTTCAGTTAACCCTACACAAAAGTTACCCTATCCTCGAGTTGTTTGGTATGGTAATCACCCATGGATATTTGGCCTCCGCTGGCACTCCAAGATTAAAAGGTTTGATCTTCCAAAGATCAGTTTTCCTGTTTAAGGAAAACAGAGTGTGGTAATTGGTTAACAAACCTAACCTAACCTACCTAAAGAAATAATCTATCCTAAGTCAGATCTGACCTAAAGAGGGAAAGTTGATATTGTGCAGATCAGGTTTAAAATGTGATTAATAAGTATTAGATATCTTAAATAGAAATGTCTTCGGGTTCTTCCACTTATAGCTTGAAGGATCATCAATCAAACAATTAAGAGACAACTCTTCTACGTGCTTTGAGCTTATTCAAACAACTGATCTGTAATCATTGTGTTAACTGAAAAATTAACAATTGATTATACATATTCAATTGCATCGAATCATTTGCAGAAATATAAATATGAGAACTATGCAATTAAAGAAATTTAATAGGACAATTTAGAACATGAGTCAAAACACACAGAAAAATCAATATGAAAGACCATGTACATCAATAGATGACCTGCAATAGATTAAACACATAACTGATGACAATTTGAAACATTTAACTCAGCGATTCTCAAAGAAATTTGAAGAACTCAAGAAGGTGGAGAAAAGATAACTTTACTGCATATAAAAGTCTTGTACAAAAATTACAATGGCTCGAATAGATAGAGCATCTTCAGTCCATACTCTTGCTGAATCAAAATTCCAAAATTCCCAACCCTTTGCTAAGGGTAACATTCCTCCTTAAATACTTCAATTTTCCCAAAATCCCAAAAGGAGAAATTATACAAAATAGAAATTACAAAATCGGCTCCAACCGTCGATCTAATAAAACTTGCTATTTTCCAGCTTGAAGGATTTTCCACCACCTTATCTCCTTAAGATCTTACAAAGAATTATTCTTTAGTTAGGTAAGGTCTCGTGGCATCATAGAGATTCAATAACCGATTGCTCATTGTCTTCGACGAATGGCATGGTTTGTGGGACATCTGGTGTAAGAAATTCAGGGTCAGATAATTCATGGCCAAAAGCAGAGAAATCCATTAAAGGATTTACTTCAAAAACAGTGGCCAGTACATTAGGTTCTCCATTGATTATAAAGTCATGTATGACATCGTCATCAAGGTCAGCTGGTTCTTCCATAATTTCCTTGTTTTGCCCCATGGAATTTTGCACATAGGAAGATAACACTTCAAAGTCCTCTTCACTACTGCCGCTGCTAAAATCAGAAACACCTGCATCAAATAGTGGTGACAACGTTTCTTGATATAACAAAGGGCAAAGTTCTTCATCATCAACAAGAATATTAGAAGGTTCTCCTCCTGCACGAAAATCACTCATCCTGGTAAAACCTTAGATAACAAGATGCCCAGAACGCTAAACAGAATTTTTCCTATTACAGAAAGCAATGAACAATGTAGGATCTTCACGTTAATTGCTACTTTAAGACCAACATGCAGGGTGATATCGATTGAGCGGGGCGATTTGCAATGATTAAACATATGCAGCGAACCCATTATAATTACTTCAACTATTATGAAAAAGGCGAAGATTTGAGTTTAAGCTTGTGTGAAGTACAGGCTCACTTACTGGTTGCATGATGTTTAATTGCCTTTATGATCACATCGTTATAAGCAATCCCCGATCAATAATTATAACTGATAATTAACAATGGAAATGGAGGCTGCGGTGACAGAAATGACCTGTGAAAAATCTCGATTAGAAGTCTCGGTACACTAGTGATAAGTTCTTCACACGTATCAAATCGCATTAATCTGACCCAAATCCCATGAGAAGGAAAAGAAGCTTTGAAGTTGGAATTTAAATGATAAGACATGATCATTAAGAAGCGGAAGGATAACGACAAATTGTCAAGACTCGAGATCAGACACGACGCACTTAAGGAAGAGCAATGGTGTCCATCCAACATGAAGAATTTGATAATCTTGTAGTAGTATCCACTATTATAGAAAAATGATGATTTGGGAGAACCAGTTTTCAACAGACAAAATAACACATCCTAACATAACTGATTACCCAAAATCAACACAACCGCAAGTTCATAGCAATGGATGACTGAGATCAGCTGGAGCGGGATTCAAAATCGAATTCAATCACGTTCATGAAGTTTTATTCAAGGATTCCTCAAGCCGAAATCCGAAAGTGCGGGTTTGCGGGTTGCGAGTAGCAAAAATGAAAATAGAAAAGGATTCCCGAAAGTCGAACACTGACCATGAGGGTAATGGGTCTCGAGAACGTCACACTGTGAAGTGGTATAACCATCCCGAAAGCTGCATTCCAAAATTGACTAATTGTGGGTTTCGGGAGCGCATAGCAAATAAACGAAAAACAACCATCCCGAAATCCGAATGCCGCCATTGCGGAGTTCGAATTTTGGGATATTGATTCCTTGATCTTATTATCAATCAATTTCGCAACCTGCAATATCAGGTTGCAGATTGCGGGATCACCAAACTCCAAAATTTAAAATAACAATGCCGCAACCCGCAAATGTTGGGTTGCAGGTTTTGGAGACTTCAAATGCTGATTTTCGGAGTGATGATAACAATCAACAAAATAAGCAAAAGTTTAGCTTTCCATTCCTTTTAGACCAAAATACCTAGGAAAAAATGAACAACAATTGCAAACAAGCAAATCAAAGGCATAGGCGACAAAACTCTAATATTTACAAAATGACTCACCCAAACACCTTAGTGTTTATTAAGATCGGGGCTCCCGTGCTTAAATAAGCATGGGATCTGTTGTGGCCACAACAAATGGCGACCGGCTGGGAAGAACCAGTTATCTCTGCAATCAAATCCAACTAAATCCAGCATGTTAATCAACCTATTCCTTGAAGCCCAAGTCATAGAAGATACTGAAAAGATAACAGCCAACAAACAGTGAACATAAAAATGGATAAATCTCAATCAATGATCATTGTAAAAGTAACACTTATCTGAAAAGGAGACTTATAGAGTGATACCGAATCTTTATCATGATGTAGTCATTCAAAAACCAGCTTGAGTTGAACTTGAGAGCAGCTTTAGAAATCCTCGTGGATATCCTAATTACAGATCTCTTTGGTTTATTAGTTGAGTAATTTTCTCGAGCTAAGTATACTTCTTCATTTCATATATATATATATAGTTTTTTTTAAAAGATAAATACATATTATACATAAGACTTCATTGATACAAGACCACTGTATTGACTTGGTGATCAGATGAAACAGTGTCATTCACAAGCCTGATCTGGAAACTGGTCAAGCCAGCTCGATAACGAGACTCCTTGTCTTCTGGTTGTAAGACCAAAAGAAATTATCATGGCTTGGAACCACATAGTGATAATCCCAGTCCAAGGTCAAACCCATGATCATAGCAGGGCCGGCTTATAATAAGACCCCCCTTGTTCTTGTATACAACAAAATCTTATCAGAGGGAAAAAGTTTATTATGGTATAAGCTACAAGGCATTACCATGGCTTGGTGACCATTTAGTGATAATGTTACTCACAAGTGTTTTGCGGATCATGAATGGACCGACTTGTAATAGGATCTTCCATCTTTAAAGATAACTGAAAGTCACCTTCCAAGTGTGGTGGCTTGATATGAAGATGTCAGTCCACTTTAAGCACCTATGAACATAATGGGCTAGCTTGATAACAAGACCACCCACCTTGTAACTTATAATTTTTAACAAAATTTATATTCAAATTGATTGTAAAAGGATCTGTGAGCAATCGAAGCTGATCAAGCTATTATGATATGTCGTTCGACCATGAAACATCAGATAGAAACATGATAACCATCCTCTATACCTCAATTACACAAATAAAGCATTGTAAAAGATAATGATCAGGGTGAAAAGGATCCATAAATACTGCACTTATTGTTTGTCTATTCTTCAGAGCAAATTCTAATGAAAAGCTAGAAAGTAAGATTGATAACGATGCTAAAACTTCAGAAGCAATTGTTGCTAAGAAAAGTGATTATAAGCCATTACCACAAGTATGAAGCCTTATTAATGAAAACCAATAACAAAACAAGAAAACCAATCAAAATATGAACACAATAAAACAAATGATTGAAAAACAAATAACACATATGTACAAGTGCATCAGATTGATCAGACGAAATACTTGAGAAGAGATATATTCACCGGGTAGGTGTCTACAACTCCCTCCAATGTCTGCAATTGAACTGTGCTGGGACCAATATTTTCTGTAATAATGAAAGGTCCGAGCCAAAGACGTTGGAACTTGGTGTACAGATTTTTATCTTTATGTTGCTTGTCCCACCTCAAAACCAGGTCACCAATAGAAAACTCCCTATCGAAAGAAGATTTTTCATCAAACCATCTCTTCACCATCTACTAATGATGATACAACTTTTTCTTGGCTATTTCCCTGTCCTCCTCTAGCTTCAAGAGGGTTTCAATTCTTTGCTGGAGGGGAGGAGAATCATCTTCTTGAATAGATTGGGCCAATTATAACGAAGGAATGGTGAGATTAGTGGGGAGAATGGCTTCTTTGCCATAAACCAAACAGTATGGGAAGTTAGGAATTGCGGTTTTGGGGTAATTCAATCTACCCATAATGCATTATACAACTGTGTGTGCCAATCTCTGTGATGGGAGGATACAATTTTCTTGAGAATATTAATTAGGTTTTTATTTGATGATTCAGCCAAGCCATTACCCTGAGGGTAATAATTGGTAGAAAATTTAAGCTTAATTCCCATCTCAAAGGCATATTCAGTTATATCGATTGAAGAGAAGTAGGATGCATTATCGAAAACTAAATACTCTGGAGCACCAAAGCGTGTGACAATATGGCTGTCAAGAAAAGAAGTTACTTGAGTGGCGTTGCATTGTTTAAGAGGAGCTGCTTCAACCCATCTAGTGAAATAGTCCGTGGCTATGAGAATATACTTATGTTGGAGAGATGAAGGAGGGTTTATAGGCCCAACAAAATCCAGTCCCCATTGTTGAAATGGAAACTGAATCATAATTGGTTGTAAAGGAAATGCAGGTTTCCTAAACTTTCCTGTGCATTTCTTGCATGGCTCACATTTTCTCACATAATCATAAGCATATTTAAACAGTGTGGGCCAATAATAACCTACCCTGAGAATCTTGTGTGCTTTCATTTCTCCTAAAAAATGGCCCCCAATTGGACCTGCATGAAATTGAAACAAAATATCATCAGTTTCATGTTTTTCCAAGCATCTGAGAAATACTCCATCATAATTTTTTCTAAAAAGAACTTGATCAATTAATTGATAAAAAGCGGACTTTAATCTTAAAGCTCTTCTTTTCTTAAAGTTGAGAGTTTCAGGAGAAAACCCATGGTTCAGAAAAAATTTAATATCGTCGTACCATTCTGATGTCGGGGCATCGATAACGTTAACAACACCCGAGGGAATTTCTTCCTCGTGATCTCATTCAGACTGCTGTTGTGCGGGGTCATTGGATTGTGCAGTAAGAAGAGAAAGGCCCTGCCCTTTTACAATTTTTTTCGGTCTGATCTCAAGATCATATTCTTGTAAGCCAATCATCCAATGGGCCCTCTTTTCCCCTAACTCTTTCTGAATGAGGACATTCCTAATAGCAGAATATGGAACAATGACTTTGGTTCGAGACTTCAGCAAGTAGGGTCTATAATGTTTGACAGATTTATACACTGCATAGGCTTGCTTATCAATCTGTGAATATTTAAGCTATGCACCTTTGAATGTTGAGCTCGTGAAAGAGATGAGGATTTCTGTATCATGATCATGATTTTGCATTAGCATAGCTGCATAAGAAAAATCAGTGGCAAAAGTATAAAGAATGAAATCCTTATCAAAATATGGGGACATGATGGTAGGAGCTTCTGCAATGGCCTTTTGAATTCTGATAAATGCGTCTCTCTGTTCCTGTGACCAAGTAAATTGCACATCTTTCTTGACCAAAAGTTTCAATGGTTTGACTATTTGGGAAAATTTTGGTACAAATCTCCGTACAAAATTGATCTTACCTAGGAAGGATTGCATTGCTTTACATGAACTAGGTAAACCAATTTTCGAAATGGCATCTGTGCATTTAGGTTCAATAACCATACCTTCTTTCGAAACAGTGAAGCCCAGAAGTTTTCCTTCAGTTACTGCGAAAATAGATTTCTTCGGGTTGAGAGAAATACCGAATTTCCTACAGCAATCAAAAACTTGTTTTAAAGTGAACACATGTTCATGTCGTTTTTGAGAGTAAATAGTGATATCGTCAAGGTAAACCACACTAGAATTATGCATTACCCCTCGAAAAGCTATATCCATAGCTCTTTGAAAAGTAACTCCAGCATTGATCAACCCGAAAGGCATCCGTCTGTAAGCAAAAGTACCCCATGGGGTTCTGAAGGCTATTTTCAATTGATCGTCCGGGGAGACCATAACTTGGTTATACCCCAAAAAACCATCCAGGAGGGAAAACATCTCTGACCTGGCTACCTTCTGAAGAATCTGCTCCATAGGTGGAACAGGATAGTTGTCTTTCTTAGAAGCCCAATTTAGGTTCCTAAAATCAACATGGAGTCGAATTTCTCCATTTTTCTTACGGATAGGTACTAAGTTGGAGATCCACTAAGTGTGCTTGACCAAAAATATAATCCAAGCATTGAGTAACTTCTCCAGTTCCTTCTTAACAGAAGACTCTAAACTGGGGTGCATTTTCCACAACTTTTGTTGAAATGGCTTAACCTCTGGTTTCATGGGTATGTTGTGGAACATGACGCTAGTGTCAAACGTTCTTAATTCGTCCTAAGTCCAGGCAAAGACATATTTATACTGTTTACACAATGCAATAATGGCTCTGCATTCTTCAGGGGTGCAATCAATTCCCAAATTGATGAAACGAGGTTCCTGTTCGGTGCCTAGGTTGACCTGTTCATAATTTAAAGATGAACTTTGAGTTTTACAATTAGTCTGAGATTTGAATTTGTCCTGTAAATCATAAAACTTTTCTATATTGATCACCGACTTCGGGATGACGTTTGAGGAACCAGTGAGAGACTTTTCATGTTCTGTTTCATCAATGGCCATGCCTTGAAACGTATACTGAGCAGTGAGGAAGTCAATTATCTGTCGGTCATCATCAAACACTTTCCAATTAGTCACATTATCTGGAATAGATGGTATGTACATCAATTCAATTGAAAAAGTTTGGGGAGACAGACCTTCCGGCAGAATCAGTCTAGAAGCTGTGTTTGCTAACAGATCTGCATCAAAATTTTGTGATCTAGGAACTAATTTAATATTGAATGCTGAAAATGAATTGGTTAGCTCCCTTACCAGCTTTTGATAATTAGCCAAACGCAGAGACAAGCAGTGTATCTTATTTCTGACTTGCTTGACTATAATTTTGGAGTCCCCATAGCACTATATTACTTGAACACCCAAATCAATGGTCGTCCTGAGCCCCTGCACAAGAGCTTCATATTTGGCTACATTATTAGTATAGTCAAATTCTAATCTACAAGCAATCATGATTTTCATTCCTTTAGGATTGATAAGAACACAACCCACTCTAGCTCCCTCCTTGGACTCGGAGCCATCGAAAAATAAAGTCCACGAGACAGGGTCTAATCTAAAATTTGTATTCACATTATATACATTATGCACAATTTCACCAGAAAAAGGTACATAAGTAACCTAAGTGATATGTGATTCGTTATGAATGCTTTCTTCTGGTAAGGCATCAGCTGAGAACTCACCGAAAAAGGTATCGAATGTAAAGTGCTCTGTATGAGAGGTGAGATAACCAGCAGGTTCACTTGAATCATTAAGATCAGTAACTGTCTGTTTCATAAAAGGTTCTCTGCTGATCTTAATTTTATTTGGTTGACCATTGTATGGCAACCATAAGTGGGACCAGTCGGTTGCAAAGTAACCCTTAAGTTTCTCTGACCAGTCCCTGCTTAACCACATCCCATAGGCTTTTGGGATGTCAGCTATCACAATATCAACTGTCTGATGGATCCTGGGATCAGCTGACAACGTGAGCAGAACGTTTCTCAATTTGCAAACCACTCTGACTTTGGATCTGTCAAGTTGCACAATCTGGGTTGGACAAGGTTCCCACGTTGCATTCAATTTTCTGCAAACAGAGAGGGGCATCACATTTGATGATGCTCCCGAATCTATCATCCAGTTGTGTACATTCCGGTTAAAAATATCAAAAGTAAGCAAGAAAGGAGGAGTTCTCTTACTTGTTGTTTTTTATCATTAGTTTTAGTGACAGAGTCTAGATTATTATTTTGTAACTCTCTAGGCTATTTGACTATCATGTTTTTAGGTAAAGAGTCTCTCATAGCAAGAATATTGAGTAGCTCAAATAGAGATATGTTTGCTTTGACTCTTTTTAGGTCTTCAACCAGGTTGTACTCCATTTGAGGGAAGATTGTATCCTTCTGTGTGACAATCTTGTTACTTGTGGGAACCAGGGAAGAAGATGAAGGTTCTTGAGGCGGATGAGGTCTTGACCTTATATTATAAGGATGTTGTGTGTTAAACACCGCCTCAAGTTCTTCTTCTTCTTCACACATATGAAGTTCCGAAAAGCAACCCACAGCATTGACATGTGGATCATCTTCTGCTTCTTCTTCAGGTAGTGGAGAATCCAGGGTAGTCTGATCGTTAGAAGTGTCAGGGGTGACTTGGGATTCTGCTGTCAATGCTCTAAAAATGGAAAAGAGCTCCTCGTTTGTGAGTGCATCCGCTGGATTTGGTGGTGGTGAATTTTGTGGAGGCGGGTAAGGTCTCCTGAATGGTGGCCTTACAAAACCTATGTTCTGATTCTGATTATCATTAGTGTTCTTCTTCAAATCTACCATCTCATTTGACATTCTCTGAAGGAATTTTTTCATCTCAGTCATATCAAATGTATCCTTATTCTAAACTGTGGGTTTAGGGACATTATTAGTTTTCTTCCTAGAAGTAGAAGGTTTACCTTTTGAAGTTTTAGGGTTGTCTTCCAGACAAAAGATGTCTTTCTCAACTTGGATTGCTTCATCAAAAGCTTCCAGTAAAGTACCCTTTTGTGCCCTTTTGACCCATATTGCAATAGGGGGAGGCAGACCCTTTTCATAATAAGCCACCAATAACTCTTCAGCAGGAAGGAGATTGGCAGGAATCCTGTTTTTGAGATATGAAAACATTTGGTTAAAGTCTTTTACCCTTTCTTTTCCTTTGGCTTTCATGGAGGACAACTCTAAGACAAGATCTTGCGGTGTTTTGTCATCCCCGAACTTATGGGTTAAATGTTTCTCAAATTCATCCTAGGAAGTTATAGATTGAGTTGGTAAAGCAAAATACCAAGTGACGGCTCTACCCTCAAAGGTATATCGAAAAAATATGCATACTACATCCTCATGTACCACACTTCTAAGGCTAATTGCTTGCATGAAATTTTTTATGTGGTCCAACGCAGGTATCTTGTCATCAAGGTTGAATTTAGGCAACCATTTTTCAGGATTCTTTGGCAATCTATGTTGATCTCCTAATATGAAAACTGCACCTTGGTCAAGCCAAGGTCTGTTTTGACCTTCTCCAGCCATTGCAGGTTCTTCTTCTTCTTCTTCAGATGACGAACTAGAGGAATTTTATTCATTTGAGGAAGATGATGAAGATGAAGGAGGGGATGGCGGTGGACCGCCTGCTCCAAGATTTGGTTGACCTTGTGTTGCTGTGTGAGTGGTCTCATGATTATATTTAGGAGAATCTGGTTGATTAATTTGGTCCTAATTTTTAGATTGACGATCAGTTGAATGTTGATCCTGTGCGTTAAAAATATCAGTATTTTGAACCAATGGATCAGAGGGGTGTGAAGTGGGAACTTGGTGTTCTTCCTGATCGCTAGCCTGCAAAACACCTTCTACGTTTAGAGCAGCCAGACCGCCTCTTCTTTGATCGGCAAGATGTTGTTGTTCTACTCTTAAAACCCTATTGGTGGATGTTTTCAATAACTGTTCTAACGAAATGGGTCCCCTTGAGGGTGACATGAAGATAATTTATCCTCTGTTCTCCTGTCGTACCACCGGTGTAATGGGTATAATTGTAGGTTGAGTAGATGTAACAGGGAGAACTGTAGGTTGCGAATCAGTTGGTTGTTCAGATGTTGAAGCAGTAGTATGGCTTCGGGTTTGAACCGTTGAAGTACTTGCTGGAGGAGGCTTATTAGTAGTTTGCTTAGGCATGTTTTACTAGTGGCCCTCCTTCTAGGGCCATTTGTTGATGCCTCGGGTGTGTAGGTTACTACAAAGTGCTGGAATGGGTTCCAAGGCACAAAACAAGGGATGAAAACCCATCCAAAGGCTTCAGTTAACCCTATGCAAGAGTTACCCTATCCTCGAGCTGTTTGGTATGGTAATCACCCATGGATATTTGGCCTCCGCTAGCACTCTAAGAGTAAAAGGTTTGATCTTCCAAAGATCAGTTTTCCTGTTTAAGGAAAACAGAGTGTGATAACTGGTTAAAAAACCTAACCTAACCTACCTAAAGAAAGAATCTATCCTAAGTCAGATCTGACCTAAAGAGGGAAAGTTGATATTGTGCAGATCAGGTTTAAAATGTGATTAATAAGTATTAGATATCTTAAATAGAAATGTCTTCGGGTTCTTCCACTTATAGCTTGAAGGATCATCAATAAAAAAATTAAGAGACAACTATTCTACTTGCTTTGAGCTTATTCAAACAACTGATCTGTAATCATTGTGTTAATTGAAAAATTAACAATTGATTATGCATATTCAATTGCATCGAATCATTTGCAGAAATATAAATATGAGAACTGTTCAATTAAAGAAATTTAATAGGACAATTCATAACATAAGTCAAAACGTACAGAAAAATCAATATGAAAGACCATGTACATCAATAGATGACCTGCAATAGATTAAACGCATAACTGATGACAATTTGAAACATTTAACTTAGCGATTCTCAAAGAAATTTGAAGAACTAAAGAAGGTGGAGAAAAGATAACTTTACTGCATATAAAAGTCTTGTACAAAAATTACAATAGCTCGAATAGATAGAGCATCTTCAGTCCATACTACTGTTGAATCAAAATTCCAAAATTCCCAACCCTTTGCTAAGGGTAACATTCCTCCTTAAATACTCCAATTTTCCCGAAATATGAAAAGGAGAAATTATACAAAATAGAAATTACAAAATCAGCTCCAACCGTTGATCCAATAAAACTTGCTCTTTTCCAGCTTGAAGGATTTTCCGCCACCTTATCTCCTTAAGATCTTACAAAGAATTATTTTTTAGTCAGGTAAGGTCCCGTGGCACCATAGAGATTCAATAACTGATTGCTCATTATCTTCGACGAATGGCATGGTTTGTGTGACATCTGGTGTAAGAAATTCGGGGTTAGATAATTCATGGCCAAAAAACAGAGAAATCCTTAAAGGATTTACTTCAGAAACAATGGCCGGTACGCCAGGTTCTCCATTGATTATAAAGTCTTGTATGACATCGTCATCAAGGTCAGTTGGTTCTTCCAGAATTTCCTTGTTCTACCTAATGGAATTTTGCACATAGGAAGATAACGCTTCAAAGTCCTCTTCACTACTGCCGCTGCTAAAATCCGGAACACCTGCATCAAATAGTGGTGACAACATTTCTTGATATAACAAAGGGCAAAGTTCTTCATCATCAACAAGAATATTAGAAGGTTCTCCTCCTGCATGAAAATAACTCATCCTGGGAAAACCTTAGATAACAAGATGCCCAGAGCACTAAACATAATTTTTCCTATTACAAAAAACAATGAACAATGTAGGATCTTCACGTTATTGCTACTTTAAGACCAACAGGCAGGGTGATATCGATTGAGCGGGGCGATTTTCAATGATTAAACTTACGCAGTGAACCCATCATAATTACTTCAACTGTTATGAAAAAGGTGAAGATTTGAGTTTAAGCTTGTGCGAAGTATAGGCTCAATTATTGCTTGCATGATGTTTAATTTCCTTTACGGACACATCGTTATAAGCAATCCTCGATCAATAATTATAACTGATAATTAACAATGGAAACGGAGGCTACGGTGACAGAAATGACCTATGAAAAATCTCGATTAGAAGTCTCGGTACACTAGTGATCAGTTCTTCACATGTATCAAATCAGATTAATCTGACCCAACTCCCATGAGAAGGAAAAGAAGCTTTGAAGTCAGAATTTAAATGATAAGACATGATCATTAAGAAGCGAAAGAATAACGACAAATTGTCAAGACTCGAGATCAGACACGACGCACTTAAGGAAGAGCAATGGTGTCCATCCAACATGAAGCAATTGATAATCTTGTAGTAGTATCCACTGTTACAGAAACATGATGATTTGGGAGAACCAGTTTTCAAGAGACAAAATAACGCATCTTGACATAACTGATTACCCAAAATCAACATAACCGCAAGTTCATAGCAATGGACGGTTGAGATCAGCTGGAGCAGGATGCGAAATCGAATTCAATCACGTTCATGAAGTTTTATTCAAGGATTCCGCAAGCCGAAATTTGAAAGTGCGGGTTTGCGGGTAGCAAAAATGAAAATAGAAAATGATTCCCGAAAGCAAAAAACTGACCATGAGGGTAACGGGTCTCAGGAACATCACACAGTGAATTGGTATAACCATCCCGAAAGCAGCATTCTGAAATTCACGAATTGCGGTTTTTGGGAGCGCATAGCAAATAAACAAAAAACGACCATCTTGAAAGCCGAATGCCGCCATTGCAGAGTTCGAATTTTGGGATATTTATTCCTTGATCTTATTATCGATCAATTTCAAAGCCCGCAATGTCAGGTTGTGGATTGCGGGATCACCAAACTCCAAAATTTAAAATAACAATGCCGCAACCCGCAAATGTTGGGTTGCGGGTTTTGGAGACTTCAAATGTTGATTTTCGGAGTGATGATAACAATCAACAAAATAAGCAAAAGTTTAGCTTTCCTTTCCTTTCAGACCGAAATACGTAGGAAAAAATGAACAATAGTTGCAAACAAGCAAATCAAAGGCATAGGCGAAAAAAATCTAATATTTACAAAATGACTCACCCAAACACCTTAGTGTTTATTAAGACAAAGGCTCTTGTGTTTAAATAAGCATGCGATCTATTGTGGCCACAACAAGCCCCAAAAAAATTTCTCAGGGGCTATGCCTCTGAACCCCCTTTCTTGGGGGTGCTGCCCCCGGACACCCCAACTAGGGGGGATGGTCCCCCCTGGAACCCCGTGGGGGGCCGATGCCCGCCCTCTAGGGTGAGTGTATAGTCCACCTACATATCATATAAAACTGGGGTACAAACACGACTGAAACAATATCATCTATGAGATTGGAAGATCTGGCTCCACAACCAACAGTCTCTTGAACACGAAGATTAGAAAAGAGTTTGAGGTTCTAATACCTGACCCAGAAAACACCAGGGGTCGCACCACTCTGTACCAAAAAACCCTGGACTATCACTAGATGCAGAAATTGGTTTTGGGAAGAACCTTGGTGGAAAAGGCAGAAGCGCATGCTAAAATTCTCCTACATCAAGACGAGATGATCTGCTACCTCAAGCAAATCATCCACAATCAGCGGGAAGTCACCCTCCATCTCGACTTGGAACTTGCGAAGGAGCCAGGTTCTCATGGTGGCCATGTCGGCCTAAACTCTTAGATATTTTCTTTAATTTTCAGACTTTGTATATGTATTTTGGTTTCAGTAAGTCGCTATAGTTACTGTCTTGGTTTTTAGTCTTATGGAAAAATATCTTTGTAGACCGGTCCATAATTCTCAAACTTTCTGGTATAGTCTTGAACATTCCTTTCAAGGAAGACTATTTATTTTTTTATATTGTGTATGTTTTCCAAGTCTTGGGAGGGCCCTACACTATGTATCTCTTTTTTATGGCAATCTAAGGTTATACCCTAACTTACAAAAAAATATGATATCTCTGACCTAGTAGTGGTGAGATAATTCAAACTTCCCACCAGCTAACGATACAATGTACAATTTGCTTCTTTAGCTCCATCTTCATTGTACAACCTCAAATCTTGATCTAAAGGAATTGACACCGCCTTGCATTCACTCATATTGAACCTTTTAAGAATTTTTCTTTTATATTTGCATTGAGTTATCAATGTCTTACCAGATTCCCTCCAAAATTCAAGTCCTAAATAGTAATGCAATTAAGCAAGGTCTTTCATTTAAAATTCCTGTGACAATTGACTTTTAATCTCCTCAATCAACTTACATGCACTACCTATGATAATAAGATCATCAACATATAAATATATCAAGCCAACATTTCCCTCTTTATCTTTCTTATCATTAAAGTTAGAATCACTTTTACTTTTCATAAAACCTTTCTGATTAAAGAAAGAATTGATATTTATATACCATGATCTAGGGGCTTGTTTCAAATCATAGATAGCTTTCTTTAATCTGCAAACAATATGCTCTTGTCCTTTCCTTAGAAATCTCTTAGGCTAAACCAAATACACTTCCTCCTTTAGCTCACCATTCAAGAAAGCATATTTAACATCTACTTGATGTATTTTCCATTTATGTTTTATAGGCAATGCAAAAAGTACTCTAATTGTATTCAACTTAGCTACATGGGAAAATGTATCTTCAAAATGAAATCCTTCTTAATTTTTGTGAATAACATTTTGCGACTAGTCTTTCCTTATATTTATCAATACTACCATAAACTTTAAACATAGATTTGAACAACCATTTAGATCTTGTGGGAACTTTATTCTTAGGAAATTCTATTAATTCCCAAGTTTGATTTTTCATTATTGAGTTATATTCTTCATTCATTCTTTCTTATCCTTGGCTTGCTCAAAATTCAATGGTTCTATGGTATTCGTTATATGAGTCATTAAGACATAATATTTATACCTTGTAGGAAGATGATTTTGTCGAGTTGAACTTCTTGGTATTACAGTACCTGTTGGAGTTCCATCCATGATTCTTCTGCTTTATGTTGTATCTTCATCAAAATGATGTATCATGACTGCTTGAAGTGTTCATACTGCTTTCACCTTGTTCTTGAACCTGTTCATGTACCTGTTCCCGATCCTTATGAACAATTGCATCTATTTTGATATTTACAATACCTTTTGAATGCTCCAAAAATATATTCACCCCCTTTATCAGATCTGATGATTTTAATGCATTTTCCTGTGTATTTTTCAACCATAGTTCTAAATTCCTTAAAGTATTCAAATACATCACCTTTTCTTCTTATAAAATTGACCCAAGTATGCCTAGATCTATCATCAACAAAGATGAGAAAATACCATCCACCACCAAGAGATCTGGTATGCATAGGTTCACATACATTAGTGTGAATTAATTCAAGCAATTCAGTTTGTCTTTTCTTGTTATGTATAGAGAATTTCTCCTTGTGTTGTTTCCCAACTGCACATGCTTTAAATTCAATATGATCAATTTTTATAACAGGAAGGCCTTCAACCATTGATTTATTTTGCATCAACATTAAATCATTGTGGCTAAGATTCCCATACCCTTGATGCCATATTTCTTCATTTGTCATAGCAGTGGATGCCAATGCTTGATGGTTTCTCTTGTTCACATCCAACTTATATAATCCTCCAATTCTAGAACCTATAGCAACAATCTTGTAATGATCTCGAATATAATTAATAAGACACTGATACTTACCAAATTCCACTTTTAAATCATTATCAATAATAGTAGAAACTGATATTAGATTATTTTTTATGCTAGGAACATACATCACATTATGAATCTATTTCACGTGTCCATCACGTAAGTTCACAGTTATTACTCCATAACCTTGTACTTTATGTGACCTGTTATCACCTAAATAAATGTTTATGTCATCAATCCTCTCATGATATTCATCATACCATTCATTATTACATGACATATAGGCTGAGGCACCAGAGTCAATAAACCAGACATTCTCATCATTCATTTCAGTAGACAATACAACTTCATAAATGAACAACATAATATTTTTAAATCCATGAATGTCTAAGGTGTCCTTATGTACATAATTTCTATTGTGTTTTTTGTATCTTTGTCTCAATTCATGATTCTTTCTTTTAAAACAATGTCTAGCAAAGTGGTCTAGTTTTCAACAATAATTACATTCAACACTTCTACTAGCATAAGAGTTAAGACTCAGATTGTGCCATACCTTTTTGCTTTGCATGAAACTTGCCTCTATTTATATTCCACGGATTACCTTTGTGTGAATGTCTCCCTTTTGAAATCATTTCCAAATCTGAACCGTGACTATCCAGATTAAAATTCTCCATCCTCTTGTAGAAGAATTCCACTAAGCTCTTCAAAACTAGGAGGCTTTGGTCTTGTTGCAAGTGCTGAAATGAAAACTTTATAGTCTTGCACTAAACCTTTCAATGTGATGGTTACTAAACCAACTTTATAGTCTTGCACTAAGCCTTTCACTGTGATGGTTACTAAATCAGTGCTAGATACTTGTTCCCCAATATCACCCAACTTATCACTTAAATCTTTGATGCAGGAAATAAACTTAGTTATCGTTTCATTTGCTTCCATTTTAATAGACAACAACTTAGTCTTCGGAAATAAAATATGGTTCACATTTGTAGTGTCATACAAATATTTGAGTATGTCCCACGTCTCTTTATATGACTTACAATCTCTTATATGAGGAATTATGTTGTCTTTGACTAACATGCATAGCATCACATGATATTTCATTTCCTGCTTATCCCAATATGGAATGAATGTAGCAATTGTGGGTTTGACCTCATTGCCATTCACAATTGTCCACAAATTATAAGTTTCAAGCATGCATATCAGCTTAAAATTCCAGTTAACGTAATTTTCTCCATCCAATTTAGTGGATTCATTTAAATATGAATAGACAAGGGGATTTGGCATTTTCCCCAAAATTGGATATAGTAGCAAGAGAAGCAAAAAATAAATTTACCTCCTTTCATTAATAGTTGCCTGAAAATTTTCAAGCAACCCCTTTACAAGTTGCTCGATTTGATAGAAACTCACTTGAATCTATGCCTCAATTATGTGCAGAAACAAAATTTGATGGATGTCTCACCCTATGCATCCACTGCTTGCGACAGGGGACCGTGACAAACTAAAAATGTGTGAGGGATTGCTTAATGTCGCACCCTACACTCTCAGGGAATTGCGAAAGTGTCTCGATCTGAGCTCTCAGTAACTATGACAGTCTCGGGCTTCTTTCTCATAGTAGGCTTAACAACACCACGTTCCATGAGCAGTTCATAGTAGCAGAGTCTCTCCACAATTAGAAGCGGCTCCTCCTCTACACGAGCTTGCTTGGAAGTCTTGGCTTGCACCCTTTCTTAAACAATTGTGGCTCCCTTTGACAGTGGTGGCTCCTAGCTGGAAATATTGTATTTATGAGCTGATAGCGTATCTGATATGCGTCGGCTCTGTCAGACTCCCAGTCGGTCATTTTGTCAGTCTGCAATGTCACACAGTCAGTCTGTTTGCAGCCAATCCGGCTCATGGCAAGTTAGTATTTAAGTAGCCGCATTTGTATCTCGCAAGATCAGATTTTATTAGGTAGAAATTAATTGCAGTGTTTATTGCAACCCTGTAACTTCTAGGTGAAGCTAAACCTAAGTTTGTGTATAAAATAAAATCTCTCACAGAAGATTAGATAGAGATAGAGATAAGAGATGTGTGAAGCGACTAAGAAAAGATCCGTGAAGTGTTTCAAGAGCCCAAGATCTGTGTAAGAAGTGAAAGTTTGAAGTAGATCTCATCTCTCTGTAAGTGCGGCAAAGTTACTCTATTACACAGTGAAAATATATAAATCTATAGTTTTATGAATTCATTCTCAAGAATGTTGGTTTATGCATGTTGCGCATCTATTTCATATTGACCTATGTAAATGTTGATTACATTTATGGTCTGTAAATCAAATCAATATTTCTAAGTATTTTATTGTGGTGAAAGTTCTATTTTAACAAGGAGTAACTGCGCAGTAAGTTTCACTTAGATGTTTCGGCTCTCATGTTTTAAGAAGAAATGTTTTAAGATAAAGTTTATTTAAGTTTGGGCTATGCGAATTTAACCGCGCAGTTAATCTTTTAAAGTTAAAAGAGTGCAAAAGTAAATATTGTGTGAAGTACGAAGTTCATACAAAGTCAAGTTCCGCGCAGCTAAAGAACTGCGCATTTATACTAAGTTCAATTGCGCAGTAAAAGTTGAATCACGCAGTAAATAGGTGAACTGCACAGTTAATTTGTGACGTAAAGTGTTCCACAATATTTAGGGAAGAAAATTTAAAGCAAAGTATTTGCTAGGACCTGCGCAGTTCTAAAGCAAAGAAAAAAAATATTCATCTACTGTGCAGTTAATTTTTAATTGACTACACAATGTGACTTTTCCTTTGATCTTGTATTAGAGCCTGGTTTACGGAAAGTAAGAATTCTATTTACAAAAGGGAAAAGTGATTAAGAATGGCTTCCACTTCTGGTAATTTGCAAACTCCAATGTTTTGTGGTAAAAATTATGAATATTGGTCTCTAACTATGAAATCTTTGTTTAGAGCTCAAGATATATGGGAAATAGTCCAGCATGGCTATGCAGAACTAGTAGATCTAGAAGCATACAACAATCTCACACAAGCTGAGAAGGATGTCTTGAAGGAACAAAGAAATAAAGATGGAAGGGTGTTGTTCCACATACATCAAGCGACACATTAATCAATACTCCCAAGAGTAGCAGCATCACAATCAGCTAAGGAAGCGTGGGACACACTGGAAACTTCCTATCAAGGTTTGAACAAGGTAAAGACTGCCAAACTTCAAATTCTTAGAAGATATTTTGAATCTCTGTCAATGAAAGATACAGAGTCAGTAGACTCATTCTATACTCATGTTATTGGTCTGGTTAATCAAATAAAGTCTCATGGAGAAAATCTAAGTGACCAAAGAGTTGTTGAAAAGGTTCTTAGAGTTCTTCCAAAGAAATTTGAATCTTTAGTTGTGACCCTAGAGGAAAACAAAGATCTATCCACATTTACTATTGATAAGTTGCAAGCCTCACTTCTCAATCATAAACATAGAATCAGCAGTGTAGATACATCACTGGAAGGTGCATTCGCAACACAATCATCCACAAGTCGTGGAAGAGGCAGAGGAAGATCAAACTCTAGAGGCATAGGAAGAAGTTATTTTAGAGGAGGTCGCAGCAGCAGTCCTGCACATGTCGCAGGAAGAGGTCAGAATCAGAGCCCCAGTCAGCCAAGTGGACAAAGGTATGAAAAATAAAAAAATTCAATGTCATTACTATAAGAAGTATGGACACTTCGCATATGAATGCAAGAAGAAGCAGTATGACCAAGGAAAGCAAGGCCAAACATAGTCAAGCAACAACAACACTCCAAACAACTCACTGTTCTTAGCATGTGCATCTCCACTTGAATGCAATTCTATCCAAGAAAGACCAAATGATATATGGTAGTTAGACTCAGGCTATAGCAATCACATGACTGGTAATTTAAATCTATTTTCCAGTCTAGATAAATCAGTTCAAATTGATGTCACACTTGGAAATAATTTTCAAGTCACTGTTTTGGTAGGGGTACTGTTGATATTCTAACCAAACAGAGGGAGCAGAAATATATGTCTGATGTTTTTATGTTCAAGGTTTGAAGCATAATTTGATGAGCACTAGACAACTGATGGAAAAATGTTACAGAATCCATATGATATGAAAGCATTGTCTGATCAAAGACATATATTCGAGCAATCAGTTGATAGCAGAAGTGCAAATGAGAAGCAATCACTTTTTTCCTTTGAGGATAAGGCCAATCATAAAAGGAAAAACAACTCAAGTTGTCCATACAAGTCATAATGAAAAATTTGGAACTGCGTTCAACGCAGAGAGTAAAAGAGCAGACATTCACTGCGCAAAGGAAGAAAAAGACAGCACAATGCAAGCTGTGTTTCAAACAGAAATTCGGGATGATTCCTGGTTATGGCACTTCAGATTTGGACATCTGAATTTTGGTGGGCTGAAGCTACTGCATATAAAGGACATGGTGAAAGGATTTCCATTGATTGAAAATCCAAAGAGAATTTGTGAAGGTTGTATCTTTGGAAAACAACACAGAGAGACTTTTCCAATTGAAAAGTCATACAGAGCTCACACACCACTTGAAATTGTGCACTCTGGTATTTGTGGACCGATGCAAACACCGTCCATGGGAGGATACACTTATCTTCTCACATGTATTGATGATTTCATAAGAAAAACTTGGTTTTATTTTCGAAAACATAAATATGATGCCTTTAGTTGTTTTTAGCAGTTCAAGGCACTTATGGAGAAGCAGAGTGGTTACAGCATCAATATATTAAGAACACACAGAGGTGGTGAGTATGTTTCAAATGATTTCTTGAATTTTTGTAAAAATCATCGCATACAGAAGCAATTCACTGCGTGGTATACACCGCAACAGAATGGTATTGCAGAAAGGAAGAACAAAACCATTATGCAGCTGGTGCGCAGTATGTTGGCAACCATGCATCTGTCAAATGAATATTGGGCTGAGGCAGTGGCAACTGCTGTTTACGTCATGAATCGATGTCCGACGAAGAGTGTGAAGAACAAAGTTCCACAGTAAGCATGGACAGGTATGAAACATAGTGTTTCACATTTAAAATTTTTTGGTTATGTAGCATATGCACATGTTCCAGATCAACTAAGAAGGAAATTAGACAATAAAGGACATAAATGCATATTTATTGGGTATTCTGAAGACACAAAGGTATACAAGTTACATAACCCTATCACAAGAAAAGTCATTATCAGTCGAGATGTTCAATTTGTGGAAAATGAAGCATGGGATGGAACTGTAGAGAAGAATGTGAAAATCATGTCACATGTTGAACATGATGACACCACAGAAGATCTGGTTGAGACTCCGCTTGTAAATCAGAACTGCAGAGCTCCGTCTACCCCAGGACTGCGTAGCATGTTTCAGCACAAGCAACTCCAACACAAGTCGCAACTCAAGCAACTCTGACAACCAAACCAAGTGCATAGCAAACTCCATCAATTAGTTTGCGCAGCTCGTGTAGTTTGACACCAGCAACTCCAACAGAGACAAGAACTCTACGCGAGATATATGAGATTGGTACACCTAATTCATTCTCAGGTTTTGCATTATTTTCTCAAGTTAATGATCCTCTAAAATTTGAAGAAGCTGTTGAAGATAAATTTTGGGAACAAACCATGGATGAAGAAATAGAATGCATTAAGAAGAATCAAACATGGGAATTAGTTGATGTTCCTAAGGACAAGGATGTCATAAGCATGAAATGGATTTATAAAACCAAGCAAGATGGTGATGGAAATGTGCAAAAGCATAAGGCAAGATTGGTAGCAAGAGGATTCACTTAGCAACCTGGCATAGATTTCAATGAAACCTTTGCACCTATAGCATGAATGGACACTATCAGAACAGTTTTGGCCATCGCAGCACATAAGAAATGGCCTGTTTACCAAATTGATGTTAAGTTTGCATTTTTAAATGGTTACTTGAGGGAGGAAGTATATGTGGAACATCCACAAGGCTATGAAGTTCCAGGACAAGGACATAGAGTATACAAATTGAAAAAGGTGCTATATGGTTTGAAGCAAGCTCCTAGAGCTTGGTACAGTCGCATTGACTCATACCTCATTCAGAATGGATTTCACAGAAGTGAAAGTGAGCTAACGCTGTACACAAAAATCAACAAGCAAGGTAATAAGCTAATTGTCTACCTGTATATAGATGATTTAATATTTACTGGATATTTTTGCATAGAAGAATTTAGAACAGCCATGGAAAGTGAATTTGAAATGACTAATTTGGGGCTTATGAAGTATTTTATGGGCATTAAAGTCCAACAGTCTGAAAAAGGCATATTTATATCTCAGTTGAAGTATGCAAGTGATGTCTTGAACAGATTTAAGATGTTAAGCTATAAGACAGATCCAAAACTAGTAATAACAGGTTTGAAATTGAGCAAGGATGATGATGGATCCAATGTAGATCCTACGTTGTTTAAAATGCTTGTTGGCAGCCTTATGTATCTTACAGTAACAAGGCCAGACATCATGTATGGAGTCAGCTTAATCTCAAGATTCATGGAGTCACCAAAAGAATCGCAATCGCAAGCAGGTAAAATAATTCTGAGGTATGTAAGTTGAGCAAAAGATTTTGGTATTCTGTATTCAACCTCAGGAAATTTCAAACTCATTGGGTACACTAACAGTGACAATGGAGGCAACATAGATGACAGAAAAAACACATATGGGAATACATTTCATGTAGGAACAGGTGTTGTATCATGGGCTTCAAAGAAACAACCCATAGTAACTCTTTCTTTAGGAAAAGCAGAGTATGTCGTAGCTATAAGCACTGCATGTCAAGCAGTTTGGATGTGCAGGATGTTAAGTGACTTGTCGCAGAACCAACAAGAACCCACAGTCATTTACTGCGACAACAATTCAGCTATTGCACTGTCAAAGAATCATGTGTTCCACAAGAGAACCAATCACATAGACACAAGGTATCATTTTATCAGAGAATTGATAAATAAAATGAAATCTGTTTAGAATTTTGCAGGTCTGAAGATCAGGTAGAAGACATCTTTACCAAACCATTGGCAAAGGACCCGTTCCAATATCTGCGAAGTTATTTGGGAGTGACTAGTTCTGCGTAGTGAACTCTGTCATGAACAAAGCATGTTTAAGCTCTGAAACATTTTGTAAAATTTTAATTTTGTTTAATGATCCCCATCCACTCATAATTAAGGGGGAGAGTTGGAAATATTGTATTTATGAGCTAATAGCGTATCTGATATGCGCCGGCTCTATCAGACTCCCAGTCAGTCATTTTGTCAGTCTGCAATGTCATATAGTCAGTCTGTTTGCAGCCAATCCAGCTCACGGCAAGTTAGTATTTAAGTAGTCACATTTGTATTCTGCAAGATCATATTTTCTTAGGTAGAAATTAATTGCAGTGTTTATTGCAACCCTATAACTTCCAGGTGAAGCTAAACCTAATTTTTTGTATAAATGAAAATATCTCACAGAAGATTAGATAGAGATAGAGATAAGAGATGTGTGAAGAGAAGAAGAAAAGATCCGTGAAGTGTTTCAAGAGCCCAAGCTCTATGTAAGAAGTGAAAGTTTGAAGTAAATCTCATCTCTCTATAAGTGCGGAAAAGTTACTTTGTTTTACAGTGAAAATATATAAATCTATAGATTTATGAATTCATTCTCAAGAATGTTGGTTTTTGCATGTTGCGCATCTATTTCATATTGACCTGTGTAAATGTTGTTTATATTTACGGTATGTAAATCAAATCAAGATTTCCAAGTATTTCACTGTGGTGAAAGTTCTATTTTAACAAGGAGTAACTGCGTAGTAAGTTTCACTTAGATGTTTTAGTTCTCATGTTTTAAGAATAAATGTTTTAAGATAAAGTTTATTTAAGTTTGGGTTATGCGAAGTTAACCACGCAGTTAATCTTGTAAAGTTAAAAGACTGTGCAAAAGTAAATATTGTGTGAAGTGCAAAGTTCATACAAAGTCAAGTTCCGTGCAGCTAAAGAACTACACATTTATGCTAAGTTCAATTGCGCAGTAAAGGTGGAATCGCGCAGTTAATCTCCACGCAGTAAATAGGTGAACTGCGCAGTTAATTTGTGAAGTAAAGTGTTCGACAATATTTAGGGAAAAAAATTTAAAGCAAAGTATTTGCTAGGACCTATGCAATTCTAAAGCAAAGAAAAAAAAATATTCATCTACTGAGCAATTAATTTTTAATTGACTGCGCGGTGTGCCTTTTTCATTAACTCCTTCCCATAGTGTCGGCTCCCTTTCTTCCTCATAGCATTGGCCTTCACGTTTCAACTCAGTTGTGGGAGCTCAACATACGCCTCCTTTGCAGCTACGTAATCAACATAGGTGTAACAACATCACAACTTTCCTGGCTATGTGGTTCCTATCTGCAACCTCACGCAATTGCTACAGTAACCTTAGTCAACTTCCAAACTGACCAGGTTTTCTCTACCTCACACGGGCTTGTCTTTCAACAACGCATGACCATCTCTAGCTCGACCGTCTCTAGCTCTGATACCAAAATAAATGTTAACATGCAGAGATAAATAAGTGAAGGAGTGAGAAAATCCTCACACAGAAGGATATGGTAGACACACCAATCTGTCTATTTCATAAATAAAAAATTTCTTACATATATAGGTGAGATAATCAACAAACCAAGCCCAAGACCCTACAATTCTGGATCTCAAACAACTCATTCTATCTTGGGAAGATACACAACAACGTAATCACAACTGAAAAGCCAATTTTGACATTATTCCAACGGGAACATCATATATGACAAGGAGACATTGGGGTCCCTCCCATACTCGAGATTTATGTTTTCGGAAAAGAACAAAAATCTCTTTATCGTCCCCCATATGTAACTGTACACTACTCAATTGTCCCATGTCTTTTATTTCCTCTTGTTTAATTCCCCCTTGTCCAATAGTTCCATCCACACCCACCTAAATTATCTGCTCATAATTTCTCTAAGGTTTTCAGCATCCTTAACTTTAAAGATGTCACTATAAGCTACTTTTCAACTTTTTATAGTCATCGGTGCTTCTATGATTATGCGGTAATGAATAAGTCATGGAGTATTTAGGAACAACCATAATTGTTGCAGAGCAATCTAATTTTGAAAATAAATTATTATCAATTCCTGGTTGTCATGGAACATATAAAATAATCAATCCATCTTCATTTGGAGCCAGAGATAAGGTTTTATCTACATGGAAAATTCATCGGTAGGGAAGTAACAAAGGACAAGGCACCTTCAAGCACAAACTCAACATAGCAATTTATAGATAGATCCAATTGTCGGTAAGGAATAAGTCATGGAGTATTTAGGAACAACCATAATTATTGCAGAGCAATCTAATTTTGAAAATAAATTATTATCAACTCCTGGTTGTGATGGAACATAGCAAATAATTAATCCATCTTCATTTGGAACCAGAGATAAGGTTTTATTTGCATGGAAAATTCATCGGTAGGGAAGTAACAAAGGACAAGGCACCTTCAAGCACAAACTCAACATAGCAATTTATAGACAGATACAATTGTCCATTGTTGACGCAATCTCAAGTGGAATCGATGGTATCAATTCCACTCTTTGTATAGTGTCTTATATGCTACCATGATGACAAGATAAAAAATGGCATACATGATCATACACAGGCAAAGGCTCTTTCTCACACAATTGGGTGCTCAATTGCAATTTAGCTCATAGTTGTAAGTGGGTTGGTGTGGGTAGGAGGTTGAGGGTCGGAGCCATAAGGAACAAGGATGATTTGTGGGGTGGGGGTAGGTTCTCGTGGTGGGGATTCTTGATCTTTGAATTTTAGGGTTTGTGACATCACTATCAGAGTTTTTTAAATTTTAGGGTTTGTGACATCATCTAGACCTCATGTAGCTTATGAAGTGTTCTTCTTCATAGTATTCTTTATATTATAGATAATAAATTTCAAATGATCAAATTTATCTAAAACATATACATATAGATAATGACAATCATCTAAAAGATTGATGTGGTCATTAATGGTCCTATAAATAACATAGGTCCATCTTAAGTCAAAATTTAAAGATACCAAATCCCTTGAAGTGCAAATCTTTCTTCAAATTTTTGCATATTTCTGATTTTTTTTTGCACCTTTGGGAATTTGATCCCTCTCAATACTTCATTAATTATAAACTAAAATGATCTAATCAATACATGATATAAACTTGATTTTTGTAATGCACTTATAACTTATAATAAATAAGAAATCAAAATGATTAATGTTTACTAACTTTTAAAAACAATTAATATAATTTTGTTTATAATGTGTAACATGTAAGTTAACCCATTTTGAAATTTATTATAAAGTCTTGAAACAATCCATACTTATTTTGAAGGTAGGTTACAATATATTTTGATAGGTTTTAAAGTTTTCGTATTTCTTTTACAACTTAGATATGTTCTTAAAAAATTTATTTTGAAGATAGGTTACAAAATATTTTGATAGGTTTTAAAGTTTTCATATTTTTTTCACAACTTATAAATATTCTTAAAAAAATCTCAATGGAAATTTAGTTAAACTATCATCATGTCAAAAATCAATGGTTGCATATTCTTCCTTAGTGAGATGCATATATCCTTCCACTTGATTTGCAATGTTGAAATTGGATTCATGTTGATGGCGTTACAAAATATTTTGATAGGTTTTAAAATTTTCATTTTTTTTTTTTACAATTTAGAAATATTTTTAAAAAAATATTTTTTTTCACAATTTAGAAATATTCTTAAAAAAAAATTAATAAAAATGTTTTGAATGGAAATTTAGTTAAACTATCATCATGTCAAAAATCAAAATCAATGGTTACATATCCTTCCTTAGTGAGATGCATATATCCGATGCACATATCCTTCGAGTTGATTTGCAATGTTGAAATTGGATTCATGTTGATGTCGGAGTCATACATTATTAATAGGAACAAGATGAAGTGGTTAATATGTTCAATTTTATTATTGGAGTTTACATATCCTTCCTTTTGATGTATATATCCTTCGAGTTGATTTGCAATATTGAAATTGGATTTATGTTGATGGCCTAGTCATACATTATTAATAGGAACAAGATGAAGTGGTCAATATGTTCATTGATAAAATTGAACAACAAGATGAAGTGGTGAATATGTTCATTGATAAAATTGGATTTTAGTATAGTTATAATTTCATCTTGAGTGTGTACATTTTTTTCACCTCTGTCGAATAAGTAGTGCATAGTTATAATTTCATTTTGAGTGTGTACATTCTTTTTTCACCTGGGTAGAATAAGTGCTGCACGATCGAACCCAGGTGGGAACAACGGGTACCTATGTAACATAGGATACGGGATCGAACCCAGGTGGGAACGCCCACAGCGGACCACCCCTACCACCCGTCTGTCCAATGCATAGACCCCGTGTGTAAATATTTAGATGCTATACATGATATTTATAAAAAATTGTGCATATTTATATATTTACAAGATACCAAACAAACATTACGCAGCTCATAACATTTTTCGCAACCCTAAACAAAGACCTTAGAAAAGCTACTTTCATCTCCAATACAAAATACAGGGGAAGTGGCTTTGCAGCCCACATCTTTTAGCCACTATTTGGGAACGGTTTCTTCAACAAAATTCATATTTCCACATATTGCACTCGAATCTGAAGTCCTGATCATATTTCCACATATTGCACCCGAATCTAAAGTCCTATATCAGTTGGGCAATACATTGAAGGCGCGGTGTTGGAATAGCCCAGAGTTCTTGAGCCTTGGGCACTGTGAGTCCATTAAACCTTTCAGTCATATCCAGTCCTTGATTTTTCCCATTCATGTCATCCAAGGGAAGACTCCAATTGAAGCAGTGCAAGAGCTGCGCCACCGCAAACTCTGCAACAAGCGTTCCCAATTTCTCTCCGGGGCATCTTCGCCTGCCTGCTCCGAAGGGAAGCCACCCAAAGTCTTGATCTCCGTTTGCATCTACCTCAGAGACAACTCTTTCCATGAATCTCTCCGGCTTGAAAATTTCGGCGTCCTCCCATAACTTTGGGTCCCTCCCAATCGCCCATAGATTAACGAGAACGCGAGTATTATGGGGGATTTCATAGCCCAATACATTGCAGGACTCACCAGATAAGTGGCGGCTCAAAAAAGGCGCCACTGGGTAGAGTCTAGACGTTTCTTTCATCATAGCTTGTAAATAAACTAGACGAGGCAGATCAGATTCACATACCATGCGACCCAATCCAACAACACGTTCCAGCTCGTCCTGAAGCTTTTTCATCACTGGCGGGTTTCTCAGAGCTTCTGACAATGTCCACTCCATCAGCGTAGGCGCCGTGTCTGAGGTACCAAGTAACATATCCTGCCAACATCAAGATCATGGTTATCACAGTATCAAATTATATTAAAAGCTATCCAAACCTAATTTGATATAACATCCATCCCTGTGGGCCAATTTTAACTTACAAGGAGGACTCCTTTTATACTATCTCGTGAAATCTGGAACTCTCTATCTATATCTGCAGAGGCTGCAAGTAAGACATCCACAAGATCATGCGTGATGTTGGAATCATTCCGGGCAACGTGTTCATCTATTACTTTCTCTAACATGTGGTCTTGGGTCATATGTAGCTTCTTCATCCGACGGTTGAGACCTTGCAAATCTAGCCAGTCCAAGTAAGGCATGTAATCTCCGATGTTAAATGAACCCAGTAACAGCAAACTTTCTTTGACCATTGAGCCGAAAGCTATTAATTCTTGGTCCAAATACTTTCTACCGAAGGCCATCCTGCAGATTATAGCCGTCGCAAGGGATGACACGGTTGGCTTAATGGGTAAGGGACGAGAATCCTCTCGATGAATAATAGAGCGAATCATCGCAGAGACTTCCTCTTCTCTAATAAAGCGGAAGTAATCTAAGCGCTTGGAGCCCAGCAACTCCATAGCGCAGAGCTTCCGCATTTCCCTCCAGTAAGGGCTATACGGAGAAAAGGCAATGTCCGAAAAATTAAATGACAAATGCTTAGTAGCGGCCGACGGACTTTTGTTGGCGAAAAGCAGATCGTGGGTCTTCAGAAACTCGGTGGCCATCTCTGAAGAGGAGACGACCAAGGTGAGGGCGGAGCCGAGGCGGAGAGACATGAGAGGCCCGTGTTTCATAGAAAGAGCTGCCAGCGCTCGGTGTGGAAGATCTCCCAGCATGTGAAGGTTTCCAATAATGGGCAACGGGAAAGGCCCCGGGGGTAGCATCCCCTTTCTTCCCCTCGAGAAGAAGATCCATGCCGCTACCAATACAACAAAAATAAGAGCACTAGCGACTTCAACATAAAACTCTACTTTTTCTGAAACTGACTTCTGTTCAAATCCCAACTCCATCGTCATTCTATTTAACCAGGCACTCACAGGGTAATCAGCTACACAGAATACAAACTGGTGCAAAATGCTTATGTTTGCGTCCATCAGGTTTGAAAAACGCCCGATAATGCAAGGACACCGTAGAACGAGGGCATGGGGTTTCAGAACCCATTAGATAAGGTTTTCACGTGAATCAAAAAACCGCCCCGCATCTCATCAATGAAAACCTCTACGTTTGCATTAGAGATAGGGTTTCCGATAAGGTTTTCACGTGGTTCTTTCGTGTCCAGGAAGTCTCCCTCTTCTGACACATGAGCTACACCGAATACTCTGGGGTTCGCTAATACATTGACTGGAATGAGATGAAAAACACAATAGGTATACCGAACCTACTAAGTTTAAGCAATGCAATGCAAGTCAAGTGATGCACCTACTAACTTTTAGTTAAAGGATTTAAGAAATGCAAGTCAAGTGATGCACATCGCAGTTGGCATGTGTTGTTAGATGCTAACTTCGACACATCTTAGATCAGTCATCATTGTTGATACAACTTCGACAAGTTTCGACACGTCATGACTTCGACAACTTCAGTACTGCGACATGTTCCACACCTTTGATATGTTTAGCAACCTCACAGTTCGTGACATCGACATACAACGTCGACATGCAACCAACGAGTGTTGAACTTCGACAGAGTGTCTCTCTGTCTTCCAGTCAACTGTGACGGTTAAACAGTTGAACCGTTCTAACTTCTTCTTTGTAACTGAACGTAACGAGCAGGCACCCAAGCGTCTCAGACTTCTTTATAAGCATGTAGATTATTGTAACATACGTCTTATCTTGATCAATCTAGATCAGTTCGCATTTTTGCATATTGTCTGTGTGTATTTGTGTTATCTGTATTGCGTAATCTGTTTTTGCTCAATCTATTTATTAAGATTTCGCCATAACAGAGCCGACTCATTCAGTTGAGCTGTTGTCCCCCTCGTGCTTCCTGGACACGATACAGATCATTGGTATCAGAGCGTATTCAGTTTTTCTTGCTTAAGTTCTGCGTATACACTTCTCTCAAAGTTACCTGACTTATGCCGGTTCAAACTCGCTCGCAATCTCGGCAATCCAAGTAGACGAGATCTCCAAATATGACAGAAGAAACAGATGATAGAAATGTAGCCGACAAGACAGCACAGCTTATTGATCAAGCTCTGGCTCGACAACGAACTGAAATGTTCACCCAGTTCAATGAGATTCTCTTCAGATTCGCTTCAACATCCAGAGGATCCTCGATGAGAACTCACTCCGATAAAATCAGCCCCTTCAAAGTGCAAATGAATCTCAACATACCGAATCTTGAAGGAAAGATTGACATGGAATCCGTCAACAATTGGGTACAACAATTGGAGTCTTATTACACTATAAATCAACTCTCTAAAGCTGAAAAAGCACCATTGCGTCCTTAAAGATGTCAACCTCCATTCATTGCTGGTGGGAGAACCTCTTGACAAAGATGGAGAAAATGGAGACCCCATCGACACATGGGATAAATTCATCGAACACATCCAGAAGGAATTTTACCCGTCAAAATACCTCAAGCAGCAGTATAAGAAGTGGCAGTAGCTAAGGCAATGGAAAGACCAATCAGTACAGAGTTACACTGACGAGTTCTACCGACTCATGGCAAGACTTGGCGTCCAAGAAGAAGAGAAATTGCTTGTTCTATAATACACCAGTGGATTGTCTCAGTACATCCAGCAGGAGATGGAATTTTTTATTGTCAATACGCTTGCAGATGCTTTCCACTGCGCCAGCAAACTGGAAACCAAGCAGAAAGGAAAAGCACGTTTCGTGACAAAGCCGACATGAGGAAGACCACCCGATAAGAAGACACCAGCCGACTAGGACAAGTCGAGATCTTCTCAGCCAACACCGCCAAAGCCTGACAATAGTAAGAAGTCTTTTCATAAGAAGGAACGTAGCAAAGAACTATCGACTAGGAAATGGTGCGATTACCACCACTCATTTTTACATGCGTCTTAATGCAAAACTCGGAAGACATTTTTGGCAAAAGTGTCGATCTCCGATGCGTTCGACAAGACGGTGGAAGAATCTGATCCAGATGCGACGACCCTTTTGACCTCGACAACTCAGGTAGCCTCGACTATTGTCGACGAGGATGAATGAGAGTGCCTGTTCCATACACAGATATGGGTCCAGGGCAACTCATTGCATCTGATCGTGGACAATGGGAGCCAAAAGAACTTCGTTTTTGAAGAACTGGTGAAGAAATTAGGTCTTGTTACCACTCTGCATCCCCAACTTTACAACATCGGTTGGATGAAGGATGGACAAGAACTACAGATTACTCGACAATGCAAACTCACCTACTTCATAAAGCCTTTTGAAGATGAAGTATTATGTGACGTGGCACCACTCTCCGTAGTCGACGCCCTCTTTAGGAAACCTTACCTCTGGGATAGACATGGAATTTATTAGTCACAGCCTCAGAAGGTGATTGTCAGAATCCGAAATCGATGGTTCAGCATACCAAAGCGTCAACCTACACCGACGGTTGCACTGATATCTTCCAAACAGACAAAGAAGCTCATCAATCATGCTCAGAAATTTGCATTAATCATGATCAAGCCACAACATTCTAAGAAGACTGCAGCAACGAGTCGAGTCACCGACTAATGCAGCTCTCGACAGAAGCAGAAATTTGATCATATTCTCAATGAGTACCAGAACCTCTTTCAAGCTCCAAATGGAGTACCTCAGCATTTCTAGGTAAAACACTCCATTGAACTTGTTCCTAGTTCTTCTTTTCCTAACGCATCTGTTTACAGAAGATCCATTCTCGAAAATGAAGAGATTCGTAGACAAATCCAAGAGTTAATAGACAAAGGTCATATCCGACCCAGCTCCTCTCCTTGTGGAAGTCCAGTCGTCCTAGTTCCAAAGAAAGATGGGACTTGGTGCATGTGCATCGACTATAGAGCTCTCAACAAAATAGCGGTGAAGAATTGGTACCCTCTGTCGTGGATAGACGAGCTTATCAACTGTCTGAAAGGTGCTAAATTCTTTACTAAGCTTGACCTCAAGTCGAGATACCATCAGATTCCAATCGAGCCCTCAAATGTGTGGAAAACTACTTTCAAGACCAAGGAAGGGTTGTTCGAATGGTTAGTTATGCCTTTCGGCTTAACCAATGCACCTGTGACCTTCATGTGACATATGGATAACCTTCTCCGACCTTTCATCGGCAAATGGGTTATTGTCTATCTCGATGACATATTGATTTTCAATCAATCATGGGAAGAACATGTCGGACATCTTCGACAAGTCCTCGACACTCTCCAGTAACATCGGCTCTATTTGAACATGGACAAGTGCAATTTTGCGATGACCAGCATCAAATATTTTGGGCATGTAATTGACTCTGTAGGCATTCACGTCGATCCAGACAAAGTAGAGATCCTCAAAGATTGGCCCATTCCTAGAAGCATTCAAGAACTAAGAAGTTTTTTTGGTTTGGCGAATTTCTATCGACGATTCATACTCGGCTTCAGTCACATAGCCTGGCCCTTGAATCAGTTGATGAAAGGAAACAGGAAAACTGTCTTTCAATGAACAGAAACACATCAAGCAACTTTTGAACAACTCAAACACAGGCTCTGCGCTGCACCAGTACTTGTGTTACCTGATTTGCATCAGCCCTTTGAGATTGAGACGGACGCATTGGACTATGCCTTGGGCACAGTGATCACTCAGTCTTGTCACCCAGTCGCTTTTCATTTCGAGACTTTTAATGATATGGTTAGAAGAAAATCGACGTATGAAAAAGAACTGTATGCCATTGTGCAAGCTCTCAAGCAATGTAGGCATTACATCCTTAGCAAGGAAATGGTCATTCTCACTGATCACAAGCCTCTATAGTTCGCTCTGACACAATCAAAGTTGCAGAAAAACTGACAACTCAAGTGGATTAATTGCCTACAACAATTTCAGTTGGTGATTAAGTATCGAAAAGGCAAGGCTAATGCCACTGTAGATTGCCTCAGTCGACCACCCATTACTCTCCTTTTAACAGTGATGAGTATGCAGGATTACGACACGACCACTTGGAAACAATTGTATGAGGACAACAGTGACTTCTCAATAGTCTACCAACAGTTACAGACTAACAAGTCGTCGACCTCAGACTCCGAATACTTCCTAAAAGATAACTTGTTATACAAGCTTGGACAACTTTGTGTACCGACCGGTGAGCAAGGACAGCAGCTCATTTGGGACGCACACTATGGCAAGACCGCAGGACACCTTGGAGTAGCAAAGACAGTTACTATTCTGCAGAAGTATTTCTTCTGGCCTACACTTAAATCTGATGTCAACAAGTACATTCGATCATGTGTGGTTTGTGCCATTGCTAAGCCACCTAATAGATGACAGGGATTGTACACACCTCTGCCAGTTCCTAGTTGACCATGGGAATCTATTTCGATGGACTACTTGATGGGTTATCCTACTACCAAACATCAGCATGACGCGATATTAGTATTAGTTGACCGATTTTCCAAGATGGCCATTCTCATACCATGTAAGAAGACCACAACAGCGCAACAAACTGCTCAGCTCTTCTTTACACATGTTTGGAAACACTTTGGTTTACCCACAACCATCATTTCCAACCGAGATGCCAGATTCGTTAGCATCTTTTGGAAGACCCTTTGGCAACATCTAAACACAGGACTCTCATTATCAACAGCTTTCCATCCTCAAACCGACGGACAGACGAAAGTTGTGAATCACTTGGTAGTACAACTGCTTCGCATGTACAATCACTAGCATCGATGCACATGGGATGAAAGTCTTCCATACATTCATCACATCTACAATCATGCTCAACACAGCTCTATAGGCAAGAGTTCCTTTGAAGTCTGTTACAGATTTCAACCCTCGGTGCCTATCGACTTGATCAACTCCTCGACACAGCCAAACTCCGACACAGATCACAGTCAGTGAGAAGTTGATAAAGCAGTCAAGTTTAGAGAATAGATTTGCGACATTCAGCGACAAGCACATGATATGTTGCATAAAGCAAAGGAGAAAGCTAAGGACTGACACGACAAGCATTGCATTCCTCATACATTTCGCATTGGGGATAAGGTTAGGCTACCTCTTAAGAAGGAGCGCTTCATAGGTCCTTTCAAGAAGTTAAAACCTTTGCGATATGGCCAATACCGTATTCTTCGACAGATTGGAGAGAACGCTTTCCAGGTCGACATTCCTGCTTGCTTGGGTCTGCATCCAGTCTTTAATGTGGATCTACTTTGACCATACCATGCACCCTTGTTGGAACATAATGATTTCTCAATAGAAGAACCCGAAGACATCCATCCAGATGTTCAGGAGCCTCTTCCTTGCGACACCATTGTGGGACGACAGGTACGCCTTATAAGGACGAACACAATTCCCTTATTTCAGGTTGCCAAAGCTGGCTAAATCCCATCTCAAGGAAAGTGGTACTCTGCTATTGAAGTGATGGAAAAGTTTCCTCACCTTCACGAACAAACAATGGGGTCCATTGTTTCTTAAGGAAGGAGGTTTGATCCACATCACAATTGGCATGTGTTGTCGGATGCTAACTTTGACACATCTTAGACCAGTCATCGTTGTTGATACAACTTCGACAAGTTTCAACACGACATGACTTCGACAACTTCAGTACTACGACACATTCCGCACCTTCAACATGTTCAACAACCTCACAGTTCGCGACATCGGCATACAATGTCGACATGCGACCAACAACTGTCAAACTTCGACAGACTGTCTCTCTGTCTTCCAGTCGACTGTAACGGTTGAACAGTTGAACCGTTCTAACTTCTTCTTTGTAACTGAACGTAATGGGAAGGCACCCAAGCATCTCAGACTTCTTTATAAGCATGTAGATTATTGTAACATACATCTTATCTTGATCAATCTAGATCAGTTCGCATCCCTGCATATTGTCTATGTGTATTTGTGTTATCTGTATTGCGTAATACTGTTTTTGCTCAGTCTATTTATTAAGCTTCCACCATAACAGAGCTGACTCATTCAGTCGAATTGTTGTCCCCCTCATGCTTCCTGGACACGATACGGATCATCAAGTTTTAACAATAAGTTATTGTATTCTTAGTAGAATTTATGTGTGTTTTATTCTTCAAAATTTTGTTTGCTCTGTATTAAATGGATGGATATGTTTATTAACCAATGAAGTAGAGATTAGTAGTGTTTTTATTAAAAAAACTGGTTGGTCACACTCTATATTTCGTTTTAATCTTTTTCCTTAAAGCTTAAATTCTCACATCTAATAGTGCATGTAATATCAAATTTAGCCTCCACAACCCTGTGAGTATGGATTCTCTAAAATGATTTCTCTAGAATGTGTGATGTTGTAAAGTGTCCAAACTTCTTGTAGAGGACACATTCAACTCTTATTGAGATTGTTTCTATACTTTTTGAGGTATATACAAAGGAATTTACTCAATAGGTATACTCTTTCTATCCTTTCTATTTGGTTTTAGTTGAAAAATTGACCACCATTGTTGCAATCTAATATTTTAATGATAACCATTTAATTCAAGAAAAGTGATTGAAACCCTTTAAAGTTTGCTTCTTTACTTGATTAAACACACATATGCAAATATCCCATTCCCATGCAATTGATATGTGCATGGTACTCCTATGTTGTTCTATTGACCCAATTTAAGGATGTGTGATCAATGTGAAGCATGATACTTTCAATTTGGCTTAGTAGACATCTTCTTGGTTTTGAGTGCCCTGCAGGTTTCAAATATTGATAAATCATCTTATGCCTATGCTCCATGATTGGAGATGGTTTTGGGGAGTCTTTAGTGCTCGGTGAAATTAATATGCCCAAGTAAAATACAGAAATAAAGAGAGACACTAGAATATGCCAGATAAGACAACCTTTGTTGCATTATTTCCTCCAAAGTGACGAAATTTTTTAAACTGCCAGAACTTGTAGGTGGTTTGCACTTTGAAATTAATTATTTTTTCTCTTGTAAAATAAAAGTTTTGTCTATGTGTGTGAAAGCGAATTTTGAGTTGGAAGCTTGTTCTCCTATTTTTTTAACCAATCCTTGAGCTTATAAACATAAAAGCCAAAAGAAGTAAGAAAAGTCAAGCATTGTTGCTTTACTTAGTTTTTATTACTAGAATATGCTGTGAGGCCACATTCCATTTTTAGTTTGCATTAAGGATTTAGATCTCCAAGCAAATTGACCCAAAATTCATCTATTCCCAAATTTTGTTTATGGAAACTAAATTGTATGATTGCTCAAGTGAATTAATAGTAAAAACCCATGTTAGTTGTAGCTTAGGCTTTCTCTACGTCAAGAGATTTGGTTGTTTTTATTTCATTATCTAACCATATAATTCAGGGAAATCCAGGTTGATGACATTTTGAAACTTCGATCAAGGAAATCTTTTGTTGTACTCATGTCGAGCATAGTTTACATGTAATTTGCTAGCTTTATTATTACATTATGAAATTAAGTATGTTTTGCATATGTCTTCAGATCTTTTGGATCATTCTTTGTTAGACTGAAGTGGCATAATGGGTTGTGTTTGTAAAATGCCTTGCTTGTTCATGAGTTTAGTTCTTCTTCACCATAAATCAAATTGGGAGTTCAATAAAGGGTTGTTAGAATGTCCGTGACCCCTATGTCTATCACTATAAATGGGCTTGTAACCATTATGAACAAAAATTGACAAAACTGTTGCAGCCTATGGAATGCTAAAGGAGGGCCTTAAACTAACCCCAAAGTTAAATGAACACTTTAGCGGTAAAATATTGCTTGGGACTCATCTTGGTGGAAAGAATTGCCAAGAGTTTTTATGGGATGCCTCACCAAAAAACATTATATTTTATTGTTTGTCATTATTGGGTTAATATTTCATATTGTGCATTGTATGATAAAGCATGTTAAAAGTTACATTTAATTCCATGCATATTTAAGGATGTATTGACTAATATGTTATAATTGAATTTGGGTTGTATCATATGCTATGATGTCATTTTCATTTTTCTTTAGATTGATGCAAATTAGGGTATATTTGTGAACTCATGTAAGATAGGTTTTGAGACTCTTGTCGTTTATATGAGGGTTATGTTACAATATCACCCAACCCTATGTATGACACAAATCTAAGGCAAGATACAACCACCAATTTTATTTAGCAATTATAAAATAAGATGAAAGAAACTTCATATTTGAAGCAAATAAGAAACAACCATGATACACTTCATTATAAGAAAACTAAATTGTCATGAACCAAAATTAGATAGCCTTTTCAAGAATGTGAATAGCTTCCATGTCAACTTATCACATGTGGTTCTTTTCTTGGGAGTTGGGTATATAATGAAATGGTCCATGACATTTTCTTGGTTGATACTCTTTAAAACCCAATGTTCATATATTTTTTTATGAGTATGCAGTTAAGGAATGGAAGGAATTTAACAAATCTCAAAATTTTGGTGCTTCATGGACTTGCTATAAGGCCAGGTTGGGAAAACTTTGGCCTATGCACGTTTTGGAAGTGTTTTCCCTGAAACATCAAT